>JAXCMG010000119.1:166730-182574 GCA_034642415.1 Podarcis siculus
AATTCATACAGGGGAGAAACCCTATCAGTGCTTGGAATGTGGAAAGACCTTCAGTCACAGTAGCCCTCTCTCTTATCATCAAAGAGTTCATACAGGAGAGAAACCCTATCAGTGCTTGGAATGTGGAAAGAGTTTCTGTCACAGTAAGACTTGTTGCGTTCACAAAGTAAAGGAAGGATTGAACTCTGATTAATAAGAATACACACAGAGGCTTGAACCAGCAAGACTCTGGGAAGGGTGCGTATAATCGTGTCTCTCTGTGCTTGTCCTTCGCACAGCGCCTGGCCCAGGCCATTTTATTCACAAAAGAACTTTTTACAGAGCGTTCAAAAGAACCAATCATATTTCTTCTGAGCATTTCCACAAACCCACGTGGGGAGAAAGTTAACCTATTAAACACTAGTTACCATGCATACTTTTGGGGTAAATAAGTTGAGAACTACAAAGGGGTTCATCTGGCAACCCCAGAGATGAGAAATAAACATGATAAGAAGGATGGTCAGAAAGACCAGATCACTATCCCCTTCATGTGAGATCTGTTTCCTGGCTCCAAGATTAACATCTTAAGATAAATATATAAGAAAACTGCATCAAAGAAACTTGCCCACTATCTTTATGGCACAGGATGCCTGCCTGGCGTAGCAACTGCTGTGTACGTGACATGTGAAATGGGCAGTAGAGGAAATGGCCAGAGATTCAGAGGTGTAGATTGATCAAGAATCATGTCAAAATAGTTTAAACCCTGTCAACGCAATGCTTTCATTGCTGACACAGTTGGCTTACTCTATACTTGTTATAATTCCTCATAGCAATCCCACCTTATCACTACATCTCTGGATATTTGCACTCCGACAAGACTCATTTCCCATCAAATAATTCATACAGGGGAGACACCCTATCAGTGCTTGGAATGTGGAAAGTGCTTCTGTCACAGCTGCACTCACTCTTCCCATCAAAGAACTCACTGTGGGGAGAAACCATAGCAATTGCTGTGTTGATTGTATTTTAGCAGACTTTAATTTGTATCGCAACAGTGTTCTTGTGCTTCTTCAACCCAGCAGAGAAGTCAGCCTTGCCTCTCAAATCCATGGAGTGCAAACCTGGTGTCCCATATTATTCATACTATGTATCCAGATCTGCAAGGTGGAATCAATGGCCAAGGTGTTGAATTCAGACTTTTCTCTGTGGGAAGGTTAGGTCTAAGAATCTCTTGCTACTTTTCTCCTTTGATCCCTCAAAGTCCTTAGTGCATGCCAGGAGCAAAGAATTGCATCCATAAGGGAGAAAGAGTTCTCTGTGTATTACATGTTTTGAACAGCAGTAAGCAGTTTGCTTCAGCCAAATCCAGTTCTCATCTGCACACATATGATACATGGAAGGAAACAGCTCTATTCAGCCAGACCATTTAGAGGACACCCCCTACAAGCGTCTTTCGATGCTAGTTTCTGTTTTGTTTGTTTGTAATGTTGGCTTTTAACTAGTTTTTAACTTCTTGTGATGCCATTGTTCAGTTTTATGTTTTTGCCTTATCTCCCAGGTCCTGCGCCATTGAATAAGACACACAATCCCGTAATCCTCAAAATGAATTAATAGATATGCACAATTGTTTATGTTTCAAAGTGAACAATTCCAAGCCTATAGCACAGTCGTCAAAACAACCACATGAAATAAAAATAAAACATTTCAGAAGTTCCTGAAAGGATGGATCATTGGTCCAAAGACGGGCCATGACGCTGGGCTTTGCTGCTGCCAAAGATGAGTCTCGCAGATCATGGTTCTGTTGGAGATTCATTCCCTGTGCCTGCAGTCATGGGATTGTTGTCTATCACATGATGGTGTATGTTTTCATTCCACAGTGTGGGAAGTGGCGGAGACAGGATGTTTTGGTATTACTGTGTTCTGTGAAGTAGGGCTATTGTCCTTTGTTCTTTCTCTTTTTGCTGTCTGATGAGAAAGAGGAAGGAGCTAAAGCAGAATGCTCTGAGTGTATTATATGTAAATAAATGTAGATTAGCCAAAATGCTGTGCTACTGAGGTCTGTTACGCAAACTGCGAAGACTGTGGATGTCTGAGTGTGCTGATGTCTCCAAGGCATCAGTCGCTGTGATGTTCGGGTTGGAGAAAGCTTTTAAGCTCCCGATCAACCAGGAGGGAGAGAACATGCCAGTCGGGCATGTGTCTCTGCCAGGGTCCTACACGAGAGTAGGACGATCCTAACAGGTTCCTGTGCCTGGACTGGAACACCCAGCTTCTAAACTGGACTTAAACAACCATTGCAGGAATCATCTCTAAAGGTTAAAGGGAGCCTCTTCAGTCACCCACAACCCATGGGGGAAACCCCCCTAACCAAAACCTGTTGTGGTTATGAGGTGGGACCAGCATGCGCCCATAGCACTTGGCCCCTTTGCGGCAGAGTAACATGCAGCTTCCAAGTGCGCAGGAGTCCCAGGTCTGGTCCAGAGAATGGAAGGAAATTACAGGAAACATCCAAGTACAGACAGAATTCTTTTACTCCTGGTCTCAGGCCCACTGGCTTAGCGCTGGCACCAGGTGTCTGGGGTTGTGCATGCTGCAGGCAGGAACGCGGACTTATAAAAAATATTGGGGGGGCCCGGGAAAGCTCATGAATAATAAATAAGCTCATGAATATGCAAATAAAGTGGTTCCGGCCCTAAATAGGGCAAGCCACGCCCCCCAGCCAGCCAATCGGCTGGCTGGGAGGTGTGGCCAGTCGGGATTCCCCTGTTCTCGCGGGGGCCAGGAGGAAGGAAATTCCCCCCGGCAGTGCCTTGGCAGTGGCGGTGGTGCTGCGAAGCAGCGAGGCAGGAGCCCCCGCCCCCGGGGATTCCCTAATCTCGCGGGGGACGGCCGGGGCTCTCCGACTAGGGCGCGCGGCTGGCTGGCTGGCTGGCGAGGGAGCAGGTGGGGAGGAGGCGGGGGACGGCGGCGGCGCTCTGCTGGAAGGGCGCCCGAGATTATTGGGGGGGCTGAGCCCCCCCAAAAATTTTTTTGAGGGGGCTCGAGCCCCCTCAGGCCCCATGTAGTCGGCGCCTATGGCTGCAGGGCATGTGCGTCTGACATCAGCGTGCAGTGACATCAGGCACTCATGCCCCCACTGGGCCATGCATGGCCCTGGCACAAAAGTTGTGAGTGCCCAGCCCCTCCATTGGGGGGATGTAGGGGTTGCCAGGGCCCTGGAGAGCCAGTGCCTATTGTCTGTCTTCAGCGTAATGGTTACAAATCATACATAAATTAAGCATCTTTGCTTCAACACTGGTGATCTTTGCTTCTTCCAGTACACTGATTTTAGTTGACCTTTCTTCCCAAGTGATGCGTAAGATTTTTTGGAGACACTGTTGGAATCTTTCGAGGAGTTGGAGATGGTGTTTATAAATGGTCAACATTTTCCAACGTTACACCACTGAGTTGGATTTGCTGCCCTGCCCCCACACAACACATCCTTTACCTGATGAAGCAGGATTGCCACTTCTCGCAACGGCATGCAGCGAGTTCACTACCTGTACAGGTACTTCTTTGACTGGCAGGAGCTCTTCTATTTCGCCATCGACCAAGGGAAGTATATGGCCATGTTCCCAGAGGAGGAGCCCCACATCCAAAAGTGGGACAAGGACTACCTGTAGGGCTTCAGGTCCATGGTGGATGGCTTCCGCTGGGGCCACTAAAGGATCCTTGGGCCCTTCTTGCACCCCAGTTTTCTTTCTCACACACACAGACACAAGTGCAACGCCTGAGGCAGAGGAGCCTCTTCATTTCTCCTCAGTGACACCAGAGGAGAGAGAGAGAGAGGGAAGAGGGTGGCACTATAAAGGACTATTTCAGAATCCATTTGAATAAATGAATTTAGATACTGGATGGAATGCATGCAAAGCGGTGGTGAAAGGGTCTTTTTTAATAAAGCAAAATGCCTTTCTAAAGAAGCAGATAGAAGCTCCAAAAGCAAGAGATAGAAACAGAAATTACGCAGAATGAAAATAAAACCCCCCGATAAACGAGGGAGCCCAGGGAAACTGCCGCCTGGTCTGCCAGGAATGGGCCTCCTTGGCGCCTAAAACTGAGGGGAAGTTCAGGTTTCGAAAGGCGGGAAGTTGGGAAAAGGCGGGAAAAGTCGTTTCCCTCAGAGCAGCCGCCGCCTTCCCAGCGGAGGGGCGGGGCCAGGGCTGTTTCGTCACGGGTCCTTTCCCCGCCCTCCCTCCGCCTCCCCCTTTCCCTGCTTCCTTCTCTGAGGCGTCCGCGAGAGAAGGCCCCGGGTCGCCCGCAGGGAGCATGCGCAGCTCTTCAGAGCCTCCTCTGCCCTCTGTGAGCTCGGCTCGCCAAGGGTTAACAGGAGCCGAGCTGGAATCCTAGAGAGGCCAGGAAGTGGGGAGGGGGGTCCCAGGTCCTCCAGAGCGGAGCCCCTCCTCCTTCGTCCTCTTCCAAGGCTGCCTGGTGGCCCCTCCTGGGATCCTGTGAGTCTCTTCTCTCTTTCCCCTTGGTGTGCCTGGGGGAGAAGGGGGGTCCCAGGGCTGCAGGGGGAGGATACCCAAGGGAGGGGGGAGACCCCCAAGGCAAGGAGCATCCTCCCCCCTTCCTCTCTGTTCAAGCTGCTGCTCCTCTCTGCCTGCCAAGGGGGTCCCACCCTCCCCAGAAGAAAGCCTCTCTCTGTGGGCCCCAGCTCTCCGTAAAAGGAGGAACTGGGTGCCCTCCGTTCGGCAAGGGTTAAAAGGAACTAAGCTGGATTCCCAGAGAAGGGAGGACAGGTGCCCAGCCCCTCCATTGGGGGGATGTGGGGGCTGCCCGGGCCCTGGAGAGCCTGTGCCTATGATCTGTCTTCAGCGTAATGGTTACAAATCATACATAAATTAAGCATCTATCGGAGCCCTGATAGAGATTCAGCTTAATAACTTAACAGTTTGAGAGTAGAGTTCTGACTTGGCTACAATATCATCAAGTATATGAAATGTTTAAAACAGACAGGAAAACATTTTTTGGACCAAAGCTCACCATTTGTAAAAGACCTTTTACAAAACAAAGAAAAATATTATCTATAATGTACAAACTGTTGTTAGATTGGGAAACAAAAGATGAGCTTGTTAAAGCTTCTGTGACACACTGGCAATAGAGAAAGGATATAAATGATAATTACTACTACTACTACTAATAATAATAATTGTGGCGTTTGCCTCCAAGTGGGTCATAAGGAAAGGGTTAAATGAGTGTGATGTGATTGGCCAGAGAGAGGAGGAGTGAGAGTGGAGCTGTGTGGAAGTCAGTTGAGAGTTGGAGAGGGGAGAGGGAGGTTAAGTGTGTTGTGAGTGAGTGAGAGGAATTGTTAGGTGGAGTCTGATAGATAGTTGGAATAATCAGTTTGAAGTTGTTAGAAACGCGTAAGACAGTTAAGGAACAAAGATTAAGAAACTGCCAAGAAAAATTAATTGTAACCATAAGTTTGTTCATGCCTATAAATAAACTTGATTATTTGTTAATGTTGCCAGCTGTCTGGACTCTGTGTACCCGTGAGAAACGGGTTGGTGGCAGCGAAGAAAGCAATCACAGTTGTGGCACAGGGTCAATAGACTGTCAAACGTCCGGGGACCCTGTGTGATCGCCACAATTAATCTGAGCCTCTGGGAAAATCTGTGGAAGAGCAATTTGAAGTACACAGCATGTAATTCTTTGAAAGAGAACTACATGAAAATGATTTCCCGATGGTATTTAACTCTGAGCAGACTTGCTAAAATAAGTGCTGGAGATGTAATGAAGTTGAGGGTACATTTTATCATATGTGATGGACTTGTAAAAGGGTAAGAGAGTATTGGGAAATTATATACAGTGGTGCCTCGGTTATTGAACATTTCGGTTTTTGAATGCCAAAAACCTGGAAGTAAATGCTTCCATTTCCAAACACACCTTAGAAATCGAACTACTTCTGAGGCATTTTTCAATTTTCTCAATAGAATTTGCCATCTGCCCATTGCGCCCTGGTTGTCGAATGTTTCAGAACTTCCGGAATGGATAACATTTGACAACCAATGTACCACTGTATCATGAACTGGAAAAAAACATGTTTAAAAGTTCATTTTCAAAAAAACAAAAAACAAAAACAAACCCCAGTGTTATTTTTGTTGGAGATCATTCGGAGGGAAATTCCCAGGTGTCAAAAAAGGCTATTCATGTACGCCACTACCGGGGCCTGTGTCTTGTGAGCCCAAAGAAGTAAAATGAGGTCCCAACCAAAGAAGAATGGAAACTTAAACTGATGAAATATGTGCAGCTTGCAGACTTAATTTATAGAATGAGAGCAAGGATGCACGTTTAAAGAAGCCTGGAAAATGTTTACTGAATATATGGGTGTCAGGGGAGTGTCATCGGAACAGCGAAGGGAGGCAGAGAGGCCGAGAGGCCGTTGGGATACAGGGAGCCCCCAAAGATCTTGCGAAGCAGTTCCTTTTCCTGTGGTGAGGAAAGCCAAGCCTCCAGTGGGGAAGAGGGATGGGGGGGTGCTGCTGGGAGCCCCAGCACCGCACCTTGCCAGGAGGGAAGCACGCATCTTCAGTCACCCACCTTGCACAGAGGGGTAAAACGCAAGGAAGGAAGGAAACAGCTGGGGGTGACGAAGTTCTTATGTTGGGGTAAAAACCAGAAAGAGCCACTCCCGGATAACTGCTAGCGATTGAGGCAGACATGAACTTTGGGGTTCTGCACTGTAAAGTTTTGCACCAAAATAAAACTTGTAAAAGACAGGTCAGAGTCCTGCCTGGTTACTCACGAGCAACCACCACTGCCACCTGACAATGGGTAAAAACTGTGTTCATTTAAGAACGCTGGTAGCATTAAGATAAATTCAGCAGTGTAAATAAGTTTTGATGGATGCAATAATGGAATACTGAATGGTTTAGTTCATGTAAAATATGCAGGGATATATGGCATGTTAAATAAACCACCGAAAGAGAAGGGAGGACATTGATTTAAGGTTGTTTAAATGTCGTTTAGAAAATTTAATAAAAATTATATATACTGGTGTAAAAGGTAAAGGGACCCCTGACCATTAGGTCCAGTCGTGGCTGA
Source organism: Podarcis siculus (assembly GCA_034642415.1). NCBI lineage: Eukaryota > Metazoa > Chordata > Lepidosauria > Squamata > Lacertidae > Podarcis > Podarcis siculus. Next base: position 173,796 of record JAXCMG010000119.1, read on the forward strand.
CTCTGGGGTTGCGGTGCTTGTCTCGCTTTATTGGCCGAGGGAGCCGGTATACAGCTTCCGGGTCATGTGGCCAGCATGACTAAGCTGCTTATGGTGAACCAGAGCAGCGCACGGAAACGCCGTTTACCTTCCCGCCGGAGTGGTACCTATTTATCTACATGCACTTTGACGTGCTTTTGAACTGCTAGGTTGGCAGGAGCAGGGACCGAGCAACGGGAGCTCACCCCCTCGCAGGGATTCGAACCGCCGACCTTCTGATCAGCAAATCCTAGGCTCTATGGTTTAACCCACAGCGCCAGCGAAAGGGCAAACCATTTTAGTTTCTATTCTTGACCCTGTTTTCCTAGAGGGGGGAAAGAAGCAAGCACCAAACTTACCCTCAGCTGGGAGTCAGACCCGCCCCATGCATTTTGGAGCACACAGCCTCTCTCCAAAGAACCCTGGGAACTATAGTTTGTTGAGGTGCTGGGAACTGCAACACTGGGAAGGGGTAAACCAGTTCCCAGGATTCCTTGGGCACAGTCAAGTGCTTTAAATTGGGTGCACGTGACCTTATAAACCTTTATCCTTCCGTCTCCTGGCTAAAAATTCCCCAAGCTATTTAGACTTTCCGTGTAAGGGATTCTCCCAGTCCCTGGCAGTGCTGCTTTTAATCATATGTTTTTTAATTATTTTATTTACTGGAACATCTTCCCCCCAAAAGAGGGATCCCTGCCCATGTACATTCTGCCGTTGTCCCTGAGCATTGATGCTGTGGGCCTCTGAGCCCCCTGGGCTGGCCAAGACCCCCCTCCCTCCTTTGCCAGGAAATGTGCAGAGATGGGAAACCCACTGTCCAGGCCCCCCACCCACCCACCAGAGACAAAGGAGGGGACAAGAGCATTGAGAAAATCCTTTTTTATTATTATCTGCACGGGAAAAGATTTACTTCTTCTTTGAGACGCCCACAGTTCTGCCACGACGGCCGGTGGTCTTGGTGTGCTGGCCACGGACACGCAGGCTGGGGTGGGGAGAGAACAAAAGTGTGGCATATCAGCAAGGTGGGGGGAGGAGAGAGATGACAGGCATGCCCCCCCCAGCTCAGCCCTCATGACCCCGTTTTTCAACCTACTAATGAGTACAGTGAGGGGCCTGCCAGATATCAACTGCCAGGGATTTGCCACCCAGCAAGATTCCTTATCCTCCCGGTGTCGCCCCGCTGACCCCGCACAGACACCCTCTTCTTAGCCCCCTCCCTCTCGGCTACTCACCCCCAGAAGTGGCGCAGGCCCCGATGCGCCCGGATCTTCTTCAGCCGCTCCAGGTCCTCACGGAGCTTGTTGTCCAGCCCATTGGCCAAGACCTGTTGGGGCAGAGGAAAGGGGTTGGCCATGGGGCAGTTCCCTTCTCAGAACAGAGGCCCTGCATCCATGGGACAGAGAATACACAACCGCCAGCCCTGGAGGCAGATGTCCACCTAGCATGGCCTTTGGGGCTCGCATGGGAGAAGAGAAGAGGAGTTTGGATTTGATATCCCGCTTTATCACTACCCTAAGGATTCTCAAAGCGGCTAACATTCTCCTTTCCCTTCCTCCCCTGCAACAAACACTCTGTGAGGTGAGTGGGGCTGGGAGACTTCAGAGAAGTGTGACTGGCCCAAGGTCACCCAGCAGCTGCATGTGGAGGAGCAGAGACCCGAACCCAGTTCCCCAGATTACGAGACTACCGCTCTTAACCACTACACCACACTGGCTCTCAGTGTAGGAAGAGGTCTGGGCAACCGCGCCTGGTCCTAGCCCCCGCTCAACTCAACTCAACTCATGCCCACTTCTCAAGTCCATTTTGCAGATTTTACAAACCATAAGGACCTAGGGAGAGCCCTGAGGTTGGACCAGGCCAGAAGGGACCCTTCTGGACTCTCAGCAGCTAACCAGATCCCTGTTAAGGGAATCTCGCAAGCAGGATCCAAGCTGAAGAGCAGCTCCTGAGATTCCTAGCAGATAGCATGCAGGAGGATCATTGCCTCTGAGCAGGGAGGAAATGCGGAAACGGCCTTCACTACAAATGTGTCCAGTCCTCTGGTAGCCAAAGCTATCAACGTTTGTGGGTCAAACTCTTTGTCTGAACAGGCTCTCCTCCCCTCTCAGCTTTTCAAGTCCAACCGTCGCCACTGTCCCATGGATTTCTCTTTGGCAAGGTTTCAAATTGACGGCCCACCAGCTGCTCCTCAGAGGAGGCAGGCATTTCGCTTGCTGCTGTCCTCCTGGCTCTCACCTGGCTGTACTTCCCATCCTTGACGTCCTTCTGCCTGTTCAAGAACCAGTCGGGGATCTTGTACTGACGAGGGTTCTGCATTATGGTGATGACACGCTCCACCTGCAAGGGAGAGAGCCAAGAGCGTCAGAGATACGCTCTATGTTGCGTCTGAATCAATCCTAAACATCAGATTGATTGTATAATAACTACAACAGACAAAAACCCAAGTAAATAATAATGATCATATTGTGTTAAGTAAACCAAAGATCAAGGTACATATATATTTAAAATCCTCTTTTATATTTCAAGAAACAGGAGTACCAAAAATAGAGAAGACACCAAGATTTATCCCAACAACAATGAAGTATAATAATAATAATAATAATAATAATAATAATAATAATAATAATAATTTATTTATACTCCACACATCTGGTTGGGTTTCCCCAGATGGACTCATTCAGGAAAGCAGGGGAGCATTAGAGGAGGCTGTTGGATTTAGCCCAGCATCCCCTTCAGTGGCCACCCGTTGCACCTGAACCACTGCAGAAGCCATGCCAGTCGGGACAACCAGCTGAACAAGGTGTGCAGCACAGGGTGCCTCCACCCACAGCTCACCCTCCAGGCTTTCTGCAGGGACACCCAAGACCCACTGAAGATAGGACACACACACACTCACCTCATCTTCGGTGAGCTCTCCAGCCCTCTTGGTCAGGTCGATGTCCGCCTTCCTCAGCACCACGTGGGCGTAACGCCTGCCCACCCCCTGCAAGCAAGGAGAGGGGAGGATCAGGGGAGCAGGACCAAAGAGACACTCAGAGAAAAGGCCACACGAAGGGATGCGACAGAGAGCAGGGAAGTAGTTAACCGAATCTGCTTACTCAAGACCGTGCTAGGAAATGACTGCAAATAATTTTTTTTGCAGACGCAAAGAGTAAGTTTGTGCAGGAAGAGCTAGTTTGATAGAAGGAGAAAAGAGGCCCTCTGCTTTCGCCAAATCACAAACCCAGCCCCGGACACAGAGGCCTGCTTTCCCCTGAGAATGTGACTTGGTTCCTACACAGGGGTTACGTAAAGGCGAAGGAACACCATGTCGTTTACTGACCATTGCAGGTCCCCCAATGGCCACTGCTGCCTCAAACGTCGCAATTGCTGTGAGAGCGGCATTGCAGGGGGCGGGCTGGACTAGATGACCCATGGGTCCCCTTCCCACTCTATAATTCTACAATTAACTGAAGGAAACGCGCAACAACCGCCCCATTACGGACCTTGATGGCGGTGATGGCAAAGGCGATCTTCCGCCGCCCGTCGATGTTGGTGTTGAGGACTCGCAGGATGTGCTGGAACTTCTCAGGGATGACGAGCGACTTGGGAGGAGGAGAGAAGCAAAGATTTATTGAGGCTCTGGAAAGGGCAACAAATCCTGGCAGCTCTGCAAAGGAAACAGTCTCCCCATTGCCACCGACACTGGAGGCTTGGAGGGCTCAGAGATGGGGGCCCAGACCCCTAAGAATGACTTAAGACCAGGCTTCCCACGCCCTGAGTGTGTGTAGAAAGTGAAGTCGGGGAAATACATGTTTACAGGTGTAAACGATTTCAGGCCTCCATTTCACAGATGGAGAAACTGAGGCTGAGATGAGCCACAAGCTGCCCATTTCCAGCCTCAGAATCCAGAATCCCACTTCTCCCAGCGGCCAGAAGGGGAAACCTAGAAGTAGTAGTAGTAGTAATAATAATAAATTCTTCTGCGGTTCCCAGAAACAACATTGCTGCCTCTGACCGCAGACAGAACATACTTCTTTGAACCACCCTTAGCCCTCTGGGTCTAGGTTGGTATATAAGTTTACTGTAATGATAATAATAGCAGCTATTTCAGCCTCACCACCACCTGTGAGGAAGGCTAGTCTAACAGTTGCAGGAGCCACCCAACCAGATGGGCAGAGTATAAAGAATAAAAGTATTATTATTATTATTAGAGTATGAGCTTGCAACCAGTAAGCCCCAGAGCCCCACGAGGGCTTGACCCCCAGATGAAGCCCCTGCCCACAAATGTCCCCCATCTCCCTCTCTGCAAAGTCAAGACTCAGCACGGCGATTCCCGCCTCCCTAGCAGGGCTGTCGCCAAAAGCATCTGGAGCGACTTGAGGACTAGGAACCTGCCAGGCCCGTTTGCCCTCAGACTCGGTCTGACCCTTATGTTTCCCTCACCTTATGGTCTTGATTTATCGGCTACTTTAAAATGAGGCTGCATTTTAAACTGCCTTTTAACCTGTATTTTAAATTGGTTTTCCCCCTTCCCTTTTTCAACAATTATGTTTTTACTGTGATTTTATTGGTGTTAGCCACCCTGAGCCCGGCTCTAGCAGGGGTATAAATATATTATTTTATTATTATTATTATTATTATTATTATTACTACTACTATTATTATTAGTGAAGGGAGCTTAAGTGGGCTGTGCGATTGAGGCTCCTCGAGGGGCACAGCCTGCCAGGATCAAGGAGGCTGCCCCCCAAAGAACTCGACCAGGGCAACTCTCAGGCTCAGCGGCCCATTCGCCCCCATTTCCCAATTGTGGAGGGGGGGCGATGACCATCACACGACTGGTCTGCCTAGCAGGCTCGTAGCTTCACCGGAGCTCCCAGCTGCGGCCACGCAGGCAGGCGTTCACCAGGTGCAGCGCTTCGCCCATCTCCATACTTGGAAGCGAATCTGGGGAACTCCCTCCTTCGCCCACCGGGAAGACCCCCCCCCGCCCTTAATAGCTCCCCGGAACCGGAGCCCATGCGGCCCCCTCCCCGCGGAACCCCCCAGTCCCGCTCCCGGCGCTCCCCCCGCGGCGGATGGCGGCGGATTCCCGGTCCCCCCCTCGGACCCACCATGGCTGCGGCGCCTGTTCCTCTCTCCTGATGTGGCCGGAAAAGGAAGTAGAGCCGGCGCGACGGCCTGCATATAAGACCCTCCCACCGAAGCGAAAACGACTTCCGGCGAAGGTCATACCCACTTCCGGAACCATAGAGATAGAAATGTAGAGCTGTGATAGGGAAGCCCTTTGCTCAGCGACGTTTATCGGGTCGTCCCGCTTGTATAACCCCACTCATTTACAAATGTGTCCGGGGTGAAGCGGGTAAAGTGGGGTGCCGTCCCATTTCTGCTGGGAAATGCAATTACGTGCTAAGACGTTTTCTATATCTATGGTCCAGGGAGGAGTCCCTTCAGTTGGCTGTGCTCCGCCTTGCAGGGCCCGAGTAGGAAACAGGGAGGTGGAGTGGAAGGTTCCGTGAGAGCCTATCTCCTCGCCGGAGGAAACTTGGCGTCCTTTTGGGGGCGTCATGGGGAGGGGAAGGAGGAAGAGGGGTGCTCGACCCCCCCACACCCCCTTCGAAGCTTCCGCCGCCTCAGCAGCCGACGGAGAGGTCTCCTATCGGGCCACTTCCGCAAAGCGGCCGCTGGGCATTCTGGGGCTTGTGGTTCTTCGTGTCGAAAAACCGGAAGCCGTTCCCCTGGAAGTCCCGGATGAGGAAGGCAGCGGCCCCGTGCTAAGCGGGGCCCGTAGAACAGCGGCGGTAGCGGCGACAGCAGCAGGAGCAGCCGCAGCTCCGGGCGGGAGACATGGACGAGGAAGAGGCGGGGGATGGATCGGTGAGGGTCACGGACCTGCCCCCGTTTCCGGTCTCTGAGCCCCCGACTTCCGGTGTCTCATAAATAAAGGACACCCTCCTCTCGTCCCCCCCTTTAATTTTTTCCTCTTCAATCGCGAAAAGAATATTTGGGATGGGGGTGGGGAATGTTCTGGTGACCTTTGACCCCGGCCCCCTCAGCTTGGCCAGTGCGCATGCGCGGTGGGGCTTCCCCCTCTGCACCTGTTGGGCTCCTGCCTGTCGCTTTTAAGCCGACGGAGCCTCTTTTAAGCCGACGGAGAGGGAAAGCAGGGCAGAAACGCAGCTGGACGAGCCATAACGGGGAAGGCGGGCTGAATAATAATAATAATAGTAGTAGTAGTAGTAGTATTTTACATTATTTGCACCTTGCCCATCTGGCTGAGTCGCCTCAGGCTCTCTGGGCAGCTTCCAGCATATACAGAAACATAATGAACCATCAAACATTAAAAACTTCCCTCTTCTGGGCTGTGTTCTGGTGCCTCTGAAAGCAGCCTTTGGGTCTGGTCCATTCCATGTGGCAGAACATTTGCACTTTGGAACTCCCTGCCTCTTGACACCAGGCAGGTGACTTCTCTGCACTTTTTCCGGCGCCAATTAAAGTCGCCTTTGTTTAAACAAGCCGGTCCAGGTGTTCAGAAAATCTGTATGTGTTTCTATTTTCTTTAATCGAATTTATTGTGCTTTTAATTTTCCATATGTTTTAAAGTCACAGCTGCAATTTTTAAAGTAATGATTTTACTGTTTTCGTCTTTCTTTCTAAACCACTTGGAGGTTTTTCCCTACAATCAAGCGGTATATAACTTTCATAAAATAAATAAACGCTGCTTATATTCTGCTAATTGCACTTATATTCTGCCTTCCCTCCAATGAGCTTGTGATCCTTCCCTGCCCTGACACACAAACACTGTTTTTTTTTGCCCTGCAGGTTAGAAACTGGCCCAAGGTCGTGCAGTGAGCCTCATGGCTGTGCAGGGATTTGAACCCGGGTCTTTGAGTCTATTGCTCTGGACTCCCCACCAGCTCAACTGGCCCTTGACGGAAGCAGCCTTTGCCCGTGTTGGGTTACAGCACCAGACTCAACAGGGCAGCAAAGTTAGGACCCTGACCATGTGTCTGCCGGTTAATGGCTTCCTCTCAGTCTGATTTATGGGGGATTAAAATTGTGCGGAGTGGGACCATTTGTGTCTCCCCTCTGAGCTCCTTGCGGAAAACATTAGCCAGTCCTTGGAGGGGAGAGTGGCTCTGGTGCTCAAATCCTGCTTCCTGCTATGCCCCATGGAGGACCTTAAGTTGTATTTCAATTTGTTTTTATATCGGTTGTTAGCCACCCTGAGCCCGGGTACGGCGGGGTATAAATAAAATTTATTATTATTACTATTATTATTATTATTATTATTATCATCATGGGCACCTGGTTGGCCACTGTGAGAACAGAAGAATGGACTCGACGAGTTCTTTTCTTGCATCCTTAACCTTCCTCCCTCTGCCCTTTAGGGTCCGAGTGAGGAGGCCTTGCAGCTGAACCTGGGCGAGCTGGACCTGACCTCAGATGAGTTCATCCTGGATGAAGTGGACAGTAAGTTCTCTTCCTTCCCTCTCCTTCAGAGCTACTTGCTTTGGGAAGGGCCCCAAAGGCAGGCCCCACAGGTAGGAGACTGACCTTTGTTCAAGGAAGGGCCAGGAAACTGTTCCACCTCCTCCTGGAGGGGAAGCAGGGTTCAAAATCAGCGTTTTGTGACTGGCGCGGGTCCAATCACGATCTCTGGGTTCCCAGTTGGCGACTGACATCTCCACCTGCCTGAGCCCTTCCTTAAGCAGGTCAGCAGATTTGGATCAAATCTACGCTTCCAGGTGCCATAAGAAAGCTGCAGAGATAGCGCAGGATAGTGCCCACCCCGGAAATGATCTCTTTCAGCTTCTCCCTTCTGGAAGAAGGTCCAGGGTTATAAAGACTAGGACCAGCCACCTGAGAAACAGTTCTACCCAAATGCGATTTTGGTTTTAAACGCATTGTAAGGAGTTTCTATGGCAGTATATTGTATTTAAAAATGGGGTATCAGAGTTTTTAGGGGGCTAACCAGGTTGGGATAGCTGGGATAGCAGGCTTGTTGGGTTTTGAATGTCTTATGTAGATTTTTCAATTCTGTTGTTCTGTATGGGACAATGACAATAAAGAGTATAGTATCGAAGAAGAGCTGATTTACTGCATTTCGGATCCACCTTTTTCTCCAAGGAGTACATGGTGGCGCTGTGCTCTAAACTAAGGCCTCGGGGCTGGATCAGGCACAATCACCTTCTATCAGCGTGTTTTTACATGAGTAGAATGTGTCCTTTTATTTAAAATGCATCCCTGGGTTATTTGTGGGGCACAGGAATTCGTTCATTCCCCCCCTTCAAAATATAGTCCAGCCCCCCACAAGGTCTGAGGGACAGTGGACCGGCCCCCTGCTGAAAAAGTTTGCTGACCCCTGCTCTAACCACTACACCCCACTGGCTTCCTAGAGTTCTTCCACTGTGGGAATTAAACAGGTCTATAAATACAGGGGAAAGGCAAACGTCTCTTTGAGAAGGATCTGAAATGTTTCCCTCGGAGCTTGACTTTATTCTGAGTGGTTTCATTTGATGTTTTAACGGGTTGTGAAAGTGTTGAGATTTTTTTTATTTAAAATATAAAGCAGCAGGGTTCTTTTGGGGGGCTGCCTGCCTTGAAAACAAGGGGTTCCCCCCCTCCTACTCATGCCGTGCCCTGAGTCATGACCAGTGGGAAAACCTTTCCGTCTTGGCACGATTGCTCTGTCACTCCCCCATCAATTTTTTTTGGGGGGAGAGGCAGAGCAGCTGTGTCCCCCTCCCTTCCTGACCTTGTTCTTTCTCTCCCCCCCCCC
>JAXCMG010000119.1:182584-201065 GCA_034642415.1 Podarcis siculus
GGGGGGGGGCGATTCTTAAAATTCCTGAATGACACCAGACACAAGGTGGTAAAATGAACTTGAGGACTTACTGCGGCTCCTGGTTGCCCGAGAGGACCCAGTGGGCCAGGGGGTCCCGGTGGCCCCTGCAGGGAGGAAGAGAAAGAGGCAAATGGCATAGATGGAGAGGCAGGGGAGGAAGAGCCCCACCCAACGCATTTCGTGGTCCTGCCCCACAGGTCTCAAGATGACCTCAACTTACATGCTCTCCTTTCGCTCCTTTGCCGCCCTTCTGGCCAGGATCGCCCACTTCGCCCTGGGGAGAGAGAGAACGAGAGAGTGAGCCGGGGAGGCCCAGCCCAGAGGCCGGGGCAATGGGCAGGGGAGACGCCGCGCTCCAGACTCTTACCTTGTCGCCATCCTCACCTGGGCCCCCCGGAGGTCCTGCGGGGCCAGGCAGCCCGACGGGGCCCTGGACGCCATCGCGGCCTGCGGGGCCAATGGGACCTTTCTCGCCCTGGGGGAGAAAAGAGAAAGTGAGGTGGAGGGCCCCCGAGACTCACCCCGGAATCTCAACCGCCCACCCCCCTTTCCCAGGGGTGCCCCAGAGTTCTTGACCCCAAGCGCCACTTGCAGTTTCTGCATCTCATCCACCAAATTCTTGCCTTGAAGGGGGTTGGGCTGGATGACCCCTGGGGGACCCTTCCAAGTCTACAATTCTAGGATTCTAATCAACATGACCCAGGAATCCAGAGAGTGTTGAGGGGTCCTTATTACATTCCCTCTCCCTCCATAAAAACTTGGGGGGCCCTCTGCCGTACCCCACCATCTGCCCCTCTCCCCGCTCTGCTTGCCTTTTCTCTACCCTCCCTTCCTCCCAAGAAGACCCATAAGTCCTGCCCCTTCCCCTCTACTCACAGGCACGCCTTTCTCCCCAGCCGAGCCAGCGGGTCCTTGAGGGCCTGGTCTTCCTGGGGGTCCGATGGGGCCACCTGGCCCTGGGCCCCCCCTTTCCCCCGGGGATCCCTGGAAGGCAAGATGAAAAGAGGGTGCTTAGGCCTGATCCTGAAGGGAGGCTGAGTGCAGGAGAAAAGGGGCTCGTACCCAGAGCACCTCTGCTGGAGCCACACTGCACTACCCCAGCACAGTGGGATGCTCAAAGCTGACGCAGGCTCTCGCCAAACGCGAGATCCAACATGGAGACGATGACAGACCCATTTAGACAGCAATTCCCCTCCCCTCCTGGGTTGACTCTCCACTATTTAAATGTTTCTGTGGGCTTATTTATTCTCTATTTTAATTGTGGGTGCTCTTCTGTAGGCTGAAAAAAAAGGCTGGCGATAAAAATTCCTCTGATGATAACCTTTTGTGCTTTTTTAAAAAAGCACACAAATTGCTGCAAAATGTGGAGAGCTGAATTGAAGACTGGGAGGGGGGCAGGGATGAGAAACTGGGGAAGAACTGAACTTCTTCCCAGATGCGGGTGTGAATGTGGTCTCTTGGGCATGTGCAGAGCTCCAGCGTCACGTCAGGAGGTGCCAAGGAGAAGGGCGGCGTTGTGGCTGCAGGGCGTGCATTGGGTCGGTGCGTCAGGGCCAAGGGGGGGGGGGGGGAAACACTCACGGCGGGTCCTGGGGGTCCAGCGGGTCCCTCGTTGCCTTTCAGTCCAGGCCCGCCCTGCAGGGTTGGAGGGAAGAGTTTGAGGCAGGCCGACAAGTAGACACACAGACACACAACACCCACCTTCTTCCGTCCCCCTTTTATTCATTTGAAGTGCTGCAGAGACTTCTAAGGGCTACGCAACCTCACCAATAAGCCAGAATAAGAGAATGGCACAGTTGGAAGGGACCCTAGCGGTCATCTAGTCCAACCCGCTGCCCAGCCCCCGCATGATGCAGGAATCACAGCTAAGTAAAATATAAAGAGCCAGGTGAGCAAATGACGGATCAGCGCTGGCAGCAGGGCCAAGGCGGTGCAGGAGGTGCAGGTCAAGTGGCAGGGAGTCCCTCTGTTCTAAAGTCGCTGCCGAAGAGGGCAATGTGGGGGTTTATTTTGCCTTTTTTTGCTATGAACCGCAACCCCGAGATGCAACCATGTATTCTATTTTTCAATAAAGAAGCTAAAAGGATCTAAAAAGGGTATAAGCGATTTAATGAATAATGGCAGTAATCATAAACCAAATAAAACAAAATAATACTATTTGGGACTCAAAGCAGGTAAAATACAAAAAGCTAAAAGCATACAAAAGGTAATTGTTTAATTAAACTCTAATAGCATTAAAGCAAACCTGCTAAAAAAACAAACAGCACAGCACTGTTGAAATACACTTTCCTAAAAAAAAGCAGAAAACAAACCCGGCCAGTTCCCAGAGGCCTGTGGTGAATTTTTCAATGCTCACATTCAAAAAATGAGGGGTGCTAAAAAGTTGCAACATAATTTGGGAATTCGAAAGGTATTTTGGTGAAGTTAATGCTACACAGTTTTGCTTGGTAAGCAAAATGTGTGTAAAATTGTATAAAAATCATTAAAAATTATTGCCAGGCACTTGCAGTCATATTATTATAATTTATCATTAATAGCTATATCCCAGACTTCTTTATACCATTCTTCCATCTTATATTCACCTTGCCCCTTCCACTTCCTGGCTATAATAATTTGTGCAGCTGTCAATAAATTCCTAGCCTGTGAACCTTCTGTCCCATCGTAAATTGATAATAACGCTACCTCTGGACTTTTGGTCAGCTTTAATCCAGTGATTTCTGTCATCTCCTAAAAAACCCTTCAACAAAAAAAAAAAAAAAAAAAAAATGTACATATTTGCATCCCCACCACATATGAACAGAAGTCCCTGTTTCCTGGCATCTCCTCCAACAGACAGTGCTTAACCTGCGGAACTCTCTGCCACTGGAGAATCAGGGGGCCCTTTCCGTGCCAACTTTCACAGACTTGCTGAAATTCTTTCTATTCTGCCTGGCCCATGCAGGCAAATGAAGAGGACCCCCCCCACAAAAAAACCCCAAGTTTGTTTTTAACTTTTAACTTATTATGCTCTTACTGACTAGATTTATATTGTTGCACCGTGGGTGTAGCCAAGAGGGGGAAGAGAGGGGCAGCTGCCCCCCAAAATCAATAAAAATCCTTAACTAAATGAGGTTCTTACCCCCCACCAAAACCCCCCCCAAATCCTGGCTACACCCTGCATGGTGGCATTTGAGTATTTTTCTACCTACATTTAGCTCCTGGCGGTTTAATCTCAGCCCTCAGAGCAGGCACGACTGTTGCCCCACAAAACGCCGTGCCCCCCCTGCACCCAGGCTACGTTTTCCCAGGCCAACCCCATGGAAGGAGCCCCCCCCCAAGTACGTACGGCAGTTCCAGGCAGGCCGCGCTCTCCGGGGAAGCCTCGCAGCCCAGCCGGGCCGTCCTTGCCGGGTCCTCCAGGGGTGCCGGGGTCGCCCTGAAACGCAGAAGGGGGCAAAGGACACGTTGACCCCCCCAAATCCTGGTCAGAGCCCCCCAGACCCCGCACCCCCTCTTCTTGGGCTGAGGGGCCTGAATCTATCACGGCAGGATCCTCGAAGGGGGAAGAGGGGCAGGTATCCCAAGGCTCAGAATTCTGGGGTGCACTGGGCGGGGCCTGGGTGCTAAGGGCGGAGCCTGTGATACCAGGGGCGGGGCTTAGAGGACGAAGAGGATTTCTGATAAAGTTTTCTAGACCTTTGAAAGCACAGTTTGAGCTTCCAACCTCCTCTTTTGAGCCTAACTAGCGCAGTGCTTGGAACCCCAAAAAGGGGTTCCGCTTTGGATGTTTTCACCCCATGAGTCCCCGGGAAAGGTAGCGGCAACACTGAGGGGTCCCTTAGAGAGCTTGGGAGCCTGTTACACTCCTGTTACAGAAATTACGGGGGGCGGGCACATCTTTAAAGTTGTTAAATGCTACAGATATTATGCATAAATGTATCCTTTCAACTTGACAGCTCAGGGAAGTTACCTAGCTTTGAAAATACCGTATTTTTCACTCCATAAGACGCACTTTTTCCCTGCTAAAAAGGGGGAATGTGTGTGCATCTTATGGAGCGAATGCAGGCGGGAGGGCAGCCCGTCAGTCCCTTCTCCCACCTCGCGGAAAAGCCCCCGAGAGCCACACACACGCTCCGTGCGGCCCTTTAAAGGGAGCACAGCTCTTGGGGGCTTTTCCCCGAGGAGGGAGAAGGGACCGACAGGCTGCCCTCTGTCCCTTCCCACACCTCCCGGAAAAGCCAGCAAGAGCCGCTGCCAGGCTCTGCTCAGTGCTCCCTTGTAAGGGTTCCCTTTCATCCCTCTTTGCTGGGAAGCCAGAAGAAGAGGCACTGTGCAGCCATCACTCTTGCTCTGCTGGCTTCTCAGCGAAGCGGGAGGAGGGACGGAAGGGTTTAAAGCAAGAAAAGCGAGAGCTGCTTACATGCTCTGCACAGAATTTTTTTTTCTTGCTTTCCCCCTCTAAAAACTAGGTGCGTCTTATGGTCAGGTGCGTCTTATGGAGAGAAAAATACGGTAATATAAAATCAACTCCTTTGCCAGTTTCCTCCATTTCAACACTATTTTGCCCTTGGAAAAACGACTCTTTTCCCGGCCACCTCCCCAAGCACACCTCCTACCCCAGGAAGTTCCCAGAGGTGACAATTGCTTAGCTGATTATTGGCCAAGGAAAGCCTAACCCCATCACCAAACTTGCCAACGGGTCCAGACATGCAAAGGAAGTTCTATTGTACTTTGGGTGGTGGGACTTCAGAGGTGTTTGCCTGTGCTCATCTTCTACCTGGGTCTTGCCCTGACATGTCTGCTTATGCTAATCTTGTACCAAGGACTTGTTTGGACAGGTTTGCCAAGGTTAAACTAGTATAACCCCTGTCTAAAAGGTAAAGGGACCCCTGACCATTAGGTCCAGTCGTGACCAACTCTGGGGTTGCGGCACTCATCTCGCTTTATTGGCCGAGGGAGCCGGCGTACAGCTTCCAGGTCATGTAGCCAGCATGACTAAGCCGCTTCTGGCGAACCAGAGCAGCGCATGGAAACACTGTTTACCTTCCCGCCAGAGCGGTACCTATTTATCTACTTGCACTTTGACGTGCTTCCGAACTGCTAGGTTGGCAGGAGCAGGGACCGAATGACGGGAGCTCACCCCGTCACAGGGATTCAAACCACCGACCTTCTGATCGGCAAGCCCAAGAGGCTCAGTGGTTTAACCCACAGCGCCACCCGCGTCCCTTTAACCCCTGTCTACCCCTCCCCTTTTCTTACATGTCAGTGATGTAGCAATGATATAGCAATGATGCTATACAAACTGTATTCTGGGAAACGGTGGGAAACTTTTAAAAGTCCTTGTCACCCCATCCTTGGGGTTCAAAACTTTCTTCTTTGAACCTGTTGCTCAGTAAACTTTGGTCTACAGCTCTTTGCTTTGGTTGGTGGCTGGACTCCTTCCTTTATTCCTGGCATTTTTTCTGGCCCATGTAGGACCAGTCTGGATAGTTGGCCTAGGTGAAGATTTGATGTCATCATCCCCAAAAAGTTTTTGATTTGAGTTTCTACTGAAATGAGGCTGCGTTTTAATGTACTTAATCTTGTTTTTTAAGTTGTATTTCAATCAATTGTTTTTATACTTGGTGTTAGCAGCCCTGAGCCAGGACTTGGCTAGGGAGGGCGGGGTATAAATAAAAAATATTATTATTACTATTCTTCTTCTTCTTCTTCTTCTTCTTCTTCTTCTCCTCCTTCTTCTTCTTCTTCTTCTTCTTCTTCTTCTTCTTCTTCTTCTTCTTCTGCAGGGACCCGCAGGCTCTGCCTGACGAGCTGGGTGACTGAGCAGCCTCACACCTAGATTTTTCCCGTAACCCCACCCCCCGCCTCCCCCTGCTGGGCTGCCCATGACCCCCCTCCAAAACCGCCCCCCTTGCCCTTGCCCTCGCACCCAGACCCCGCTCCCCCCGCCCAGGACTTACCTTTGTGCCTTCTTTCCCAGATGGTCCAGGCAGGCCTTGCTCTCCAGGAGGCCCAGGCGGGCCAGGGTGGCCCCTCTCCCCCATCTGGCCTGTTTCTCCTGCAGGGCCCTGCCAGGGAATCAGAGAGTTGTAGGGTATAGAGGGAACCCCAAGACTCATCTAGACCAACCCCCGGCAATGCAGGAATCTCAGCTAAAGTGTCCATGACGGACGGCCAGCCAACCTCTGCTTAAAAACCTCCAAGGATTGAATCCCCTGAGCAAGGAGAGTGCCCTCCACAAACAATCCCTTCCCCACCCTGCAGATTTTATTATTATTGATATTATTAGTGATTTATTTATTCATAATTTGTTGTTGTTGTTGTTATTGCTGCTGCCGCATTTATATCCTGACTTTTCCCCAAGCCAGGACTCAATGTAACTCGCACAGACAAGATAATATTAATATTAATATTAATATTAATATTAATATTAATATTAATATTCTGTCCATCTGACTGGGTTGCCCCTCTGAGTGGCTTCCAACCAATTAAGACATCAAACTAAACTGGCAAGAGTTTTGTTAGCCCAGAAATGGAAGCAAGAAGAAATTCCGACAAACGAAGAATGGCAGACAAAATTAATGGACTACATAGAATTGGACAAAATGACAGGAAGGATTTGAAACCTGCGGGACCAGAGATTTACAGAAGATTGGAAGAAGTATATTGAATTGTTTGAAGAGCAACTGTAATCAACAAATTATGCTAGTAGGACTACAAGAAGTTTTGTAAGGAGAAATATAAAAAGTGTTACAAAGTAGAAAAAGATAGAGATATTGGTTATGAGTTTGAAATGTAATAGGGAAGATAAGAAATGCATACTGAGAGATTAGATTGGAAAATTTTCAGACAGGACTGATGGAAGTCAAAAAAATTGAATAAGTGTAAAAGTACGTTCAATTATTGTTGAAAATGGTATGTTAAAAAACTAATAAAAAGTTATATTAAAAAAGACATCAAACTAAACTAGAAAGGTATTCAGTGTAATTGTTTTAAAGTCACCAAACTCTAAACAGAACTAAAACAATATAAAAAACTAATATCTGTTAAAATACAGGTGATTAAAACAGAACAGGCCCCGCCCTTGCCATCTTCTGACTGTCCCCTCCCAGGGTCTGTTTTTTGCCTGCTCTGCTGGTGCTGGGGAGGAGCAGAGCGACCCCCGTCTCCTTACCTGAGGGCCCACAACCCCCGGTCCTCCAGGGGGTCCGGTCTTGCCTTGGAATCCCTGTGAGGGGGAGAAAGAAGAGGGGAAGAAGGTTACAACTGTGATAAGATTTTAAAGTCTTAGATAGATAATAAATGTACCAACCAAGCACATACATAGATCAGCACAGGAAGACCAACCTGAAACCACTTTTGATTCCCAAACTGACCAAATGTTTTCTCTGCAAGGTCAAAGGAAAATTGAAAAGCCTCCCCATTGTCTTTTCCTTCACAAATCCTGCGTGGTATGTCTGTGTTTGAATAGGGTGAGCCTGTACCAGGCTCAGGAACTAAGTATTTATCACTACAAAAGACTGGCCAGGCTCCCCAGGTAATCCAATCAAGTGACCATTAACAGGTAACCTGCCAGACGAGATAAACAATGCACTCAGATTTCTGCTGTAGACCACCTTTTCTGTGATGTAGGTATGATGTATCTGGGGGGAGGTCTTGAGCTCCAGGGCAGGGAATTAAAAATGTCTATATAAGGCCTTGTGCGCCATTGTTCTGGGTTCCTCCTCCTCTCCTGCGTGTGGTGAGTGAGGACCCTGTTGCAACAGACCAATAAAGATCAGGCTTACTAGCTGCTTTGCTTCTCAATATTCTCTGGTTGGCCTCTGTTATTTTCTCCTAACAATAGGGAACCCACATCAGGACTCTATATGGCTCTTGGATACCCCATAAGGGAAAAGGGGCAGATTTTGTTTACAGCACAACTCTCTCTTGTTTCCCCTGGGTGGGATTCCTCCTGCCTGACCTGGTGTCCACAATGGTGTCAGAAGTGGGATGAGATGCGATGGAGGAGTGAGGGAGATCCGTTGAAAGCAGAGTTTTTGATGCACCAAGGGCCAGCCGTCAAATGTGTGAAAATCCTCAAGTGTGTGCAGAGCGCAAGAGCAAAAAAAAAAAAAAAAAAAAGCACACTCAGAGTCACTCAACTCTGAATATCTTAACTGTTGGGGAATCCTGAGGAAGCAAATCTTTCCAGGTCACCTAAGGGATCGCCTGAACCTTTATAGCTCAGCTCAATTCCTGAGTGCCATTGGTCATTCCCCAAGTTGGTGAGGCTCATTTGACCACAATGAGAATCCAAGGATATGGTCTCATCGGCGCAGCCCTGTGGAACTCTCTGCCACTGGAGACCTACCAGCTTTTCAACGCCTGCTGTAAAACTTTTGATTCCATCAGGTGATTACAAATAGGTCCTTCTGCGATGGTTTGCTAGTGTTTGTTTTTAATTCTTTGGCTTGCTTTTACTTTTTTAATGGTTTTTACCGTCACATAATTGCAAACCGCTGTGATCTAGTTCTATGGTAGGAATACAATGGTTATGTTGTTGTTGTTGTTTAGTCGTTTAGTCATGTTCGACTCTTCGTGACCCCATGGAGCAGAGCATGCCAGGCACTCCTGTCTTCCACTGCTTCCCGCAGTTTGGTCAGACTCATGCTGGTAGCTTCGAGAACCCTGTCCCTCCATCTCATCCTTCTCCTTGTGCCCTCCATCTTTCCCAACCTCAGGGTCTTTTCCAGGGAGTCTTCTCTTCTCATTAGGTGGCCAAAGTCTTGGAGCCTCAGCTTCAGGATCCATCCTTCAAGTGAGCACTCAGGGCTGATTTCCTTCAGAATGGAGAGGTTTGATCTTCTTGCAGTCCATGGGACTCTCAAGAGTCTCCTCCAGCACCAGAATTCAAAAGCATCAATTCTTCGGGGATCAGCCTTCTTTATGGTCCAGCTCTCACTTCCATACATCACTACTGGGAAAACCATGGCTTTAACTATGCGGACCTTTGTTGGCAAGGTGATGTCTCTGCTTTTTAAGATGCTGTCTAGGTTTGCTGTTGCCTTTCTCCCAAGAAGCAGGCGTCTTTTAATTTCGTGACTGCTGTCACCATCTGCAGTGATCAAACATTCCGGAAGACAGTTCAAATTCCAAAATGTTCAACAACCAAGGCGCAAAGAGAGACCGTCAATTTCAATGGTGAAAACTGAAAAACACGCAGCGGAAGCCGTTCGACTTCTGAGGCACATTCAAAAACGGGAGCAATTACTTCCGGGTTTTTGGCATTCGGAAACCGAAATGTTCGGCTTCCCAGACGCTCGAAATCCGAGGTACCGCTGAACTTTCATAAGGAAACGAATGTTGCTCTTCGGAGTTCAGTTAGCCAACAGATCCGCCTTGCAGCAACGTCGTCCAGCCTGCACTTTGCCAGCTTCTCCCCAAGAATATTATGGGGGGCTAAGCGGAGGCCAGCAGGGGAGAGGAGAGGGAGTAGGAATAGGAGTACCAGGAGTAGGAGTACTAGGAGTAATAAGCAAAGAGTAAGCAAAGAGTAACTTACGACTTCTCCCCGCTGGCCAGGGTGTCCGGGCAGACCGTCCTTCCCCGAGGGTCCCTGTGGGCAAAGAAGACAAGAGGGTCAGTGGGTGGCCAGAGGGGGTGATGACCGGTGCGGGTGGGCAGAGTGCAGGGGCAGATAACCAAGAACTCACCGGAGGTCCTTTTGGCCCAGGGAATCCGTTTGGTCCTTGTGGTCCCGGTTGACCCTGCGGAAGACGCAGAAGGAGAAGGAAACATTGAGAAGCAGCTGGTGGAGGGGGAACCGGAAGGCTTCTTAAAATCACTGGGACCCCAAAGGGTCATCTAGACAAACCCCCTGTAAGAGGGGGGTTATTGGGTTTTTTATTATGTATTTTTAGATTTTGTGATTTTATGTTGTCACCGCCCTGAGGCCTGTGGGCATAGGGTGGTATACAAATGCGATAAATAAGAATAATTTTAAAAGCAGGAATCCTTTTTGCCCAACGTGGCTCTCAAACCCACAGCCCTGAGATTATGAGTCCCATGCTCTACCGATTAAGCAGACGGTGGCGCAGGGGAAACCGACCCCTAAGTAGCAGCAGCACCCAGAGAGCGACCGGCAACACAGAACAACTGCATTGATAAAAGTTAGAAATTTTAGTTGGGCAGGGCCTGCCCTTGGGAACTCCCTGACACTTGATAGCAGGCAGCTGCCTTCGTCATGCTCAAAACTTTATACCCAGGGGCTTAGAAGGCGGTGTGAGTTTTAATCTGCTTGTTTAACTTTCTCAAAGTCCTAAATTATTGCTGTTAATTTTTCTCATTGACAATTTTATTGTTCTGTCTTTCTTTTTTGCAAACCATGTTGAGGCTGCTGTTGGTTGGTTGGTTTACAGTCAAGCAGTGAATAAACGTCACAAAAAACAAATACATAAAATGAATAAAGGTAGTGCGGGACCCGGATGCGCCATCACCACCCAGATTCCAGAGCAGCGATGCCTGAGGAAAGGCAGCTGTTACCTTTGGAACTCCCTGCTGCTGGACGTTCACATGGTGTGCGCTTTTAAATTTGAGCCTCGGTGCTCTCTTAATTCCCTGAGATTCTCACTGGGGGCTCCTTCCTCCTCCTCCTCCTCCTCCATCTTTCCTTAACCCCCACCCCATCTTCCTTCCTGTTTACTCACCCGTTCCCCAGGGGGGCCGGCTGGTCCTTCGCTGCCCGAGGTGCCCTGCATGAGGATGAGACGGAAAGGAAGCTATTTAGAAACACAGAATGGCCCCTGCCAGCCCTGAGAGAACCCAGGAGGCCCCTTGAAAGGGAGGCTGAATCTAAACATATATAAAACACACTGTGGAAATGCTTTCCTAAAAAACATTTTAAGATATATATTGAACTTGTGGTTAGCTCAACATCGCCATCTATTGTCACGTTTGTATAATGCACTTAAAACACACTTGAAACGTTATATTTGCAGCTGTATAGCTGAGTCCAGAGACAGAGAGACAGCAGCCCCAACCCCTGACCCCCATAAAACCAACCTTTGCTCCAGACTTCCCTGTGGCGCCTCGTGGCCCCCGCTGGCCTCGTGGCCCCTAGAAGAATGGGGGGCAGAGAGAGACAGAGAGAGAGAAGTAAGTGATCCAGAGAGCCAGGGGGCAACTCATCCCAGCGCAGCCTCCCTCCCATCTGAGGGGATCCAGTTCCGCCCTCCTTACAGTCATTTCCGGGTTCAGGGCATGATCGCGCATGTATCAGTGGCGCCTAAAATGGAGGTTGCCGGTACTGCAGATCCTCTTGGGTGGGGGGTCCCCTCCTCCCCTCTCCCAATTAACCTCCGTCTCTGAAAATTATTGCAGGTGCTCTCAGGGGAGTCTGCCCTCCTCCACTCCCCTTCTCCCAATTAACCTCTGTCTCTGAAAATTATTGCAGATGCTCTCAGGGGAGTCTGCCCTCCTCTACTCCCCTTCTCCCAATTTACCTCCGCCTCCAGGCCTCACCAGTAGGAGGGAGCACACAGGAGAAGAACTACTAGGGTCCACCATCCCCCCCGCCATGATATCACCAGGGCCTCCCCCCACATCTCAGGCTTGGGCGCTGGAATTTTTGGGTCTAGGGTGATCCTGACCTGGCACCCCTTGCCATGGGTGGGAAAGACAGTATGTGTGGGTCCCGCCTCCCCACCCCCAACTGGGTTACCGGGAAGCCAACATCCACTAAGATGTAGGGAGGAAAATGGGGGTGGTGAATAGGAAGGCAAAGACTGCCCCCCACCCGATTTGACCCCCCCACCTTCCTCCTTGGTTACTCACCGTGGGGCCTCTCTCGCCTCGGGGTCCCAACTTCCCAGAAATCCCCTGCAAGGAGGAACAAAGGCAGATGATATACAGGATCCCACAAACATTTACCCCCCCCCCAGCCCCCCATTTTCCCTCTCCCTCCCTCTAGCTGTGCGATGAATCAACACAGTTTGGCTTCAGCCTGCGAAAGGGGCTTAGTTCCCCCCCCCCCCCAGCTGCTCCAACACCTTTTGGCAGGATCAGAACTCGGGCTTCCTTTACAACAGTCATTCACTTTTGGGGGGCCCTACGTTCCATAGACTCACCCCCAGCTCCCCCTAACCCTAGAAAACGCACTGTTTGGAACAGCCATCTGCACAACCCCCCAAGGAAGACGCCGCCGCCATAAAATTCAGAACAGTGGTGGAAGTCTTTTATAATATTTCAACTAGGATTTATATATTGTAATGTTTGAAGTATGAATTTGGAATCATTGATTATGAAAAACATTTTTTCTCTTAATTCTTTTTCGTTTTCGTTTGTTTCTTTTATTTTTCGTCTTTCTTCTTTTCTAGTCTGAGTTCTGGAAAATTGTGTAGATTTTATGCATGGTTATGTATTGCTTCTATTTCTTTTTTTCATTTTTGGGGGGTAACATCTAATTTTTTTTAATAAAAATAAAAAAACAAAAAAATTTCAGAACAGCAGCAATCGATTCAAAACTATTTAATGAATTTGACGTCTTTCCGAAACCGCCCACTCAAAAGAGAAGTTGCTGGGGGGGGGCTGGGAGAGAAGGGAGCTCCCCGAGGAGGAGGGGGCCACTTACCCGTCCCCCCTTTTCGCCGTTTGTCCCGGGGAAGCCAGGAAAGCCTTGAGAGCCCTGGAGAGGAGGAGGAAGAGGAGGTTAAGACAAGGGAGAAGGGGGCTTTTGGAATGCACCAGCCGGGACATCGCAAGGGGTTGGACTAGAAGGCACCGGGGGGGGGGGGGTGTCCTTTCCAACGCTACAATTCTATGAAAATCGGAGTGGGGGGGCCCAGAGAGTGCAGGGGCCACAAAGGAGGCAGGAGGAGGACGGACACAACTTCTCTCCCTGCAAGGAGATGGGATGATTCCACCCCCATTATTAGGGGGGCACATTGTTGGGTACCGGTGATGCCACAAGGGGGCTGGTACAGATCCAAGCAGGGAAAATTTATCCCCCCTCCTTTGCAGGGGAAGGAAATGGCTCCCACGACCCTCAAATCGTCATCCTTCGATTGCTCCGTTTTTACAGAGAATCCGGGGAATATGGCCGAATATTGCAAATATTTGGGGTTTTCCGTGTTCACAGTTGATTTATGGCCATTATTTGCTGAAGGAAACACACTGGTGAAAAGATTTTTTGGGTGGGGGTGCAAGAGCAAAAGTAACTGGAGTCAGTAATAATAATAATAATAATAATAATAATAATAATAATAATAATAATTTATGTGTACCCCGCCCATCTGGCTGGGTTTCTCCAGCCACTCTGGGCGGCTTCCAACAAAGATTAAAAATACACTAAAATGTCACACATTAAAAGCTTCCCTGAACAGTAAGGCAGGTCAAGTACCTAAATTTGGAGGTATACTGACCTTAGGTCCTTGTCGGCCGGGATACCCAGGGAGACCTGGAACACCCAGTTTCCCCTGCAAGAAAGAGAGACTTAAAAAATAAAGTGAGCAAGGAGACATTATACCCCCAGGGAGGATGCCCTGAAACCCTGAAAAGGAGTAAAACTAGATGAACTAATAATAATAATAATAATAATAATAATAATAATAATAATAATAATAATTGTACCCCACCCATCTGACTGGGCTTCCCTGCCGGACGGCTCCCAACAAATTATAAAACCACAGGGGGACCAGTCCACCTCCACCTGCAGCTGGACTAGATGACCGCTGTGGGGCCCTCCAACTCTACGGTTCTATCTCCACCACCCCCCAACCCAGAATCCGCACCTTCTCTCCAACGAGCCCGATGGGACCTGGGTCCCCGTGGGGCCCGGTGCGGCCCTTAGGGCCTTCGGGGCCGTCTTCGCCTCGGGATCCTGGGACGCCGACTTCACCCTGATCGTGGGGGGGGGAAAGAGAGAGAGTGAGTAAGGCAGGAACAAGGAACAGGGGAGGGGGCTGTGGGTGCAAGTGGGGAGGGGGCTTGTCCTACTTACCCGGTCCCCTTTCACGCCCATGTCGCCCTTGAAACCAGGAAATCCTTCTTCCCCCTGCAGTGAATAAAGGGGGGGGAGTGGCGTTAAGAGGGATTCAGGACCCCACAGACTCAGAACCCCAAAGGGACCTCAGGCTCCCCCCCCCCCCAGGTTGGATGGTGTGATAGGAATTTTGAGGTCTTAGATATATGGTAATGTTCATAAGCGTACCAACCAAGCACATACATAGATCAGCACAGGAAGACCGACCTGAAACCATTTTTGATTCCCAAACTGAGCAAATGTTTTCTCTGCAAGGTCAAAGGAAAATGGAAAAGCCTCCCCATTGTCTCCTCCTTCACTAATTCTGTCTTAAGGGCACATTTAAGATATGAATAGGGTGTGAGCCTGTGACCTGGCTCAGGAACTAAGTATTGATCATTACAAAAGACTGACCAGGCTCCCCAGGGTATCCAGTCAAGTGACCATTAAACAGGTAACCTGGCAGACAGGAGGTAAACAATGCACTCAGATTTCTGCTGTAGACCGCCTTTTCTGTGATGTATGTATGATGTATCTGGGGGGTGGTCTTGAGCTCCAGGGCAGGGAATTTAAAATGTCTATAGAAGGGCTTGCACACCACTGTTCTGGGTTCCTCCTCCATCCTGCGTGTGGGGAGTGAGGACCCTGTTGCAACAGATCAATAAAGATCAGGCTTACTAGCTGCTTTGCTTCTCAATATTCTCTGGTTGGCCTCTGTTATCTTCTCCTACCAATAGGGAACCCACTTAAGGACTCTATATGGGCTCTTGGATACCCCATAAGGGAAAAAGGGCAGATTTATTTGTTTACAAGAATGGCCACCAGCGATTCCTTTGCTGCAATTGTGGGGGGTTGGACTAGATGACCCCTGGGGGTCCCTCCAAACCCTACAGTTATGGGATTCCATGCTTTCTCCGTAGCTGAACAGAAATGTGGATTTTGGGGGTTGTCACTGCTGTTTTCTGAACTGCCACTTCCCTTCCCAACAACCGACCTTTTCGCCTTTGTGGCCGTTGAAGCCTCGAATGCCGTCCATTCCCTATGAGGAGAGAGAGGGGTTTGGGGGGAGACATTATCCGTGGTGTGTCTTATATTCCAGGCTCCCACCTCTCCCCCCCCCCCCCCCTACCCGTCCTGTCTCTCCTACCCAACAGGTCCAGGCCCAAAACCGAGACACATGTCTTCCGGGCCACACACCCAAATTAACTTGTGTGATTTGTGTGCAATCATGTCCCCACCACCACCACCAAAAGCACTTTTGGGGG
Organism: Podarcis siculus; assembly: GCA_034642415.1. Taxonomy (NCBI): domain Eukaryota; kingdom Metazoa; phylum Chordata; class Lepidosauria; order Squamata; family Lacertidae; genus Podarcis; species Podarcis siculus. The sequence continues at coordinate 197,849 of JAXCMG010000119.1, forward strand.
GTAAGATTGTGGTGCGAGATCACAGCACCCAAAATGACCACCATTCTCTCATGCAAAAAAAAAAATTCCCCACCGCCCCGTTTTCCCAGGAGGGTTACAAGGTGTGCAACCCTTCTTATTACTATTATTTATTAGATTTGTAATACCACCCGCCATCTGAAGATCGCAGGGGAAATATTTGCAGAAAAATACAAATTGTGGCGCAGGAGTGAGGGAAGGGTTCTCTCGATTTATTTCATTCCGACTGCATATGCCGCCTTATATAATAATAATAATATAATAAATTTTATTTATACCCTGCCCGCCCCGGCTAGAGCCGGGCTCAGGGTAGTTAACAGCAGTAAAATTACAGTAAAAACATAATAGGAAAAAGAAACCCAATTTAAAATACAGGTTAAAATTCAATTTAAAATGCAGCCTCATTTTAAAAGTAGCCGATAGATCAAAACCGTAAGGGGAGGGAAACATGAGGGTCAGACTGAGTCCAAACCAAAGGCCAGGCGAAACAGCTCTGTCTTGCAGGCCCTGCAGAAAGATGTCAAGTCCCACAGGGCCCTGGTCTCTTGTGACAGAGCGTTCCACCACATTGGGGCCAGTACTGAAAAGGCCCTGACCATAGTTGAGACCAACCTAACCACCTTGTGGCTTGGGACCTCCAAAATGTTGTCATTTGTGGCCCTTAAGGTCGTCCGCGGGGCAGACTGGGAGAGGCGGTCCCGTAGGTATGTGGGTCCTAGGCCGCAAGGGTGGCTTCAGGGGTTGGGCTAGATGACCCCCAGGGGCCCCTTCCAACTTCTCTAAGGCTCCCCAAGGGGCCGCCCTTCTCCCTTTCTCCAAACGGAAAGGCCAGCCCTGCGCCTCGGAAGCAAAGGACAGTGGGAAATCCGGCCCTGCCAAGTCCCGCGAGCCAATCAGGCGCTTGCTTACCTTCGCCCCGCGAGGCCCCGGGTAGCCAACTGGCCCCTGAGGACCAGACGGGCCCTGGAAGGGGAGAACAGAGAGAGAGAGGAGGAGCCGGTCAGAGGAGAAATCACGAGGAGGACCCCCCCCCCCAAATTCTGGATTCTGGATTCAAGCAACAGGCATTCCAGCTAGTAGCCATCAAGAGCCCTCTCCTCCTCTGTGAATTTGCCTAATCCTGTTTTGAGGCTGTCTAGGTTGGCTGCAGTCAATCACCACCTCCGGTGGGAGGGAGTTCCACAGGTTAACAGTGCGCTGCATGTCTTTGTATGCGTGAGACTGCACTGCCTCCTGCTGGATGGAAAAGGAGGCACTGCTCTCTGTGTCGATTCCTCCTGCCACCTAGTGTCTGGAAAGGGCATAGCAGGAGTGCAAAAATAAAAGCATCCTTTTTTCGATATACTTTGCTCTTCCTGGGATATTTTTTCACTTATGGTCTGGAAACTGAGCTGCCTGCCTGCCCTGGAAAGGCTTGTTCTCCCTCTTAAAGACCCACCACTGTCAGCAGAGACCCACACGGTGTCAGTGGCTCAGAGAAACCGTTTCCCACGCCTGGTGACCGGCCACCTACGGCCGTTCGTGGGCGGGGAGAGCCTCAGGGCACTACTCCATACTTCCCCCATCACCCCCCTGGTTAGACTGCTGCCACGTGCTGGGCGTGGGGCTGCCCCTTCTCACCTGGTTTCCTTTGGTGCCTGGGTGCCCCTCTTTGCCAGGGTGGCCCTAAGAGAAAGGGATGAAAGGAAGGAGGGAGAGAGAGAGCAAGAAGGAGCCGAGTTAATAATCCACGGGACTTGGACCGCTGCCTCATTCTCGAATCCCACTATTTGGGGAGAGGGCCAATCTCCATGCCAGTCTGCCAGGGCCTTCTGTGCCCAGGGCCACGGGAAAGCCCTTTGGGGACATGGGAGTTCAGCTGGAAAATGCCAGGAGGAGGCACAAAGGATGTGGCAGCCGCTCACTTCCTATCTAATATGACTAGCAGGCTATGTCAAATGTGGGGGGTGGAATGATTATGATTATTGTATCATTATGCTCTGTATTATTATGCTCTGTATTGTGTTTTTATTATTGTACTGCATAAAATATGTCTTTAATGTTGTACACTACCCTGGGCTAAAGGGTGGTACCATATGTAAATTGAAATTAATTATTATTACTACTATTACTACTGACCGTAGTTCACTTCCTGTCTAATATGGCTGCCACATCAACTCACTTCCTGTCTAATATGCCCGCCACATCAACTCACTTCCTGTTTAACATGGCTGCAACATCAACTCACTTCCTGTCTAATATGGCTGCCACATCTACTCACTTCCTGTTTAACAAGGCTGCCTTCCTGTTTAACATGGCTACCAGGGAATGCAAAGAGCGCACTTCCTGTTTGAAACTGCCCCCTGTGGGCCCCGATAGTGGCCGTCGTGCCAACGTCTCACAGTTTACCCTGTGGGAGGCTGATCTGTGACACTTTGTGGTGCTGACATGACCAGGACAGAAGGACCACCCTTTGGGGGGATCTCAGGGGCCCTATGGACGCCTGCTCTTTTTTGCAAGGGCCCCAACCCGCTTGCGTTGCTGGGTAGGCCGGCCACGAAACTGCTGCAACATGGTTGCAGAGTCATGACCACGGGTGGGTGAAGGTGTTGGTGCGGGGACTGGTGTCCAGCATGGCAACTAGGAAACCCCCACCATAATCATGTTAACATTGTCCTCCCCTTGACAGAAACAGTGGCTTCTCAGCGTTCTCTCTTCAGTGGGGACTCCAAGAAGGGTAGAGGACACGGCCACCAGCTACTTCCTGTTCAACATGGCTCCCGTCTTTGCTGGGGGGCCACTGAGCCAAGGGAGGCCTGAGGCAGTGGTGAGGGGCAGGTACTTACAGGCGGGCCGTCGGAACCAGGCATCCCCGGAAGTCCAGGTTTCCCTCTGGGGCCCTGAAGGAGAAAATCCCATTAGCCCAAGAATGGTCACCCCAACCCTAAAACCCAACCCAGCCCTAAAACCCAACCCTAGAATCCAACCCAACCCTAAAACCCAACCCAAAAACCCAAACCAACCCTAAAACCCAACCCAACCCTAAAACCCAACCCTAAAACCCAACCCAACCCTAAAACCCAACCCTAAAATCCAACCCAACCCTAAAACCCAACCCTAAAACCCAATCCAGCCCTAAAACCCAACCCTGGAATCCAACCCAACCCTAAAATCCAACCCTAAAACCCAACCCAACCCTAAAACCCAACCCTGGAATCCA
>JAXCMG010000119.1:201075-226503 GCA_034642415.1 Podarcis siculus
CAACCCAACCCTAAAACCCAACCCTGGAATCCAACCCAACCCTAAAACCCAACCCTAAAATCCAACCCAACCCAAAAACCCAACCCAACCCTAAAACCCAACCCTACCCAACCTAACCCAGTCACTGCCTCCCTGCTTTGGGGTTCGGCGCGGCTGCCCCTCTCAGTCAGCAAGGGAGGGGTCCCTCTCAGCTCACCTTCTCCCCATGAGGTCCCATTGCACCTTGAGGTCCCGGCAATCCCTGAGAAGAAGGAGAAAGAGGAGAACGTCGGGTGAAGGGGGTTCTCCCAGCCCACTTCCTGGAGACGCCCTCCTGAGCCCCCCAACTGAGGACAAAAACGTCCACCCTCCCAGTTCTCTCTGGCGGCCCCTCAAATCCTTCCTTGCTCAGGGTCTCATCCTGCTCTTACAGTTGTCGGCCGGAGGCCTCCTCTAGAGACATTTCCGGAGACGGTCAAAAAGGCCCCACACAAAACCCGAGAAGAATTTATATTTCCCGAGCCAATTATCCTAATTTTGTGCATTTTTGTCTCCCCTTTTCATCTGAAGCAAAGAGAATCGGCCCGTTTTCATAGAAGCAGGCAAGCTGCAGCTTCGAAGGAGCACTTCTTGGAAGTTGTCCGTTCTTGAATAGAGAGATAAGCTTGCAAATGTTGCTTCCCTCTACTTTTTGAACCCACAAGACACTCCACAGATGGGGAGCAGACGGAGCCAGTCCCTCTGCCATCTCCCAGCTCCAAAACTCCATTTAGTAGAGGACGTATCTGATATTAAACGGACAAGAGCAGATCTTAGGCCAAAGACTGATCCAAACACAGGAATCATAGCATTGGAAGGGACCCCAGGGTCATCTGGTCCAACCCCCTAAAACGCAGAAATAAATGTTGACTAGGAATCTATCTAGCAGCGTTTGGCGTTGGCTTCTCCCAACCTGAGGCCCTGGACTGCAACTCCCACCATTCCCTACACCCTGTGGGGCTGATGGGAATCGTAGTCTGAAAAGTCTGGAGGGCACCAGGTTGAGTAACGGCGGCTGGAGCTTCTCCTTAAAGCGATGCATCTGGAGAGGAAAGGGGCCTGTGAGCCAGTCCTGATGGAACCTCCCCATTCAGGGGCAGTCTATCTCCCCGTGCCAGCCGGCCTGCGGACTTCATGCCATGGGGGTGAGCGGGAAGGAGGATGTTGGGGTCTGATCCAGCGGAGGTCCTTTGACATATACACTCACCTGCGTCCCTGGTGTCCCCTGCTGGCCAGGGGGTCCGGGCTCCCCTTGAGGTCCCTGGTCAAAAACAAGAGATTCAGAGTCAGTCTGAAACTGGGGAGAATCATGGCCTCGGACCCTCGGACCTACAGGACCGCCTCTCCTGGTATGTCCCACGGAGGACCTTACGGTCTTCAAACAAAAACATCTTGGAGGTCCCGGGCCACAGGGAGGTTAGGCTGGCCTCAACCAGAGCCAGGGCTTTTTTAGCAGTGGCTCCGATCTGGTGGAACGCTCTGTCACAAGAGACTAGGGCCCTGCGGGACTTGACACCTTTCCGCAGGGCCTGCAAGACGGAGCTGTTCCACCAGGCCTTTGGCCAGGGCACAGCCTGACCCCCTCCTTTGGTAATCCTCACAGAACTCTGGCCCAGTGGTTGCCATGAATTTGATTTTGAATTGATTTTAGAATGAATTGATTTTGTATTTTAATTAATTGATTGTGTTTTTATGGAAAATGTGTTGCTTTTATTGTTGTTAGCTGCTCTGAGCCTGGCTTCGGCTGGGGAGGGCAGGATATAAATAAAATTGATTGATTGATTGATTGTGGGGGGCAGGCATGGGGCCCCTCATTGAGCCCCCTCAATGTACAGAAGAGGCAATGCAGAAATCACAGCATCTCCATCTTCCCTGCAGAACAGCTTCAAAAGGGGCGAGAGGGGAATTTACTCATTTCTGACACCGATATCCCCAGCCACTTTCCTCCATGGAAACGTACACTGCGTATTTTTAACGCTCTCTTCATTTCCTAAAAATTATAGACCGCTTGACTGTATTAAAACAACAACAACCACCCAAAGCAGATTTCAATAACAGAAAACGATACAATCAAGAGAAATCTACAACCCTGCTTTAAAACACACAAAAAGTTAAAATACTAAAGCAAGGTAAAATTCACATCCAATTTTTTTTAGCAACTATCAAAACAGGGATGTTTTCGGCAGGCGCTCAAAAGTGGACAGCCTCTCGGGATCAAGAGGCAGGGAGTTCCGAAGTGTAGATGGCAAATATTGAATTCTTTACAAACGTGGAAAGTGTCTTGTGTGGCACATCGTAGTTTACTGAAGTGGTCCAGTGAGGAAAGGCGATCTCGTGGGATCACCCGCTCCCCATTTTGTCCTCACAACAACCTTGGGATGAGAGGCCATGAGCGGCCTGAGGTCATACGGCGAAGCTCCTCATCTGAGTGGCGTTTTGAGTCCTGGATTCCAGTGCCTCATGGTGGGTGCTGACCTTGAAAGCCCTAAACGACCTCGGTCCAGTATCCCTGAAGGAGCGTCTCCACCCCCATTGTTCTGCCCGGACACCTGGGTTCATCTCCAAGGGCCTTCTGGCGGTTCCCCAACTGCGAGAAGCCAAGTTACAGGGAACCAGGCAGAGAGCCTTCTCAGTAGTGGCACCCGCCCCTGTGGAACGCCCTCCCACCAGATGTCAAAGAGAACAACAACTACCAGACTTTTAAACGACATCTGAAGGCAGCCCTCTTTAGGGAAGCTTTTAATGTTTAACAGGTTATTGTATTTTAATATTTTGTTGGAAGCCGCCCAGAGTGGCTGAAGAAACCCAGCCAGGTGGGCGGGGTATAAATAAATAATAATTATTATTATTATTACTCACCAGGTTCCCCTTGGGCCCGTGGGGTCCATCCATGCCACGCACACCCTGTCAGGAGAACAGGCAGAGACACAAGAGGCGGTTAGGGCTGGGGGGCTGGGGGTGCGGCTCAGTGGGGCAGGAAAACCCCCTCCCCAGCACTTACCGGAGGGCCTGGGATCCCTGGGGGTCCTTTGGGGCCAAGAAGACCTCGGGGTCCCTGAAGGAAAGGAGAGAGAAACGGTCAGGCACTCACCTTCAGGGGGCTGGATCACAGAGCTGTCAAGTTGGAAGGGACCCCTGGAGTCATCTAGTCCAGCCCTCTGCTTGGCAAGGATCTGCCGCATCACACTGCTGGCCCATGTTTTTAATGCTCAACGTTTTACAGTGGATGCTTGGGTTGCAAACGTGATCTGTGCGGAATGCACGTTTGCAACCCCCAGCGTTCGCAACCCGCAGCAGCACATCTGCGCACGCATGGGTTGCGATTCAGCGCTTCTGCGCATGCGCAAAGAGCGATTTAGCACTTCTGCGCATGCACGAGCGCCAAAACCCAGAAGTAACCTGTTCTGGTACTTCCGGGTTTCAGCGGTCTGCAACCCGAAAGAATGCAACCTGAAGCGTCTGTAACCGAGGTATGACTGTACTTGAAATAATAATAATAATAATAATAATAATAATAATAATAATAATAATAATAATAGCCACCTTTATTTTAAGGGTGGGTGGGGCTTCCGGGGAAGAGGGAGGGGCTTAAGGCCTTGTTGGCAGGAAGCCAATGTGGCTACGATCCAGCGGTCAGGAGGAATGTGTCACTTCGGACAGGAGGTGAGGACTCGCCACCTGCTTTCCCTGCCGCCCTTGTCACCCTCGTCTGTTACTTGGGAGGACGAGGCCCCCACCATTGGGATACGCCAATGGGGGCCCCAGACTTGGCCAGACTCCAAGATCCCTTGCAGAAACGGGACCATACGCACCGGTTCTCCAGGAAGCCCGCGTTGGCCGACCTCTCCGTCGTCTCCCTGCATCGGGGGGGGGGGGGAGGGAGACAGAGTCACAAAGGAGCTCAGGGAACAACAGGGTCTCTGTGCATGTGCAGAATTCATCTCAGGGAACGCTGCCTCCACCCCTCCACCAAAAGACATTCCTGTGTATGCGTAAAGGCTCTCAAGCCCCCCCCCACCAGCGGTTGCGTCAGAGAATCTCAACTCCTGCTGTTTTTGAAGGGGCAGGTCGCTAGTCCTCAAGGTTGAAAAATAATGCGTATACTTGGTTTTTAATGTCTGGTGTTTTTCATGCTTTCCTATTGGCTGAAAGCCACAATTATCATTATCATCATTTTGGAACATGGAAAGAGTCTATCCTGGACAAACTGATAACACCAATAGTATTTACTTGGACTTTTTCATTTTAACCCAGGTACAACTGGACTCGTTCTGGTTTTCTTTCTCACCTGTTGATCTAGGGGGTTACAAGTGTTCTCTCTGTTATATATACGTTATAAAAGGGGTTTATATATATATATATATAAATGCAAAGAGATAAGGTCAAAGGTCAGCATAAGCCAGCATCTTGTCCTCACAGTGCCTGTGGGAAATTGGCAAGCAGGATTCGAACCCCTCTCCCTTCCTGTGGTTGCCAGCACCTGGGATTCAGAAGCCTCGCTGCCTCCAGCCATGGACAGCCCTTTCCCCCTCCAGGAATTTCTCTCATCCCCTTGTAAAGCCATCCAACTTTGGCGGCCATCATGGGGGAGAGAGTTCCGTAGGTTAACCTGCCTGAATATGGACTTTTGAAATCCATCCTCAACAACGAGGAGAAGCAGGACTAAGATGTGGAGGTATCCTTCAGAGATCCAGACCGTGGGGAGCGCCGAAAAATTAATAATTATAATTTGGACTATAATTTGATTTTTTAATTTATTTATTTTTATTTCAATTGGAGTATTATGATTGGATATATTAATTGGATGTTTTTTTATTGGAAAATAAAAAAAAAGATTTTTTTAAAAAAGAACTCCATCCTGAATCTTCTGACATTCTGCTCCCCCGGATGTCCACCAGTTTCGTAAATTTCTACCATGCCTCCTCCTCCTCATCTGGGCTTTTTCTCCAAGCTGAGAAGCCCCAGACTTGGCAACCTCGCAGGGGTCTTGCTCCCTGCCCCCTGGAATATTTCTGCTTTTTTCTACACCCCCTTGACGGACGGACCTCTGTCGGATCAAACCCCACTGTATGCTCCCTGCACCCCAAATCCCCCTCTCTTTGCCCCCCTGGCCAATACTCACCCTCTCGCCGTCTTCCCCAGGGGGGCCAGGAACACCCTGAGATCCGGAGTCACCCTAGTGTGGGGTGAGAGAGACAGAGACACCCTGATCAGAAGAGACACAGAAGAGCAGACCCCCAGCACGAGGCCCCGCCTCCTTCACCCAAGGGATTCTGGGAACCGTAGTTTTCAAAAAGAAGAAGGGAAGAAAGAACTATCCCAAGAGTTAGGAATTGAAATTCATAAAAAAGTTAAGTACTTAAAAATATGGTTAACAACAAGAAACATAAATATATAAAAAGATAATTATGAGAAAATGTGGAATGAAATTAAAAGAAATCTAGAAATCTGGGGAAGGATGAATATTTCCATGTTAGGGGAAATTGCAGCAATAAAGATGAGTGCTTTGCCAAAGATACTATTTCTATTTCAGATGATCCCGGTGATAAATAACAATATATCCTTCAAAAAATGGCAAAAAGATATTTCAAAATTTTATCTGGAATGGGAAAAGAACAAGGATAAAACATAAGATACTAACAGACTTAAGAGACAGAGGAGGCTTTTCCCTCCCAGATTTGAAATTGTATTTTGAAGCAGCATGTCTTGTTTGCATCAGGGATTGGATAAAATTAGAAAAAGAAGAAGAGTTAGAATTAGAAGGACACGACAATAGATTTGCCTGGCACTCGTATTTATGGTATGGGAAAGGGAAAATAGATATAATACATATAATCATATAATAAGAAAGTCATTAATAAGAGTCTAGGAAAAATATAAAGTTCTGTTCAGTGGTGGTTGCCACTGAAGCATTTTCACTTAAGTCAACCAAAAAAGTAAGGTGGTTGACATATAGAGAGTTATTAACAGAAGAAGAAGGTAAACTCAAATTAAGAGAGTATGATGAGGTGAAAGACTATGTACAAAGTTGGTTACACCATAGGCAATTAAATGAAATTTTTAAGGAAGATAATAAAAAGGGGTTTAGATATACAATCTCCAGATTTCAAAAAGAAATAGTGGAAGAGAATGTTAAAGCATATAGTATTTTATTAGAGTGGGAAACCAAGGATGAAGAGGGTAAATCAGTTATGATTAAATGGGCTCAGGATGTGGGACACAACATCCAACTTGAAAGTTGGGAAAAATTACGGAAAGTTGATATAAAATTCACAGATTGCATACTATTAAGAGAGAATTACATGAAAATGATGTATAGATGGTATATCACACCAGTGAAAATGGCAAAGATGTTTAGGAAAGAAAAGAACAGACGTTGGCGATGTAAGGAAAAGGAAGGAACATTTTGTCATATGTGGTGGGAATGCAGATGCATTTTAAAAATTGGGAAATGATACACAATGAATTGAAAAAAATGTTTAAAATGAATTTTGTCAAACACCCTGAAGCCTTTTTGTTAGGTATCTCAAATCAATAAGAAAAATTGACATTATTTATGTTTGCTACAACAGCGGCAAGAATCTTGATTGCACAATATTGGAAGAAATACCATCAAAGGAACAATGGCAAGAAAAGCTGATGAACTCTGCAGAATTGGCTAAGCTAACAGACAAACTACGAGACAAGGACAAAAAGGACTTCAAAAGAGCCTGGGAACCATTTACAGTTTATTTGCAGAAACAAGAGAATAGACTGGATTCACTGGCAGGCTTTGAATAAACTTCCACAACTTCATTTGAGTAACAGATATTTTAGAGAAATAATAAGGGATTTTATTTTTGTGCAGAAAAACAGGATAAAATAAATAAAACTAAATAACTCAGCGGGGGGGGGGGTTGAGGGAAGTCCAGGGGTACAATAATTGTAAATAACACAGTGAATGAGATTTGTATCATTTATTGTTATAAAATTTAATATTAAAAAAAAATTCAAAAAATGAATTAGTTTATGTAGCACTTTTATTTTTTAAAAACCAAGGCGGTTTATGGCAATGAAAACATGAACCTATAATAAACACCAGCATAAAAAAAAGTAACTCCTCTAGAAGGAGGATTCTGTGTATTATAGAATGCCCTCACAGAACTGGCAGAATTGAAAAGTTTTTAGCAGGAGTTTCAGAGTTGGCACGGAGGGCTCCTGCTGAATCTCCAGTGGCAGGGAGTTCCACAGGACTCCCTTGGAGCAAAGCCACTGAAGATGCAAAAGGGGTATTCCAAGAGTTAGAATCAGAGTGGCAAGAGTATTGTTAGCCCAGAAATGGAAGCAAGAAGAAATTCCAACGAAAGAAGAGTGGAAGATGAAAATAATGGACTACGCAGAACTGGACAAAATGACAGGAAGGATTCAAAACCCGCGGGACCAGAGATTTGCAGAAGATTGGAAGAAGTATATGAATTATTTGAAGAGCAATTATAACCAACAAATTACGCTAGTAGGACTACAAGAAGTTTTGCAGGGAGAAATATACAAAGTAGAAAAAGATAGAGATATTGGTTATGAGTTTTAAATGTAACAGGGAAAATAAGAAACTTATACTAGGAGATTAGATTGGAAAATTTTCACACAGGACTGGTGGAAGTAAAAAAAATTGAAGATGTAAAAATATGCTTAATTACTGTTGAAAATTGTATATATATATATATAGGTGTGTGCGTGTATATATATATATATATGTTAGAATCACAGCATGGTGGTGTTGCAAGGGGCCCCCAGAGGTCATGGAGCCCACCCTCCTGCAGTGAGCAATTCGGGCGGGGCTGCCAACCCCCGACTCGCAGGCTCCCCCGTTTCACTTACCCGATGTCCTTTCTCCCCGGGGAGGCCTGGAAGCCCATCAAACCCGCGATCGCCCTGCGAGGAGAGAGAAGAAAAAGGTGACCCCCCTTCTCACAAGGTCAGGATGGTAAATCCCGAGGGGACGGCGCTAGTCCTCATGAAACCACGTTCCCTACAGGCCCCTTTCTCTAGAATGGCAGAAGTGTTAGGTTGGAAGGGACCCCAGCGGTCATCTAGCCCAACCCGCTGCAACGCCCAGAGGGTCGCCTTACCTTGATGCCCGTTTCCCCGGGCATCCCCCGGGCACCATCCGCTCCAGCACGACCCTGTGGGAGGGAGGAAGAGAGGCAGGTTAATGGAGGGAGACAAATCTCATAACCCCCCCCCCTTACAAAGGGGCCCATGGAGCCCAGCACCCTGGCCTCACAGCAGCCAAAGAACCGACAGAATCTAAATAATAATAGATTTTTTTTTCGTGGGACGCGGGTGGCGCTGTGGTCTAAATCACAGAGCCTAGGACTTGCCGATCAGAAGGTCGGCGGTTCGAATCCCTGCAACGGGGTGAGCTCCCGTTGCTCGGTCCCTGCTCCTGCCCACCTAGCAGTTCAAAAGCATGTCAAAGTGCAAGTAGATAAATAGGTACCGCTCCGGCAGGAAGGTAAACGGCGTTTCCGTACGCTGCTCTGGTTCGCCAGAAGCGGCTTAGTCATGCTGGCCACATGACCCGGAAGCTGTACACTGGCTCCCTTGGTCAATAAAGCGAGATGAGCGCCGCAACCCCAGAGTCGGTCATGACTGGGCCTAATGGTCAGGGGTCCCTTTACCTTTACCTTTTAATAGATTTTTATTTATACCCTGCCCTTCCCGGTTCAGGAAACCGGGCTCAGGGCGGCTAACAACAAATTTAATACACTTAATTGATGCTACAAAAAAACCAGCATAAAATACGATCTAAAGCGTAAATAACAATAAAATCAAAAAACAAAAATCAATTTAGGGGGGAAATCCATCCACTACCAGGGCTAGCTGGCTAAATTAGTCCTATTTGGGCCAGCAAGGAGACCAGGGGAGAATTAGCTGTGGGATCCCAGAGCGGGTAATCTTCATAAAAAGGGGAGGGGGAGGGAAGGAAGGGGAATAAAAGCTCAGGCTAAGTTCAAATTGAAAGCCAGGTGGAATAGCTCTGTCTTACAGGCCCTGCAGAAGGAGGTTAAATCCTGCATGGTGCAGAGCATTCCACCAGGTCGGAGCCATCACTGAGAAGGCCCTGGCCCTGGCCCTGGCGGAGGATATTCTGGCTTCCTTAGGGCTCGGGACCTCTAAACTATGGTTGTTCATGGACCTTAAGGTCCTCTGCGGGGCAGACCAGGAGAGGTGGTCCTGTAGATACGAGGGCCCTAAGCCACAAAGGGCTTTAAAGATCAAGACCAGCACCTTGCACCTGACCCGATACTCCACCGGGAGCCAGTGCAACTGGTAAAACACTGGGTGAATATGCTCCCATGGCAGGGACCCCGTGAGGAGCCTTCTGCACCCGCTGGAGTTTCTGGGACAGCTTCAAGGGCAGCCCCGCGTAGAGCGAATTACAGTAGTCAAGCCTGGAGGCAACCGTCGCATGGATCACTGTGGCCAGGTCGGGGCAAGAAAGGTAAGGGACCAACTGCTTGATGCGGCGAAGGTGGAAAAATGTCGCCTTGGCTGTTGCTGTAACCTGCGCCTCCATGGAAAGGGAGGCATCAAGGATTACACCCAAACTCTTAACGGAAGGCAATGGCACTAATAGACTATCTCTGGTGCTGGAGACTCCATCAGAACATGAGAAGGCCAACGGCCCGTCTAGCCCAGTATCCTGTTCTCACAGTGGCCGACTAGACTCCTGTGGGAAACCCATAAACAGGATTCGAACCAGGAGCCCTCTCCCCTCCTGCTGTTTTCCAGAAACTGGGATTCAGAAGCATTCGACCGCCTCCGACCACGATGGCAAAGCACAGCCACGGTGGCTCGGTCCTTCATTAATTTGCCTAATCCTCTTTTTAATCCATCCATGTTGGTGGCCGCCGTCAATGCCCCTTGTGGCAGAGAGTTCCACAGTTTCCACTGCATGAAGAAGCCCTTCCGTTTAATCCGCCCCAAATCTTCCAAAACGTCTCCCCCTCAAAGGCTCACCCCGCCTAAATTTCAAGCAAAGCACTACTGTTATTTTTTACTTTTATTCCAAGACTTTTCAGGACTCCCGGGACCGTAGGATCGCCATGCAGGAACGGGACCCCAAGGCTCATCTAGACCAACCCCACCACAACGCAGGGGTCGCAGAGGAGGTGAAAAACGGCAACCTGCCTCCGTTGGTTTTTTAAAAATTAAAAATAAACATCAGAAGAAGAAACTTACTCGGCGTCCGGGCTTCCCTGGGGGTCCAGTCAGCCCCTGTGGACCTCGAGGACCCTAAGTGGAGAAAGAGAGAGTCATATTAGGGTGCCCCGTCTTGTCCCCAAACATTTGGGGAGGGGGGGAGGAGAGAGGAAACCCTCAGACTTCATGAAAGTCTGAAGTCATGAAAGAGGGTTGGGGAATTGGGTAGGGGTCCGGGGGCCCCCGCCAGCTGTCTGTTGCATTTGAGGTCTGGAGCAGCCACTAGATTTGGGGGGGGGGAGGAATCTGAGCTGGGGGGGGCAGCAGCCGAATGACCCCAAGAACATGGAGATGGTGGCAGTTTGCTGCTTTCTGCTGGTTTGGGGAATATCCCACCCCCTCCAACATTTCTCCCATGGAAACAGAGGTGTCCTAAGAAAAAGTGGGATATTCTGGGGTCAAATCAGAAATCAGGACTCTCCCTGGGAAATAGGGTCACTTGGGGGGATCCGACATGCCCTGCTGCAAGGACGCAGCTTGGACCCGGGAACAAATCAGCAAAAGTCCAGCTCGTATGCAGGTCCTCTGGGGTGGTGTGAAATGGGTCTGTGTGAGCCAGAAAACCATAGAGCTGAGCTCCCCAAGGGTCCTCTAGTCTGACCCCTTGCAATGCAGGAATCTCAGCTCAAGCAGGTCCAATAAAACACAACTTATATCGTACTTGGGACGTTCAGCTCATGTTTTAGTTGTTTTCTAAATGGCTTTGCAATTGTTTTACTGACGATTTCCTCGCCATCTCGTACGATTCACGCTGAGCTTGCGATGTTCTGATGCGTGCGGTTATGTCTCGTTTGCCAGCCGCTTTGAACGGAAGGAGGTCAGACGACGCAGTTGTGCTAAAGGGGGATTTTGGGGGGCGCAGGGGGGAGAGACTGGGGTGCTGGCAGGGGGCTCCCAGCTCACCCTGGGAAGCCAGCTTACCTGGGGACCAAAGTCTCCGTGCTCTCCCTTCACGCCGTTGCTGCCAGGTTGACCCTGGAAGACAGGAAAGAAAAAAGACATTCTTAGCTCTGAAGGGCTGCACGTTTCATCTGGCTCAGTACGGCGATTATTTATCCATTTGGGCTGCCCTTGGGGAGATAAAGCAACTAACAAATTCAAATTGGCTGTGTTTGTATCCCAGCTTTTCCTCCAAAGACCTGGAGGTGGCGGACTCTGTGCCAGAGGTTTCCAAACTGTGTGTCTTGACACTAGTGTTTCGTGAGAATCCTCCCCAAGCTCCTCCCGGGGCTGGAAAGGGATTAGTTTAAACTCCGGTTTGCTAGTAAAACTGAATTACTGTGTTGCAAAATGTCGTGATGTGATGCAAAACCAAATTACTGTGCCGAGAAATGATGCAAAACCGAATTATTGTGCTGTGAAATGATGCGAAACTTAATTACTGTATCGCGAAGTAATGCATGTCACCAACATTAAGTTTGGAAAGCTCTGCTCTATGTAGCCCATCGTCTGGCGTATAGAACCCTTTCCGCCGTCACACAGCTCTTCCTGTCAGAAAGTTCTTCCTGATGTTTAGTCAGAAACTCCTTTCTTGTAAGCTGAAGCCATGGGTTCGAGTCCTACCCTCTGCAGCAAGAGAAAACAAGCTTGCTCCCTCTTCCATGTGACAGCCCTTAAGATATTTGAAGATGGCTCTCCTATCTCCTCTTTCCCAGGATAAACATAGGCATCTCCTTCAACCGTTCCTCATCAGGCTCGCTTTCCAGACCCTTGATCATCTTGGTCACCCTCCTTTGTGCACCTTCCAGCTTGTCAACATCCTTCTTAAATTGTGGTGCCCAGAACTGGACACAATAGTCCAGGTGGGGCCTGACCAAGGCAGAATAGGGTGAGACTATGACTTCCCTTGACCTGGACACTAGACCTCTGTTGAGGCAGCCCAGAATAGCATTAGCTGTTGACTCAGCTACTGCAATCCGCTCTGTCTGGGGCTGCCCTTGAAGACGACTCGGAAACTTCCCTTGCTCCAAAATGCAGTGGCCAGATTGCTGGCTGGGGCTCCCTTTAGATCTCACAAAAAAACCCCACATTCCAGAAACAGACGCCCTGGTCGCCAGCTTCATTTCCTGGCCCAATTCATGGTGCTGAGTTGCTTTTTGCTCCGACTGCATTGCCACACCTCACGGCTGAGGGGAGATTCGAACTCTGGTTCCTTCCAGGTCTTCGTCCCAAAAAACTCAAACCACCACAGCACCGTTGGATTCTGGATTTATTGAGCCATCGTCCTGGGAATGTGGGTGACGGTGGCTCTTCCAGACGCACCCAAGTCCTTCTACTCTGAGCCCCAGCAAACAAACCCAAGCACTCCCCCAAGCAAAATACTCACCAGGGGTCCAGGACGACCCGTATAGCCCATGGGTCCTGGGGGGCCACGCAAGGCCAGCTGCGGAGGAAAGAAAAGGGGAGGGAGGAGAGGTTAAGGTGATCGTACCAGACCATCACTGGAAGAGCGTTTGGACGTGAGCACTCCTGGGAAGAGAGAGGTGAAGTGAAGGCAGGAGGCAGGAGTTGGTAACGCAGGTGAGCTTAGCAAGCTGCCAGCTAGCTCTGCGGAGGCTCTTTTTATTAGCACAATATGCAAAACCAGTCAGATACATTTTGCAGACTGTGACCTTTACACATCTTCCAGTCCCGAGATCATGGGGTGGTACAAAGTTATTTTGGCACCTGTCTCCACCACGTCATTTCTCCCTTGCACAATGTAGGACGAAGGAGACAAAGGTCACAGACAGGGCACGGCAGACCACTGAGGAAGCCAAAGGTTAGATAGAGGGTATGATGTTCAGACAGCTGTGGAAGTGTGCTCCACACCCAACAATCATTCCTTCAGAGAGGACTATTAAGAGCAGGGAAAGAGCCTCGCCGGATCAGGCCGGGGACCCCCTCTCGTCCAGCACCCCGGATTCTCACAGTGGCCCAATGCCCCTAAGAAACTAGGGGTCCAGATAGACTGCCTCTGGGCCTGGAGACTCCACAAAAACATAGGAAAGGGCCTTCTCACTTAGGCCAGCATCCTGCTCACAGTGGCCAAGCAGATGCCCCAGTATGAAACCCCGTAGGCAGGATTTGAGCACAAGAACAGCCCCCTCCCCTCCTGGGGTTTCCAGTCAGTGGGATTCAGAGGCCCTCTCCTCCTCCCTGACCCTAACCCTCTTTTGAAGGCTTTCAGGTTGGTGACCCCTTCCCTGACTCTGGTGGCAGGGAGTTCCACCGTTTAACTCTGCGAAGAAGGACTTCCTATCATCTGTCCTGAACCTTCCATCATTCAGCTTCATTGAGCGTTATGAGAGAGGAAGAAAAACTTCTCTCTCTCTCCTTTTCCTCTACGCCAGGCATATTATATTTCATAAACTTCGTTGCACCCCCAAAAAACAGCCCCTCTTTCGATGTCCTGGAAGACCAGTGTCAGGTCAGACAAGGACCAGCCCCAGAAAGGCAGGCAGAGAAATCTGGGTGGGCCACCAGGAAGCGAAGACCACCTTTCCCTGGACTTTAATAGGGGAAGTAAACAGGGTGGGGGGTTTTCATCACCATCTTCATCCCCCCCTGAAACCGGACTCACCCGAGCTTGCTGCAAGATGGCCTGGGCTTGGGCTTCCTGGGCCGCCACGACTGGCCCCTTTCCACCTCCGCTGCTCCCAAATCGGAACTGGGGGAGGGAAGAGGCAGAGTTGAGGTTCCACCAAGAGGCACCCAAACACCCCACATCCACACATTTGCCCCCCAACCCCAGTTGGAGGGAGATGTTTCCCTCAGTCTCCTTTCAGGGCTGATTTCCAGGGGAGAGCCATCCGTCTGCAGCAGAATTGGGCTGTGCACAGCTCTGATTGGCTAGTGTTAATGACATCAAGAACCCCCACTGAAATCCCTGGTTGGCCGCTCACAGCGTCCTCGAGAACTACCCCACATTTAATCCCTGAAGATCCTAGGTGTCAATCTCTGGCTTAGGACCTTGATACCGGCCGGCCTCTCTCTGCCATCCCGACTCACCGGAAGCATCATGGAAGTGCCAGGGGGTCCAGGAGATCCATCTGAGCCAGGGATGCCGGGGCGTCCTGGGGGGCCCTGTTGGGGGGAAGGAGGGAGAGCAGAGTTGGGGCAGGAAGGAGCGGCTCGCATGTTTGAACGTGTGTGTGAACGACGAAGCGCACTGTCAACAATCGGCCAGGGGCTCACGGCCACCCAAGCCCAGTTTAACCAGTCCAACCTAGTCCAGCATCCTCTTCTCCCAGGTGCCTCTTCAACAGGTCCGGTGGCCTTGATCTGGGCTTTTGCGTGAGCAGAAAACAGCGTGTGCGCCTGGCACTTGCTGATTGCTGAGATGCAAGCACACAGCAGATGGGAGGTTGCTCCCTTGCCCCCAAAAGTGCCTCACTCTCCTTTGCGATGGTCTCCACCACCATCGTTCTGCCCAGACACCAAGGTCCAGTGCCAAGGGCCTTCTGGCAGTTCCCTCCCTGCGAGAAGTGAGGTTACAGGGAACCAGGCAGAGGGCCTTCTCGGTAGTGGCACCTTCCCTGTGGAACGGCCTCCCATCAGATGTCAAGGAAATAAACAACTATCTGACTTTTAGAAGACATCTGAAGGCAGCCCTGTTTTGGGAAGCTTTTAATGTTTAATAGACTATTGTATTTTAATATTCTGTTGGAAGCCACCCAGAGTGGCTGGAGAAACCCAGCCAGATGGGCAGGGTATAAATAAATTATTATTATTATTATTATTATTATTTGCAGATGCCCTTCCCCAAAGGACATCCATAAAGGAGAACAAGGCGTCCTTCAGGGTACCAAACGACAGGAGCCAGCCAGCAATGCATCACCCCAGCCAGTTGGGAGTGAACTCCTTGTGAGCAAAAACAGGATCGCCAGGCCCAATGAGCAGAGCGGCTCAGTCAGCTCTTGCCCCACGGATCAGTTGCTGAGACCGAAGGTCCCCACCTCCCCCCAGCCGTCTATGTCTCCACCTCTCTAGGCCTTCCCCAAGCAAACAGAGACCTGACCCTCATGTCTGCCTATGCTCTTCCCACTTCATGCCTCTCCTGGTCCTGGGAAACCAGAGGGGAGGGGAGCTTGTCGCAGCAGGAGGGGGAGACCCCCATGCCTCTACCCCAGCTGAACTCCTCTCTGCCTCTGGGCCTCCCTCCTCTCCAGCTTCAGCTTCTGCCTCTGAGTCCGGACTTCTCTCTGCCACAGACTCTCCCTGCTCACTGAGCCCTGTCGCCGCTTCAGCTTCTAACATCTCCTCTTCCAGGTTTCTCCCTCTGATGGCTCATCATTGTCCCACCCCAGATATCTGGGCTCTGAGCCTTCTTCCCTTTGGGGTGCCCCAGCTAGTTCCTCCCACCCTTCCTCTGCATCCAACCAATCTGTGACACTGATTTTGCATCCAATTCAATCTGTGACACTGAATTTTGCATCCCATTCAATCTGTGACACTGAATTTTGCATCCCATTCAATCTGTGACGCTAAATTTTGCATCCCATTCAATCTGTGATGCTGAATTTTGCAACCAATTCAATCTGTGACGCTGAATTTTGCAACCAGTTCAATCTGTGACGCTGAAGTTTGTCTGCACAGGGGCAGGAGCTGCCCTTCGGCGCCTCCTTCACCACATGCCCTTCACTCTCCTTCGCCGGATCGCAGCCTTACCCTCTCCCCAGAGTCGCCGGGGGGTCCTGGGGGTCCCGTGGTCCCTGGTGGTCCGCTGATGCCCTGTGGGGAAGGAGGAACAGAAGACCATGACCCTTGCCCACCGGAGAGGGGGCAAGAGATGGGGTGAAGGCCTCGTCCGCCCCCTTAAACTCCCCACCCCGGGGTTTTGCACGCCTCTTACCGGAGCTCCTTCGGGGCCTGGGGGACCTTCGACCAGCATCCCCTGCAGAGGCACAAACACAGGCATGCAAAAGAAGGAGTTAGGAAGCAGCCGCAGACCTGCCTTGGCAGAGGGACAGGCCCCGTCCCTCCGCTCTCGCCCGTGAAAGAGCTCATTGTTTACCCCACCACCGGCTGTTCTCCCCCCTCCCCACCAACACACACCCAGCGCGCTATGCGGAGACGATAACGCTACCAAAAAAACCCGAGAACTCTGGGGCATCGCAGCTCCGCCGGTTGGATGGCTGCCTTGCACGGTCGCTCAGAGGTCAAGCCCGTTCTCCGGGGAATTCTGAAGGCCGCCCAAAAGGAGCCGAGAGGCCCCGATCCTGCCGAGATCTGCTGGTGAGGCCTCAGATTCCCCTCCTGCCTTGGGAGCTTGCAAGGAAAGTGGAACTGGGAGGGGGTGGTCTTTGGGGGGGATGTTATTCCGGGGCAACTGCTGGTGCAAAAAGGGCTCCCAGTTACTGGGCGGGGGGAGCAAATTGGAAGGCCCCCCCTCACGCTTGTGGAGATTTATTTTCAATAACTGAGCAGTTTGCATCCTGGTTTTGTGCGCTCAGGGATGCACTCAACACAGCCTGTGAAATGAATGGAAACAACCAGAGCCAATGGGAACCCTGCCTTGCAGGGGGTTGGAATGGATGATCTTTGGGGGTCCCATCCAACTCCACAACCGTCTTAGGGGCTCCGATTTGTGTCCGGTTTACTCCTGAGCCTTTTCTTCTCCAAAGGGCAGTGGAGGTTTAGGACCAGTGTTTTCTGTCCCCTAGAAGGGCTACCTTCCCAACATTACTAAATAAATTAAAACCTACAGGGACATTAAAGATGTATTACTGCATCCATCCGATTCGTGGAGGAAAATAAGCTTATCAATAGCTACCATGGGTTGTGTTTTCCAGAAATCATCTCTGGAATAACTGCTGGAAACTGGGGAGAGAGTCTTGCGGCTCAGATCCCGCCGGCTTCCCTTTGAGGAGTCTGGCCGGCCTTTGCCACAATCTCAAAATTTTGAGACCTGGGTGGGGCAGAAGCAAACTGCTAGACCTCATGGAGGCGAAGCGTCAGGGCAGCACAGCGGGGGGTTGGGCTAGATGACCTTTGGCAGTCCCCCTCCAACTCAACAATTCTTCAAACCTATGGTGCCGGAGTTGGCTGAATGTGCCTGCGAAAACCAGGCCTTGCACACAACAGACTGACTTGTGCAAAACGAGGAAGGAGGTCGTGCAGATTAGAAGCGGAGAGATATTGCAGGATTTGGGAGACCTCTGAACAAGCTCCTTTCTACAGTGGTACCTCGGTTTGCGAACAGTCTGGTTTGCATACGTTTTAGATTACACATCAAACCCGTGTCCCGGTTTGCAAACTTTTTTTGGATTACAACCCATTAATTTTTTTGGATTACGATCAATTTCTTTTTGGAGGCCCCATTGGCGAAAGCGCGCCTTGGGTCACAACCTGTTTTGGTTTACGAACAGACCTCCGGAACGGATTACGGTTGTGAACCAAGGTGCCGCTGTATTTGCATCCATCGTGGAATTGTGAGATGGAGGAGACCTCAAGGAGACAGGCAGTCCGTTGCAGCCTGCCTAGACCGGCCAATGTTTGGAGGGGCTGCCCCACATCTGGAATACCCCGGACGTAGCCGGGATTCGCCCATTGGAAACGGCGGGATTTTCAAAAACCGGCAAAAATGTCTTTGCTAAAAAGGTTCAGCAACTTTGCCCAAAAAAGGCTGAGAAACTTTTGTATGAGGGGGTGCTCACCTTTGGAAAGATGGCATCCATAATGCTGAATTTTCTCTCTCTCACACACACAGTCCGAAATGACACACACACACCCCATCCAAGCCAGGCCAAGCCAGGACCCCCTTCCCCTCCAGGAACTTACGGGTTCGAAGACGGCCGGCTCTCCCTTCTCTCCTTTGTAGCCTCTGGCTCCTCGGACGGCCTGGGGGAAGCAGACATGTAGCCGCACAGAGGGGGCCAGTCAACACAATGGCGCCACGGGCTCAAACACCCCCAACCCCAGCCCCTGGGTGCAAAAAGTGGGGGGGGTGTCCACACCCGAGGGGGTTCACAGAAGCAGTTCAGTGCGGGCGGGGAGAGAAGGGGCTCTCTGGGGAAAAGGAACCGCCTGCAATCAACCGGGAAGGGCCCTCCAAAGGCCATCCAGCCCAACCCTCTGCCATGCCGTCCCAGCGAAGCGGGCAGCTTGGCGACATGGACTTAAAGCCAAGCATATGTTGGTGAGCAGCTGCTAAAAGGGCCGGAAAGGACGGAGATTCCCACATTGCAGAGGGTTGGACTAGATGACCCCAGGGGGTCCCGATTCCGATTTCATGATTCTATGCTCATCTAAAAAGGGGAATGGCTGGCTCGCCGCTGAAAGGTGGGGCAGGAGGGGAGTCAAGCTGCCGTTTGTTTTTCATGGACGCAAACAGCGAGGGCCGGAGCCGCAGGCGAACAAAAAGGGATCTGTTGTCAAAATGGACTGAGAATGAAGGGGGGTGGCACGTAAATAAACCAGCTGGAGGAAACTCAGAGTAAATCTGTAGTAAGGTCTGAGTAGGGCCTTGAGTAAAAGTGGGAAAGGGGTAATTACACGAGCTCTGGCGGAGAACATTTTTCAGGCGCCTAAGAAGTAGACAAGGTTCATCCTACTCAGAGTATACCCACTGGAATATATGGATGTGACTCCCTTCAATGGAGTAGAATTTAGCTGGCTAAAAGCCTATGTGTTCATTAAAAAAAAAAGTGGGGGGCAGTTGCCCCTATTCCTTCTAAATTTAGATAGAAATTAACTCTAAGTATCCTGGGTCTTTCCCCCCCCCATAAAATTTACACACCGCTTGTGACCAGTGAGCCTCTGAATCCCACAACTCTTCTGCAAAATTCTACACATGAAGATTTGGAGGTCGAAAGGGGTGTGAGGTTCGGGGCCAAGGTGTGGGGAAGAAGGGGAAGGGGCTGTCTTCCAAGATGGCAGCGTGGACTGACAGTTACCGTGTCCCGTTTGGGGGCTTTTGGCCCTCCCCCCAAACTGGTAACTGAGTTCCAGCGCTTGCACCATGCCAAGGAAGGGGAGACTGTCTGCAGAAATGGCCCTGCAGTGCAATGACATCCTAGGGCACATGATGACATCACAGAACAGGGAGGAAGCTTCCCTCCTGCCATTGCCGCAGCCGCGACCAAGGAAAGGATGGCAGCCCATTTCTATGTAGACTGTGTTGCAGGACACATCAACAAGGAAGGAAATGACATCACAGGAAATGACCTCGCCACACAGAGAAATGGCATCACAGGAAGTGAGTTGCACACATGGCTGGACAGCTTGAAATAATAACTAAAGAGCAAGTTCAGAAAAGAGTGTAGCAGAAAATGGCAAACAACCCAAACAGGCAGCATGACAAAACATCCAGCACCTGGCAATAGCAGGAAATGATGTCATCAGACAAAGAGGAGGGTCATAGGAAGTGGGAAGGGTTGTGAACGGAACAGGAAGTGCTACCGCCACCCAGTGGTGAATGGTGGCAAAGGCAGGAGGAAGTGGCGACTTCGAAACAGGAAGGGGTGCGCAGGCAGCAGGAAATGGACATCCACAAACAGGAAGTGACATCAGCAAACAGAATTCACAGCCACATGCCCATCAGGAGCCGCAAACCAAAGCTGTCGGGAAAGGAGGAGTGTCGTGGCGGAGAACCGAAAGAGGAGGAAACAGAAACGGGTTGCGGATAAAACACCGAAACAAGAGCAAGAGGCCAAGGCCGAAACCATTCCGTAAGCAAACCCCGGGCGAGAGGAAGTGACATCACAGACAAGCGCGACCAACAGGAAGTAGACCCAAGAGGACAGGAAGACACGGCAAAGAACGCCAGAGGGCCTCCAGGGAGGGGGCAGCACCCCACTTACGCCTCCGCTGTGGGGGGTCTCGGCCGAGAGCACAGGCCCCAGCTCCGATGGCTCAGCCCCCTCGCCATAGCTCCTATAGGCGTACTCGTACTCCAGCCCCACGCCGGGGACCTCCTCTTCGGTGAACACCTCTTCCTCGGCAGGACGTGGGCTGGGCGCTTCCTCCTGGCCCCCGGGCAGGGTGGGAACCCATGGATATGTTAGGGGGGCAAACGGGGCTGGTGCCCACTCACCCAGGTGTCATTCTTGGGGGGGGGGGTCTCCTGCCCAACCAGCCTGGCAGAGAGCAGCAAGGGGGCAGAGGAAGCTGCGGCAGGGGTCCACCCATTGCCTTGGGACTACAACTCACATCATGCCTTCTGACTTTCCAGAATTTCAGGCCCAGGGGGTCTTCCCTGGCCCTACCTGCACTCAAAGCCCCTGAGCTCAGAGGGCTCCTCCCCTCGCCTGTCAATCCTCACTGCTCTTCCTGAGAACCCAGGAGTCTGGGGCCTCAAGCCCATTGGGTCTCTCCTTCCCACAGAACCCAGGAGTCCTTGCTCCTCTCTTGCAGACCCTGCACAGCCCACCCAACCAGGGAGCGAACACCCTTCCGTCTCAGCTTGGCCCGCCAGGACGCGGGTGCTAGAGGCACATTTACCTCTCCCCGTGGCGACGAGGCAACAGGTAGGGACGCCTGCTGTGTGGGGCCCTCTTCCCAATAGGTCTCTTCCGCCTCAGGAGGCAAGGTGTAGTCAAGGTACTCGTGGGCCCCCCAGGGCTCCTCTGTGGGGAGCAGGCCCACGTCCTTGAGAGGGGGTGCAGCAGAGTGGTGGCAGCGGAGGAAAGAATCACGAGCCAGGATGGGGAAGAGGAAAACAACGCAGTGTGTGGGGTTGGGTATGTACGGAAGAACGAGGAGCAGAGTTGGCGTGTTGAGGAAGGAAAGGAAGGATGTGTTGATGGAGGGGCAGAGAAGATGCCCACGAGAGGGGGGGACACGGCCGTCACATTGTGGGGTGAACGGACAAGTGGGAGAGGGAGAGGATGGATCGAAAAAGGAAACAGGTCAGACAGGAGAAAGGAGGGAGAGAGAAAAAAATATGCAGACATGGTTAGTTCATCCAAACTTCTCCTCTCGAGTCCCTGGAGGAAGGAGAAGGAGGAGATGGCCGTGGGTTGGTCTGGATGACCCTGTGGGGTCCCGTCCCAAACTCAGCAATTCTGCAAGGAGCGTTCCTCCTTATCCCGGATCATTTTCCCTTGGGGAGACAAATGGATCTCGGGGAGCAGAATCTCACCCCCCCACCTGCAAGCCGGACAAGGATCCTTGCCAGCAATTTGGGGGGGGGGGTCTGGCAGGTGTCCATTTGGGGGAAAGGAAAAGCACAAGAGAAGTCCGAACTTAGGATAAGGCCTCCTGGCACGGATGTGGGTTCTCGTTTCCCGGGAGGTTGAGGGAAAGTCAAATCTCAATCCGGCCGCCCCTCCCAAGAGAGGGTGGGGAGCCCTTCCGAAGTTCCGGGGCCCCTTTCTCTTGCGGCCCCCCCAACGGCCCAGCATGCAGGACGTGGTACGGTTAACACAGAGACATGTGGAGGTGGGGAGACGCAGACAGACACACAGGCAGACAAGGGGGCAGTGGGGTGGTTTTAGGGGGCCAGAGCAGCCAGCTTTGCCCGGATCCCAGGGTTGGGGGGCCAGGCCGCACCCTGCACCCCCTCCCCTGTGGCTCTACCTGCTGGTAGCCGTTCCCCGGCTTCCGGGCTCCGACGGCGCCAGCGTGGGCCTGGCCCCCCGATTTGCCCAGGGGTTTTTTCGTGGTCGCCTTGGTGCTGCCGGCCTTCCCGCCGGACTTCCCGTTGCCGGGGTACTTGGAGCCGTTTTTGGGGCCGGTCTTGGCGGCGTAGGCGGGCGCCGTGCTGGCGAGCTGGCGTTTCTGGGGCTGCTTCGGCTTCGGTTTGGGCTTGGCGGGGGGCTTCCCCTTGGCCGGTTTCTGGCAGCGGCGAGGAGGGCGGCGAGGACAAACGACAACAGAGGACGGGGTGTGATGAAGATGGTGATGGAGGAGGAAGAGAGGAGGAGCAGGAAGCAAAAGCAAATGAGAAACATGGTGGCCAAACCCTAAACCGTGGTTAATCCCAACCACTGTCAGCGGAAGAGCTTTGTAAACTGTGGTTTGAAGCTGCCTTCTCTGCACTAAGCATAGTTGCCCCCAAGGTGGGAGAAGCTGTCCCCCCCCCCCCCAGGTTTGGAAAACACAGCAACACGGCTTAACCAAACACAGGAGAAAAAACTTCTGAGCTGCTTCTTCTGGTCAAATTGGGGCACAGCGTGCTCTTCAAACACTAAACTACAGTTTAGTGTTTCTCCTGGACCAGCCCACTGAAACCCACTTCCAAGTAAATACTCACAGCCTCCCACTAGTATAGGAACTACAGAAGGATATTTCTTATTACGATTTATTTATTTTTGTTTCAGAATGAATTCAGTCCACAGCCTAAAGCTCCGCACATTTCTGCAGAAAACCCGCCTGTAGGATTGTGGCTTTCCTCATTGCAACTAGCCCACTGATTCCGCATTGCCCCAGATACTCCCCCATGTTCGGGTTTCAGCCACGGCCGTGCTGCACCATGGGCTCTGCCGTTTCCAATGGACTACATGGGATATGATGCAGTGCAACCGCGAGTGAACTCCACCATTCATTGCGGCATTTAAAAAAATTATATTAACAAGGTTTGCCTGCAACTCAGCTATTATCTACCCAAGGATGGTCATGATCCTGCCTCTCCAGCAATGGCTATTTCCCCGCCCCCCCCCCCCCCATCTGCCTGGATAACTCCCCAGACTCTACTGTCTCCTTGGTTGTTCATCTTTGGACGAAAGTGGGGGGGGTTGCCCCCCAAGTTGCTAAATTAAAGGCAAGGTAATGCATAGACATTGATAAATGGATGGATGGATGGATGGATGGATCGATGGATGGATGGACAGGAGGACAAGACAGACAGGTGGACTATTCCACAACCACATGACAAGGACAAGACTCGGGTATGAGGACGGACAGACGGATGGACATTTCTGGGGAGGAGCACCACAGTGCCGCCCCCTTTACCTGCTCACTGGCTCCCCCCAGAGGCACGGAGGAGAGAGGGCCCAATCCGCCCTCGCTAGGCCCGTAATAGTAGGGGTAGGCGTCATAGTCCTGCAGGTCCTCACCAAAGTACTGAGGGAGAGCAAGAGAAGCGGGTTCTTCAAAAACAGAACAAAAAAACCATGAACGGCTGCAGAGATTTGCCAGTCCCGGTGGGGGGGCCAGCGGGGGCCCAACTCCTCCAGCGATTGAGAACCGTTCCCGCAAATGGGTGCAGGGTGCTTCTAAAAATGAGGGGTGCAACATCAGGGGGAGCTTTTAGCTCCCTGAAGACACTCTCCTCTCTTTTTTAACTCCAAAAATTACTGGATTGGGGAAGTGGCAAGTGGTTTCCTGCGCCCCAGCCTTTTGAAACACCAGCAGGGGGGGGGGGCGTTTTTCCTGAGGATTCAGTGGCACTGATCATCCCCCCCACCCCGAAAAGCAAACAAGGGAGGGAAAGTTAATCCTAAGAAACCGCAAAAAGGAAAAGAAAAAAAAATGATTTGAGAGGGAATCCAGTTTTTACCCGCTTCCAGACTGATAATTCACCAGGCCTGCAAAGCTGATCTGTCAATTAGTTGGTTAAATTGATCAACTTAAAAACCTTTGGCTGGATTAACCAAGCTGCTTAAAAATGCAGGTGGTAGAAACTGGAGCCTCTTTCACCAAGGGGGGGCGAGGGATTATTTTTCACTCTGCATATGCAGATTTAATCAGTCAGTTAAAATGCAGCAGGTGGCTAATGGAATAAGATTTCTTTGATCAAATGGCAGCCGCACCACCTGAAATGTTCCAAAAAGTTCATAGAATTGCAGTTTTGGAAGGAACCCTAAGAGTCCAGCCCCCTGCAATGAAGGGATCACAGCTCAAGTGTTAGGAACTGCCAGGAGGCGAAATTGCAGTGCCAGCGAGGACACTTAAACACCCCAGAGCCTTCAGCTGTGCTTCCTGCATTGCAGGGGGTTGGGCTAGATGACCACAGAGGGTCCCTTCCGACTCCGCAATTCCATCTTTGGGCTGGCCGAAAGGGGAGCCTGGCCTTGCTCCGAAACACAAGGAATCAACGAAACGCCCTGAGTCAGAACGAAGGTGGAAAATTCCCCGAAGAAGGAAGATGTGAGGTGGATTTTCGCTCTGGTTGACCTTAAGATTCTGGCACGTGGAAAAGGTGTTTCCTTTGCGTCATTGCTGCCTGCAAAATAGTTTCCTTTCCCTCTCCTGGCACAGTCCGGGCAGATTTAGCGTCCTAGGAAGCTGTTCTGTACAGAGTTGGACCCTCGTCCGCACAAATCCGTCTCTCCCAGAGGTCAGGCGGAGGACTCTCCAAAGGCCCAACCTTGAACCAGGAGCCTTTGGGAATAGCTGTCAACGTTTCCCTTTTTTTAAGGGAAATTCCTTTATTCCGAATAGGATTCCTCGCAAGAAAAGGGAAAAGTTGACAGCTATGCCACCTGTCTGCCCTCAACAGCAACCCCCCTCCCAGGAGGGCAGGTGAAGGTTCAGACTGTGTTTCGAACACAGAACCGCCTCCTGGCTTCCTCCTCCCAGAAGCAAACAGACCTTTCCCCAACTCCCACTGCCCAGCAAGGATGCTGAAGAGGTGGAAAGGGGGGGAATGTGGACCCCTTTCCTGGAACCCGGCTCCTCTGTCCCCCTCACCTCACCTCAGGTCTGCTGGGGTTCCTCTGGGCCTCCTGCGCTTGGGGCTTCTGGGCAGCCTTCACGTCGCAGTCGGGGCTGAAGTCTTCGCAGAAGTCGTAGGCTGCTTGGGGGCTGGAGGAGATGAGCAGCTGCTGGATGTCTCCCTGCGGGGAGGAAGCCAAAGGAAGAGGGTGAAGAGCCCGGCACCCGCAGGCCGAAGTAGCAGCGGGAGAGAGCGGAGAAGGCCACCCACCTCAAAGACCTCCTCGTCCAGGATGCGGGTTCCAAAGACGGTGATGCCGCGCGTGTCGATGGCCGGCTGGTTGCCGCGGGGCAGAGGGCGGGTCACTTTCTTCTTGCAGTCCAGGATCAAGGTCACCTGCTTCTTGCTGACGCTGAGAGCCACCCGGTGCCACCTGGATAGAGGGGGGGGGGGGAATCGCAGAGTCACAGAACTGCATAATAATAGAGTAATAATGCCAGTTCCACGTGGATAAGAAGGGCCGATATTCAGCGTGGCGCCACCTACAGTTTGGAACTCCCTCGACTTTAATGCACTGCTGGCAGAATGAGAGGATAAAACTTATTATTATTATTATTATTATTATTATTATTATTATTATTATTATT
>JAXCMG010000119.1:226513-244242 GCA_034642415.1 Podarcis siculus
TTATTATTATTATTATTATTATTATTATTATTATTATTATTATTATTATTATTATTGGAAACCCTCCCATCAGATGTCAACAAGATAAGTAACTACACACCTTTAGGAGACACCTGAACTTATGCAGCCCTGTACAGGGAAGATTTTAATGTTTGGAGTTCTATTATTATTATTATTATTATTATTATTATTATTATTATTTTAGGTAAAGGTAAAGGTACCCCTCCCGTACGGGCCAGTCTTGACAGACTCTAGGGTTGTGCGCCCATCTCACTCTATAGGCCGGGGGCCAGCGCTGTCCGGAGACACTTCCGGGTCACGTGGCCAGCGTGACAAAGCTGCATCTGGCGAGCCAGCGCAGCACACGGAAACGCCGTTTACCTTCCCGCTGGTAAGCAGTCCCTATTTATCTACTTGCACATTGACGTGCTTTCGAACTGCTAGGTTGGCAGGCGCTGGGACCGAGCAACGGGAGCGCACCCCGCCGCGGGGATTCGAACCGCCGACCTTTCGATCGGCAAGCCCTAGGAGCTGAGGCTTTTACCCACAGCGCCACCCGCGTCCCTCTATTATTATTTTACCAACCACCAAAACAGTGAACCCCCCCCAGGCGGCTGATACATTGAGTATGCAATATTCAATATTATACATATTCAATAATATACATATTCAATAATAACATATTCAAATCAACCATATGTACACTTCTATATACCTTAACACTCCTCTTTCTACAAGGTTTATTTAATTTTTAACATTTGAATTGCCCCAAATTGTTCAAATCTACTCAAATAGTTCAATATCAAACCAATCCTCCTCTTTCTCACTGACCTTAAACCTTTTCATTCATTCTATGTATCTTCAGAGTTAGGTATTCTAAAATTATATTATTCAGTTTTTTCCTCCATTGGTTCACCCCTCGCTCTTCTGCATGTTTCCAATTACTTGATTTAACCTGTCTGGCTGCAATTACCATCAATTTTACCCGTTTGCATTCCTCTTTTGTTTCTAACTCGGTGCTACTCAGGCTAATAAGAACCATTAGGTGTTTTATTATGTTTTTGTGTGTGCTGGAATCCGCCCAGAGTGGCTGGGGAAACTCAGTCCGATGGGACGGGGTACAAATAATGAAATTATTATTAAATTGTTATGAGGCCATGAGCAGGTCCAACGGTCAAGAAGGCGGTTTCTGCACAGGTTGTAGAGGAAAGGAGCCCATCTAGGAGAAAGAAAACTCTGGTCCTAAATCTCCACTGCCTTGCGGGATATTTTCGGGAGAAAACAAGGCTCGGGAGCAAACGCTGCACAATTCCATAGCCCAGGCGGGAGATTCACCCTGGGAGTTGTAGTATGGAGGCGCCCGCCATTGCCTCTCGAGATAGGTGCCAACCACGCATCGTGGAATAAAGTCTGACCGACAGAAAATTAGGCGTGAGCCTTCGTACTAGAACTCCCAGGGTGAATCTCCCGCCCGGGCTATGGTTCGAAGGCACCGAGTGGGGCCTACAAATTTATTTTACCTTGTATTTCTCAGAATTTACCATATTTTTCGCTCCATAAGACGCACTTTTTTCTTCCTAAAAAGTAAGGGGAAATGTCTGTGCATCTTATGGAGCGAATGCATGGTCCCTGGAGCCAAATTGCCCAGGGGCGAAATGCAGATCACGCTTCTTCTTTTTTTAGAAAGAGGGAAGGGGATGTTGAAAAAAGCCGCTGATCATTTGCCGATCGGGGAGAGAGATAAGGGCCGCTAGAGATAAAGGAGGCTGCCTGGGAGGGGGGGAGGTAAAAGCCCATGGATCCTCAGGATTTTTACATTGGGTCACCCCAAATTCACCATCAGATCACATAGCATTTCCATGGCTACAGCCTGCACCAAAAAAAATCACCCACCCACTGTTGCGTGGGGCCGCAATGGTGCAAAAATGTGGTTACAAAGCACAGATCCACATGGATCCTCAGGATTTTTGCATTGGGCTACCCCAAACTCACCGTCAGATCACATGTCTGTGGCCACAGCATGAACCACAAAAATCATACATCCACTGTTTCATTCAGAATATTTTTTTCTTGTTTTCCTGCTCTAAAAACTAGGTGCGTCTTATGGTCAGGTGCGTGTTATGGAGCGAAAAATACGGTATATGCCGCTTGGTGGTAAAGAGAAGATGCAAAAAACTGCTAACAAGAAGAACGGAGCGATGGAGCTATCAGGAAAACACAGCTAAGAATGAACAACTATATTGAACCTTCAAAAAATAATTTGAGTCAACTGATAAACTAAAAACCAGATGAGAACACCTGCCAACATTGGTCTATGAAGAAACACAGGAAGACGCTTCCCAAGGAGTCCCTCTGGATCAGTATTGTTTACACAGACTGGCAGCTGCTCTTTCAGGTAGGGAGATGATCCTTGAGGTTCTTTCCTACGCTACGATTCCCCACAAACAAAACCGTTCTTAGCAGGTGCCGAAAAGAGTCCAGCGAAGGCACCTGCTCGATGTCGACGGGCAGAGAGTCACAACATGTAGGTCTCCAAAGATCGGTTTCTTGCAAACGCATGAGGATATTTCACGAATTAGAAATAAAGAACTCGTAACACATCCGATA
Source organism: Podarcis siculus (assembly GCA_034642415.1). Lineage (NCBI taxonomy): Eukaryota > Metazoa > Chordata > Lepidosauria > Squamata > Lacertidae > Podarcis > Podarcis siculus. The sequence continues at coordinate 229,121 of JAXCMG010000119.1, forward strand.
ACTGCAGGGGGCAAGAACAACCATTGCCAGGACACGGAAATCATTGCAGTGACTGACTCCGGACCAGAGGCATAGGGCAGTCTGGCAGAAAACATTGCTGGAAAAACTGACACAGAAATTACAGGTTGAGCAAGAGGCCAAAGGTTTGTATAAAGCACATATTTTAATTATTATTTTTCTTTCCCCCTCCTCTTGCTTTTATATAAACTCCTGTAGACCATAGTTGCTGCTGCTACTGTGTGTGTGTGTGTGTGTGTGTGTGTGTGTGTGTGTGTATTTGTGGCCAACAACCCAGGCAATGGATGTTACTACGCATTATATTTGGTGCTTGTTAAAATTGTGGTGCTTTTCTCATACCCACTTTGGCAAATTCTGTTGGTGTATTTGGACACGATCCTCTGAGTTTGTGTTTCATCTTTGTTTTTTATATTCTGTAATTGTCGTGTGTTGTATGTGTTAATCATAATATCAAAGGATCGTGGAATGACCGAGTTGGAGAGGGCCCCTTAAGGGTCATCCAGCCCAACCCCGGGCCATGCAGGAATCGCACCAGGGATCGAGACAAAGCACAGGCCTCCCCCCTGCAGTGGGGCGATGGAGGGGGCAGAGAAGGAAGCCGGAAGGGGGGCACTCACTTGCCGTCGGCCAGGTTGACCCCTCGGAAGATGGGGTAGTCCTCTGGGGCTGGGCGCCCGCTCTGGTCCTCATAGAGGAAGACGGGGGAGCGGCCCAGCTCCACGCCCAGCTGCTGGGTGCCATGCTGGTTGTAGATGGAGAGCAGGAACGCCTGGAGTCCGGATTTGGGCTTCACCAGGGCCATGATGGAGAAATCCTCTGGGAATTTGCCTGGGGGGGGGGGGGGAGAGAGGGGAGGGTTTAAAGAGCGCTCCACAGCACCCACCAAACCCCACAAAAGGGATGATTTTGGAGTCTCCCCACATAATAAGAATGAATAATAATAATAATGAAATAGAAAATTTAAGGTCTTATACATATAATAAATGCGCATAAATGTACCAAGCAAGCATGTACATAGATATGGGGACAACATGTCTGGAGCAGCCCAGGAAGACCGCCCTGAAACCATTTTTTGACTCCCAAACTGACCAAATGTTGTCTCTGCAAGGAGGGAGGAGGTGAAAAGAAAACCTTCCTTGTTACAGGAATTGAGTATTCACCATTTCAAAGGGTGACAGACTACCAGGAAAGGCAATCAGATAAGGCATTATCAGATAACCTGCCAGGCAGGAGATAAACAAGGCACTCAGATTTCTGTTGTAGACCGCCTTTTCTGTGATGTAGGTATGATGTGTCTGGGGGGTGGTCTTGAGCTACACCCCTTTCTGTGATTTAGTTATGATGCATGGAGGGGTGGTCTTGGACTCCAGGGAGGGCAATTTAAAATGTCTATATAAGGACAGGCACACCTTTGTTTGGGGTTCCTCCTCCCTCCTGCATGTGGGGAGTGAGGACCCTGTTGCAACAGACCAATAAAGATCAGGCTTACAAGCTGCTTTGCTTCTCAATATTCTCTGGTTGGCCTCTGTTATTTTCTCAGACCGATGAAGAACCCACAAAGGACTCTAAAAGGGCTCTTGTGTCCCCCATAAGGGAATGAGGGCAGATTTTCATTTATTACAATAATAATAATAACTTTTATTATTTATACTTTGCCCACCTGGCTGGGTCTAAGCTACGAGAAGCATTGGCACATTTAAAGTACAGCAGTCCCTTGGTTCTCAAACGCCTTGGTACCCAAACAACTTGGAATCCAAACACTGTGAACCTGGAAGTAAGTGTTGCCTCCTGGGCTAAAGTGAGGGGGAGTGATGGGAACTCGCCCCCCACAACACACACTCTTCGCTTGCGTACCTGGGAAAAGCTGCCGGGTGGGGGCGCTGATCTGCGCCTGCCTTGATATCCGGTAGGCCACGTCGGGCCCCGATCCTGAGCGCCTCTTGGGGCAGAAGCCCGTGGTCTTGCGGACGCCCTCGGGCTGGTTCTGCAGCTGCAACACTTTCAAGACGTCCACCGGTTCGGCTGCAGGAGGGAAGAGACGGAAAATGGGGTTACAAAACTGGCCTGCCTGCCGCCCCCACCTCATCTCACGCAGACCCTTCTAGCTGCTCTAAAGTTGCCAACTTTCCCCCTGGCCCTGCTCCTCTGCTTTCAGGAGAGCCTGCTGGCCCGCTCCAAATATCCCACTCCCGTTCATCTTCCTGCTTTTGGCCAAACTGGCACAGGAGCAGAGCCAGTCGGGAAAGGTGGCAACCCTGCGCGGCTCAGCCAAGCGGGGAGGGTCGGGGGGGGGGAGGTGAAGCGAATCTGATTTAACATCCAAGGACAAAGTTTTCACAGGCTCCGCACAGCCGCCGCCTCCTCCTCATTCACACGGTCGTGCCTGACGCGCTCTAACCACTGAACCACGCTACCTCTCAAACCCACGCGGTCCAGTCCTCGACCCTCCCAGTCTCGCTGCCCCCCTCGGCGTGCCACAGAGGGGGTCCCCATGGAACAACACCCTCCCGCCCCCAAATGTGGGGCCCTCCAAGAGGCTGCATGAGAACGGGAACGGGGCTGGCATCTCAGATGTGCCCAAAGCAATCGGCATTCCGATCTCCTCTCTCCGGGCCGTGAAAAAGGGGTCTTTGTTTGGCGCTGGGAGGTGGATCCCGGCCAGGCGGACGCCGGGCACACGCCTGTGGGCACCGCCAGCGAGGAAAGAGGGAGGAGGAGGGAGGAGGAAGCGCAGCTGCACGCGCCGCGCAAGAGGCCGCAGGGTGTGCGCCCAATCCCTTGCAATCTCAGCTAAAGCATCCAACCTCTGCTTAAAAACCTCCAAGGAGAGTCACGCCTGCCCTCCCCAGAGCTGCCAGGTGGAGGCACTGCCATCCCAGAATTTGGGGGCAGAGGTCCCCACGCAGTCCCTGCAGAACTGCTGCCTGCTCGAAATCCACATGCATGAAGGCGGAGCGGGGCCTTCAACGCCAGACCCGTTCCGTATTTGTGAGAACCGGGTCTTTATTTCAGTGCGGCAGCACCAACGCACTTTGGAACTCCCTGCCACTGGACAGCCGGCAGGCAGGCGCCTCCGCTGAGCTCTTTTCGGCACCCGCTTAAAAGATTATTTTGCTTAGACCGGACTGACTGGGTGATTTAGAGAGCTGATGTGAATACACCACCGTGGAATATCTTTCACAAATCGGTATAGCTTAGTCAGTAGAGCACAGCCCTCTCAATCTCAGGGTGGTGGGTTCGAGTCCTAATGGGGTGCAAGATTCCTCCACTGCAGGGGGTTGGACTAAATGACCAACTATTATTCTTTTCAAGCTTTCTATGATTATTAGGATTATTATTATCTTGCCATTTTATCCTTTTATCCGTAGGTGAGCTTACAGAACCAGCCACTGGACACAAACCTCCTTCTCCGTTGTGGCCACTTGGTTTTAGGGAAAGGGCCACGAAGAACGTGTTTTAAAATTGCCACCCCAGCTCTGCCCATCTCGGTACCTGAGGATTTCTGTAGGGAGGAAGGAGGAGGCCTCTCGGATACGAGTTGATAACAGTGCAAGCCTTTGGCCACCATCTGAGCCATGCCTACTTTAGAAGACATCTGAAGGCAGCCCTGTTTAGGGAAGCTTTTAATGTTTCATGCATTACGGTATTTTAATATTTTGTTGGAAGCTGCCCAGAGTGGCTGGGGAAGCCCAGCCAGATGGGCGGGGTATAAATAATAAATTGTTGTTGTCGTTGTTGTTGTTGTTGTTGTTAGTGTGTCCTTTGGTTTTGTTTTATATATATAAAACAAATTTACATATCATTCCCAACAATCATATAACATAATTTCTCCTCTTATACAACGTTTTGGACTTCCATCAACCGCATCTGAAGATTTCCCAGACTTTTATCACTTAATCCACATTCCTTAAATTCCTTATTACTTTCAATTATCCCTAACTGACAATTCTCTTCATAATCTTCTCTGCAATATTCCGCATAGTACCTCCTTACAAAACGTCTTGCAATCCTACTAGCGTAATCTGTTTATTACAATTGCTTTTCAAATAGTTCAGATATTCATTCCAGTCCTCTGAGCATCTCTGGTCCCGCAGGTGTCCTTTGGAGTGCAATGGGGTTGGCCTTGTCAGGCCAGTAAGAAGCTGTTTTCCACGTGAGGGCCGCCGTCCTGTCGAGGCAACCTTTCAAGGGCCGGTGGTGCTGGTGGGCGGGGCCAGAGGCAAAAGTGGGCGGAGCAACAGCTGTACATGGGGCCCTTTGTACAGTAAGTTAGTTTTCTGCATTCTCTCTCTGTCTTTCACCCAGTCAAGGAAGACATTTAGTGCACAACATAAAAACGCAAGAAATTTCTGCCCATCTGGTTCTCACAGCGGCCGACCATATGCCCCCCAATGAGAAACCCACAAAAACGAGTCTTCCAATCAGTCTCATTGTATTGTTTATACTGTCGTCGTTTCCCCAGCACAGTTTTATATTCTTTAATATTTTTATCAGAAGTCTTTTTTATTTACCTGTTTATTAATTAGGAAGACCCTCGTACCTACGGGAACGCCTCTCCTGGTATGTCCCACAGAGAAATCTACGGTCTGCAAATAAAAACATCCTAAAGATCCCAGGCCACAGAGAGGTTAGGCTGGCCTCAACTAGAGCCAGGGCCTTCTCGGCCGCGGCTCCAATCTGGTGGAACGCTCTATCACAAGAGACTAGGGCCCTGCAGGACCTGACATCCTTCCGCAGGGCCTGCAAGACAGAGCTGTTCCACCAGGCCTTTGGTCAGGGCGCAGCCTGACCCCCTCCTCTGGCAATCGGCAATCTGCACAGAATTTGCTTGATGGTTGCCATTAATTTGACTTTAATTTGATTTGATTAATTTTATAATGAATGTTTTAGAATGTTGTTAGCCGCCCTGAGCCCAGCTTCAGCAGGGGAGGGCGGGATATAAATAAAATTTATTATTATTATTATTATTATTATTATTATTATTAAGAGTAAGGTTTTTTATGCATGTAAATCTGCTTTTTCCTCTTTCTTTTTTCTGTATTTTCTTCTTTTCTTTTTTCTTAATTCTTTTTTCTTTAATGTTCTTTTTGTAGTATGAGATTGTAAATTCTTTGTATATGTCTGTAATTTAAATTAATAAAGAGAGAGAGAGAGATCCACAATCAGGATTCGAACCCAAGGCTCCTCTCCCCTGCTGCGGTTTCTGGCATTCAGAAGCATTGCTACCCTGGACTGTGGAGCCAGAGCACAGCCCCCTTGGTTAGCAGCCATCCATAGTCTTCTCTAGTGGCAGCAGGTTCCATAGGCTAACACTGTGCTGCGTGAACAAGGCCTTTCAGCTTCACAGGGTATGGGCGAGTTTCAGCATCTCGAGAGCCAGGCAAGGTTTCATGAGCTCCGGACGTGCTTTGAAGGTACCCGGCCTGAGGACGAATCCGCCGGCTGCCAAAAACTCCTTCGCTGGCATGGCCCGTATTTATTTACTGGGAGGCAGCCTCTGCACTGCTGGCTGCTCTCTGGAAACATAGAGCTTCCTTTTTCTCAATGGAGAAGCCAGAGCAGAACCCAGGAATGCCTGGGAGCAGGAAGAATCTCCAAATATTGCAGCAGTCTAACCGTGAAGGTGGACGCCAGGTCACCCACATCCCTCTCTTTATCTCTGGCGAGTGAGATTGTCTTCCATAAACACGGCCTTAACAGGGAGTGACTGTGGAGGCCAATTCTGGATCCCCACATCCTTCCACAGTGGGGACAGAGGTTTCCAGGCAAGAGTTGATCACAATGAGGGTTTGCCAGGCGTGCCTTCCTCTTAGCACATTTCTCCCTTGCGTCCTGAGTTCGAGTGTCTTCAAAGCCCATGACACCTTTGGTAAAGGCTGGTCTCCAATTGCAGCACTCGTAGGCCAGTGTTTACCAGTTGTCTGTGTTTATACTACATTTTTGCCTTGAGGCAGTCTTTAAACTTCTTTTGTTGACCACCAGCATTACGCTTTCCATTTTAAAGTTCAGAATAGAGTACAGTGGTACCTCGGGTTAAGAACTTAATTCGTTCTAGAGGTCTGTTCTTAACCTGAAACTGTTCTTAGCCTGAAGCACCACTTTAGCTAATGGGGCCTCCTGCTGCAGCCACGCGATTTCTGTTCTCATCTTGAAGCAAAGTTCTTAACTCAAGGTACTATTTCTTGGTTTGCGGAGTCTGTAACCTGAAGCGTCTGTAACCCGAGGTACCACTGTAGTTGCTTTGGAAGACGATCATCAGGCATCCGCACAACATGACCGGTCCAACAAAGTTGATGTTGAAGAATCATTGCTTCCACACTGGTGATCTTTGCTTCATCCAGTACACTGATTTTAGTTCGCCTGTCTTCCCAAGTGATGTGTAAGATTTTCCGGAGACACTGTTGATGGAATCTTCCGAGGAGTTGAAGATGGCGTTTATAAGTGATCCATGTTTCACAAGCATATAGTAAGGTTGGTAGTGATCTTTGCTTCTTCCAGTACATCCAGACAGGGGCTGAGCCCCCAAGAGCTCACCCCCAGATCACTATCTGGCTCCTTCCTCCCTTTGGCAGAGCAACAGAGATGAACCCCCCGCCAACGTCGCCTCTGTCTTGTCTGGATGGATCTCCGGTTTCGTGGCCCTCATCCAGTCCCTTGCCAAGGTCAGAAACCAGTTCAGCTTATCCTCCGCCTCCCCTGCTTGTGTGGGCAATGCAGAATCGTAGAATGGGAGCGTTGGAAGGGACCCCGAGGGGTCATCTAGTCCAGCCCTCAGCAGTCGCATCCCTGACAGGGGCCATCCATCTGTGTGTCATCTGTGCGTGGATGACAGTGCACCCCCAAACTGCAGAAGACCCCTGCCCAGTGGTTTCACACAGATGCCCAACAGAATGGGGGGGGGGGAGCTGTGCAGAGAAGGTGCAATCCTGTGGAACTCCAGCCCACAGGATCCTAATATCAAAACAGCCTCAAAACGCCACCTTCTGGAGCTGACTGCAAAAAGAGATTCCCCCTTCACTCCTAACCCAGACAGAGGCTCCAGATTCCAGAAGGGCACCTTGGCTGGTGGCATGGAAAGTCGCTGAGAGATAATTAATCATCATCATTATCACCATCATAATACCATGCAGGGTGGGTGCAATCATCCCAGTGCTGAATCCAGGTCTAAATGGGAGATGCTCCAAGATCCCAGATCCGTGTGTCTGGATCCCAGCACAGACGTTCTGGGATCTAGTGGGGCTGTCAGTTAAGCAATTCTTAAACTGCTGTGAGCTAATGAGCGTGAAATCCTTCATTAGATTAAGCCCTGCTTGTGTGACAGGTGTTATTTATTATTTATAATAATAAATAAATAATAAGCATTATCATAATAAATATATTATTATTATTATTATTATTATTATTATTATTATTATTATTATGGCTACACTAGATTGTAATCGTGAGATGAGAGGCAGCGTATTTTGCTATAAATCTGCTCTAAGGCAGCCTCCGCCCACCTGACGCCGAGGACTACAATTCCCATCACAGGATAAGTGGGGGGGGGGGCAGATCCACTTCAGGCCTAGTGGTTAGAGTGCTGGACTAGGACCCGGGAGACGCAGGTTCAAATCCCCACGCGGCCGCGCAGCTCCCTGCCTCGCAGCCTCAGCCACCTCCCTGGGCTGCTGTTGTGGGGAGTAAACGCTGGGGCAGAGAAAGCCATGTGAGCAGCTTAAAGCTGAAAAAGGTGGAATGTGAGCGCAATAAATTAATAAACCTCTCTGGGATCCCTGCATTGCAGGGGTTGGACTAGATGACTCTTGGGGTCCCTTCCAACGTTACATAAAATGAATACGTGCCCCCCCCCCCCCCCCCCCCGTTTCCCCCCCCCCCCCCCCCGCGCGCTCCCCGTCCCGCATCTGGCCAAGCCATCATCCCCCGGCGTGTGCCTCCCCCCCCGACTCCCCCCCCCAGCTCCTGATGGCTTCCCCAGACTTGTTATTGTTCCGAGGGAAATCCGAGCCGACGCCTTTGGGTGCCAACTGGACGGGAGGGCGGGGTGGCTGGGGGGGAGCGGCTGGGCGCGAAGCTGACCGCTGAGAGAGACGGGGGGTGCAGCAGAGGGCGAGGGGGCGCGGGTGGGGAGGGACACACACCCCACACCCCACACCTTCTCGCCTCTCCACCTCCCCAACTCCTCTTGGCGCAGGAGGCAACTCCCAATAAAATATTTTAGGGGGCGGGAGGGGGCCAAAGCCAATGGGCATCGCCTTTCAAAATGTGTGCCGGCATCACGTCATGTGATCGATTAGGGGAGCGGGGCTTACCTGTCCTCTCCCCCCCCGCCCCGATATTTTATTCAAGTTGGCATCCTTGTCCCGGGGTGGGGGTCGTCCTGCTGCTGCTGCTGCGACCGGGGGCGGTGAGAAGAGGGCCTACAAGAAGTGCCCCCCATCCCTCTCAGTTAGTCGCCTATTTGAGCCCCCACACCTCTCAGTCCGGGGGGGGGGGGCTTGCAGGTTATATGTGCCGTCCATTTTTTACAGCGTCAGGAGACTTTAGCCAAACTTCCCCTCCGCACTGCACACAGGCCCCTCAGTAGCAGTTAGAATCACAGAATTGTAGAGTTGGAAGGGACCCCGAGGGGTCATCTAGTCCAACCCCCTGCAAGGCAGGAATCTTTTGCCCAAGGTGGGTCTCGAACCCGCGAACCTGAGATTGAGAGCCTTGTTGTCCGCTGTCTGAGCTATTTTGCTGTTTTTCGTTATTCTTCGATTCTTGTTCAAACTTGCATCCAGGAGTCGGACTGGATGATCCTTATCCCTACATAGAATCCTGGAATTGTATAGAATTGGGCACACAAGTGGTCATCTAGCCCAACCCCCAGAACCACAGGTAAGAAATCCTCAAGAGGCATCTTTCCAATCTCTCTATTTCTAGGATCAATTTCCCTGACCAGGAGTTGTGGGTTCCCTGCACGCTTCTCCCCAGCCATTTCATCGACACAACATCCCTGTGAGGTGGGCGAGAGGCTGAGAAGGACAGGAAGTCCACCCACTGTTAATAATAATAATTAAAAAAAATAATTTTATTATTTGTACACAGCCCATCTGACAGGGTTGCATGAAACTTGTCACAGCTCCGCTCTCTTCACGCCTCTCCTGGTGCGCCAGGTTCTGCCCAACTTTTTTTGGGGGGTGGGTGTGGCACATGCATGTGATGTCACATGGCGGGGCGATGCTTGTACTATTGTGACCCAAGAAAATCCTTAATAAAAACAATAACTAGAGCAACAATAATAATGGAGAATATTGAGGCAGACTGACCCCCTCCTTGAAATATTTGGGGGGCACCCCTGGGGTAGGGGAGCTTGTTGCAGCAGGAGAGCGAGACCCCCGTGCCTCTTCCCCAGCCTGACTCCTCTCTGCCTCTTGGTCTCCCTCCCTCCTCTCCAGCTTCAGCTTCTGCCTCTGAGTCTGGACTTTTCTCTGCCACCAACTCTCCCCTCTCACTAAGTCCTGTCGCCTCTTCCGCTTCCAACATCTTCTCTTCCCAGTCTTCTCCCTCATCCCTCCTCATCCCACCACCAATCTCTGGGCTCTGAGCCTTCTTCCCCTTTGGGGTTCCCCAGCTGGTGCCCCCCCGCCATTCCTCTGTGTCCAGCCACTGCCTGACACACACACCCTCCAACATTTCTCCAAGGAAAGCAGGGATGTCCAAAGGGGGACATTCCAGGATCAGATCAGAAACCAGGATGGCTCCTGTAACTCCGGGGCTGTTCCTGGAAATTGAGTACACATGGAAGGTCTGAGTGGAATATAAGATGATGATGGTGATGATGACGACGATGATTAATTATTTAATCGTACTGCCCTATACCCACAGGCATATCATTTGTTGTTGTTGTTTAGTCGTTTAGTCGTGTCCGCCTCTTCGTGACCCCCTGGACCAGAGCACGCCAGGCACTCCTGTCTTCCACTGCCTCCCGCAGTTTGGTCAAACTCATGCTGGTCTCTTCGAGAACACTGTCCCACCATCTCGTCCTCTGTCGTCCCCTTCTCCTTGTGCCCTCCATCTTTCCCAGCATCAGGGTCTTTTCCAGGGAGTCTTCTCTTCTCAGGAGGTGGCCAAAGTCTTGGAGCCTCAGCTTCACGATCTGTCCTTCCAGTGAGCACTCAGGGCTGATTTCCTTAAGAATGGAGAGGTTTGATCTTCTTGCAGTCCATGGGACTCTCAAGAGTCTCCTCCAGCACCAGAATTCAAAAGCATCCATTCTTCCAGCATGAGTCTGACCAAACTGCGGGAGGCAGTGGAAGACAGAAGTGCCTGGCGTGCTCTGGTCCAGGGGGTCACGAAGAGTCGGACACGACTAAACGACTAAACAACAACAGCAATGAATTGTTGGAGGTGGGAATAAGGGTCATCTAGTCCAACCCCCTGCAATGCAGGAACACAAACATGGAGTAGCTTTGAACAGAGCTTGAGGTGACCTCCTCACCTCCGTGCTCCACCATAGTATGTAAAAAATGCACCCTACAGGCCTGGAGGATGCATTGCACCCTCTGCGTGGCCACAGGAAGGGAGAGCTATGGAGCTTCAATCGGTGTGTGTGTGTGTGTGAACATGCGCACATATGGAAAGGGGGTGTTCTGCAGCAAAATGTTGCAGCGCAGAGTCCTCAGGGGGTGCATTTGACGATGCCCTGTCCCCTGGTTTTCCTTCCAGGTCTCTGGCCCCCTCCTGAGCAGCCAGTCAGCAAATGCTCAGCCCTCTTGGGGCAGGGTTACCAGACGTCCCCGGTTCCGGGGACAGTCCCCGGATTTGCAAATCTGTCCCCAGGAAACATGGCAGCCCGGAGCCAGCCTGGCAGCGCAGTTGGCTCTGGCTGGCTTCAGGAGCTGCTCGCTGCCGTGGCACCTGCTATTTTTCCTCGCCAGAAATCCCCATATGATGTGTCTTGTGCGCAACACATCATATGGGGACTTCCGGCGAGGAAAAATGGTGGGCACCACAGCAGCGAGCAGCGAACAGCTCCTGAATCCAGCCAGAGCCAACTGCGCTACCAGGCCGCCACTGCCAAAGGGGAACCGGGACGTCCGGCGGTACAGATCTCCTGCCCCTTTCCTCTGTTGCCCAGTTTTTTAAAAACTCTGCGCATTTATGTTTCACAGAGTGCGAAAGAAGGGCTTTGCAGCTTGCCTGGCAGAGAAACCGTGCGCCTTGCACCCCTCCTGGGCAACGCCTGCCCGCCCGCCCGCCCGCGACTCCTGAGCCTCCCCCGACCTGTCAAAACAAAGGGGGAAGGGGGCAGATCATCAGGGAAGGCTCGGGATATGCATGTGTGCTTGGGCCCAGGGTCTTTTGCTTCTCCATCCCCACTACTGACTCAACTGTTGCTACTCAGCTTCAAAACAAATCTGGTAACCATATCTTGGGGGGAAACGCAGGGTGGTTATACTTTCCACGATTTCCCCATCAATGTGATTCCTGCACTTCAGGGGGTTGGGCTAGATGACCCTCAGGGTCCCTCCCAGCTCCACAATCCTACGTTTCTGTGATTCTCCCCCGGTGTCTCTGCGCAGCTCTCCCTTTCCGCCCTGGGAAGGGCGACCAACAGTTTCCCAAACTGGTCCCTTTCCAAAGAGAGGGTGGGATGGACGGACGGCTCCCCATTTGCCTGCCCCCTCTCCCCCCTCCCCGTTCCTGCGGCTCCCACCCCCCCAGCCGGCTGCCCCTGCTGGGGGGGGGTTACCCTGCTTCTGTCGGGGCTTCTCTCCCCCGACTACACTACCATTTCATTTTTTAAAAAAAAATCATTTGGCTGCCAAAACGGGAAGCGGAGGAAGTCCCATTAAATGCTATTGGGCTGCGCGGGGAGAGAAAGAAAGAGCTACTGGGATCAGGGAGAATCCTAGAAACGCAGAAGTTGGAAGGAACCTTCAGGGGTCATGTAGCCTGACCCCGACCCCCCTTGCGATGCAGGAATCGCAGCTCCCATTTTGCAAAACTTAGGAAAGAGGCGCGGGGAGAGGAGCGCCGGAGAGACGCGACGCGACGCGACCTTCTCCCGCCAGCCAAAATTCCGCTCTCAGAAATGACCCACATTCCCGCAGGGAGCGCATAGCTGTCAACGTTTCCCACTTTTTTTAAGGGAAATCCCCCTTACTCCGATAGGATTCCTCGCAAGAAAAGGGGAAAGTTGACAGCTATGTTGGAGCGCAAACCCGCGCGCAACGCGCTCACGGAGAAACCAGCCCCCTCCCCAAGCCCGATCCACGCTCTTTTGGGAATGTCGGGGATTTGGGGAACGTCTTCTTCTTAGGGCTGCATAGCGACCCCAACAGCCAGCCGGGGAGGCGCTTGGCTGGCGAAGGAGGCGCGTTTTTCCAGCAAGGCGCCCCCACTGGATTCCGCTGGCTCCTTTCTCAAAGCCTGGAAAAGCTTGGAAGCGTCAAGCGGCGGGGCACCTGCTCTCCTCCGCCGCCGCCGCCTCCTCCTGTCTGGTACGACAGCAAACGCCTCTCTGGTTCCCCGGAGCAAACCTCCCTCTCTCTCCTGTGAGAACCATAGCATTGCAGAGTTGGAAGGGGTTCCCCCGTGGTCATCCAGCCCAACCTCCTGAGATGCAGAGCGAAAGAATCCCTGGCAGGTGGCCGAGGGAGTCTGTTCCGCTGGAATGGCTCTTGGGAGATTTAAGGAATCTCCAGGACGAAATCCAGGAATAACAATAATCAGTGCTTTTTTATGGGGGTACGCAGGGGTACGCATACCCCTAAACATTTTGTGAATCTTTGTACTTTTGTGCATTTACTGTCTTAATTTTCCCCGATTTGAATGATAAAATGGTGGTTTTCTGGAGTCCAAATGAGAGTACCCCTAAATATTTTTTAAGAAAAAAGCACTGATAATAATAATGATAATGATGATAATAATAATAATGAAAATTAATAATGATAATGATAATCATTATACCCCGTCCATCTGACTGGGTTGCCCAAGACACTCTGGGTGGCTTCCAACAGAATATAGATGTTAGATTGATAGATGCAATTCCTGCATTGCTGGGGTTGGGATAGAGGACCCCTAGGGGTCCCTTGCAACTCTATAAGAATATGATTCCATGACTATGATTCTCCAGCAATAGAAGAGCCACCCCTTTCATAATAATAATCATAAGAATCATAAGAATATACCACTACCCTATACCCGGAGGTCTCAAAAAATATCACAATATATAAAGTCAAAATAAAAACAATAACCCAAAAAAAGAGCCACATTTCAAAAGAGTATGGGATATTGATCAGGTCAGCCAAAGGCCTGTTTAAAAAGGAACCTTTTTGCCTGGCGCCTAAAGGTGTGTAATGAAGGCACCAGGGGAACGTCCCTGGGGAGAGCATTCCATAGATGGGGAGCCACTGCAGAGAAGGCCCCGCTCTCCTGTTGCCGCCCTACGGACCTCTGGAGGAGGAGGCACAGGAAGGAATGCCTCAGAAGGTGATCTCAGGGTCCGGGTCGGTTCATATGGGAAGAGGCGGTCCTTGAGGTATTGCGGTCCTGAGCCGTTCATGGCAAGTAGGATGAATTTTAAATCGCTGTCCAAACTGCCCTGGCGTCTGCAAGGGACGCCAGAAGCTGCCATCCACTGAGTCAGATCATTGCTCCGGGGAGCTCAATATTGTCTCCACTGGTTGGCAGCTGCGGCTCTTTGGGGAGTGTGCAAGTCGGAGTTCACTTTTTATTAGCAAGAACATGATCCGCACAGGAGCGCCAGGCCCAGCAGCCCACCCCTGGCAGGTCTTGCCCCATGGATCAGTGGCCAGAACTAAAGGTCCCTAATCCATCTGAGGCTGCGCCCGTGTGAAGCCAGCCTCTCCTGCCTTTGGAGGCAACTGCCCGATTCATAGAAACATGGACCCGTCAAGTTGGGAGCCAAGGGTCATCTAGTCCAACCCCCTGCGAGAGGGCAGAGAAGGCCTTTGGGGGGGGGTCCGATCCAACTTAGCAGGCCTTGGATTTTAAGCTTCGAAGGAGCTCTCAGTGGAAAGAATTTGAGTGGGGGGAGAATTCCCTGCTCCGTCTCCAAGAAGCAGCAGCCAGAAATTTTGGGTAATAAAAGGATTTGGGATCAAGCCAAGAGACTCTCTTTCTTATTTTTGTTAAGTCCTGAGCGAGGATCGTGATACTGTTATGGATAGCAATTCCCCGAAAAAAGAAACCTGGCCCACAAAATTTCCTTTTATCTTTAGCTGAGATTCCTGTGCTGCAGGGGGGGTTCGGCTAGATGATCCTTGTGGGTCCCGTTCCAACTCTACAATTTTATGAATCGATGAAAATGCACTGGTCATTTTGCTTACTCCTCCCACCCGCTAGAACCCAGGTGTCCTGCTCAGCAACACGCCCCCCCCCAGCTCCCGCCAGCTGCGTCGGACGGCCAGCTGTTCGCAATTTCTCCGGCTGGAATTTGCAGCCGGAAAAAACGACTTTTTCCAGGCGCGACCTGCTGAGGGGGGGGGGGTGTGTTGAGGGGAGGCGCCGCCCCCTTTCTTAGGACGCCAAGGCCTGGCGGAGTCATTTGCAAGGAGCAAGTGTGGGGTGGGAGTCTGGGGTCTAGAATCTGCTTGCAGATTAAGTCCCGGGGGGTGGGGAATCGAGGGTGCAGCCTTGCTGGGGGAAGCAAAGAGGGAGTGCATTTCATAATTCAATTTTAAGCTATAATTCTTGCACTGCAGGGGGTTGGACTAGATGACCATTGGGTCCCTTCCAACAGTTCTATGATTCTAAAAGCAGACAAAGCCGGCGGGGAGGGGCGCCCCCTTTTTTAGGATGCCGAGGCCTGGTGGAGTCATTTGGGGGGAATTAATTCTGCGGTCCAGAGGCTGTTTGCACATTCCTTCCCAGGGAAAAATTGAAGATGGGGATCTCAAGCTTTGTTGTACTGTGGGGCGGTGGGGGTGGGAGCAAAATCAGGCAAGGCCGGGGTGGGAGACGCATCCTGAGCCAGCCAAGGCTCCGCGTGCCCGGGCTGGAATTCCAAAGGGGCCACCATCCAAGTTCGAGTCCTAAACCCAAATTATTATATATATATATATATATATATATATATATATATATATATATATATA
>JAXCMG010000119.1:244252-262864 GCA_034642415.1 Podarcis siculus
ATATATATATATATATATATATATATATATATATATATATATATATACACACACACACACACACACACACACACACACACACACACACACACATATCACAGCCTCCCTCTCCAGGCAACAGGCAGAGATGAGTTTAGCAGAAAGACCAGCCTCGGCTTCGGCCCCACAAACTGGATGAAGGTGGAGGGGAGACGCCGCCTCGCCTCCGGTGGCTGCGATGGGACGTGTGAACCGTGGCGCGCGCGTGTGCCGGCAGGGGACACGCGCGTGGGTGGCCAGGCGCGCCCCCGCCTTTGACGCGCGCCTCGGCGGCATTCCTTCCTAATATATATATATCCCAGACTATTTATAGGGCGCCCTCGCGGCGCGCTGCCCCTTTCCAGCCTCGGGGTGGGGAAGAGGCCGGGGTCCCCCCCTTCCCCCAGGAACCCACGTCCAGGTGGGGAGTAGAGAAATTTGGGATTTAGAGTTGGGGAAAAAGAGGCACCAAAACGATAAAGGGGTTGGAGCGACTCCCCTGTGGAGAAAGGGACTTTTTAGATTAGAGAAATGGTGAGTAAGCGGGGATTAGAGAGAAATTTATAAAACTCTGTCTGGCCTGGAGAGAGAGAGAGAGAGAAGTTTTTCTCCTTCCACACCGACTCGGCCCCGGACACACTGACCAGATGCTTGGACGCTGTGGCTGGATGGTTTCGTGGGAGCCGATTGAAACTAAATCCTTCGAAGACAGAGGTCCTATGGCTGGGTCGGGATGGCATGGGGATGGAGGGACCAACTCCCTTCTCTTGTGGGGGCCCAATTAGTGCCATTGCCTTCCGTTAAGAGTTTGGGTGTAATCCTTGATGCCTCCCTTTCCATGGAGGCGCAGGTTACAGCAACAGCCAAGGCGACATTTTTCCACCTTCGCCACATCAAGCAGTTGGTCCCTTACCTTTCCCGCCCCGACCTGGCCACAGTGATCCATGCGACGGTCACCTCCAGGCTTGACTATTGTAATTCGCTCTATGCGGGGCTGCCCTTGAAGCTGTCCCAGAAACTCCAGCGGGTGCAGAATGCTGCAGCGAGGCTCCTCACGGGGTCTCTGCCATGGGAGCATATTCACCCAGTGCTTTTCAAGCTGCACTGGCTCCCGGTGGAGTACAGGGTCAGATTTAAGGTGCTGCTTTTGACCTTTAAAGCCCTTCACGGCCTAGGACCCTCGTACCTACGGGACCGCCTCTCCCGGTATGCCCCACGGAGAGCCTCAAGGTCCATAAATAGCAACACCCTAGTGGTCCCAGGCCCTAAGGAAGTTAGATTGGCTTCAACCAGAGCCAGGGCCTTTTCAACACTGGCTCCGGCCTGGTGGAACGCTCTGTCTCATGAGACCAGGGCCCTGCAGGATCTGATTTAAGACAGAGTTGTTCCGCCTGGCTTGGAGTCAATTTGATTCCCTCCCCCTCTTTGTTTTTTCCTTTCTCCTCCTGTGATGAGACTGCATTTTAATGTTTTAATGTTGTATTTAACCTTGTTTTTTAAACTGTATTTCAATCAACTTGTTTTTATTATTGGTTGTTAGCCACCCTGAGCCCAGCCTTGGCTCGGGGGGGGGGCAGGGTATAAATTATTATTATTATTATTATTATTATTATTATTATTAATGCTGGAACTGGTGGCATTCAAGGAAGCTGGATGTTGGAAGATTCAAGACAGATAGAAGATTTAAATGCAGCACAGATTTAAAATGTGGAACTCCCTGCCACAAGCGGCCACAATGGCCACCAACTTGGACGGTTAAAAAAAAAGGATTAGACAGGTTCATGGAGGAGGAGAGGGCTATGGAGAGTTTCTCTTGCGCTGGGATCCCACTGGAAGGTTTCCCATAATAGGCATCTGAGTGGCCTCTGTGAGAACAGGATGCTGGACCCAACAGGCCATTGGCCTGAACCAGCAATTCCAAATATGTAACTTCAAGGAAAGCACAGCTCAAGTCACTCATTAATTGGAGCAAACCATTTGCCCATGTACAACGTTGCAATGCCTCCTTTAATATTAATATTATTGCATTATTGCAATGGTTTATTTTTTGGTATGCTCTTAGAAGGTTGCATAATGTTAAAAGGGTTAAAAGGCTGTGAGGGAGGCAGCTGCAACTCTCCAGAAGGGACCCTGCACTTCTGAACCTTAAACAGATCAGGACCACAATACATCAAGGACCGCCTCTTCCCATATGAACCTACCTGGACCCTCAGATCATCATCCGAGGTCCTCCTTCGTGTGCCTCCTCCCCGAGAAGTCCAGAGGGTGGCAACACGAGAACGGGGCCTTCTCTGCAGTGGCTCCCTGTCTGTGGAATGCTCTCCCCAGGGAAGTTCGCCTGGCACCTTCATTACACACCTTTAGGAGCCAGACAAAAAGGTTCCTTTTTAACCAGACCTTTGGTTGACCTGATGCAACATCCCACACCCTTTTAAAATGTGGCTCTTTTTTGGGGGGCGGTGTTAGTGGGTTGCTGTTTTTATTCTGATTATATACGTTGTGATCTTTCCTGTGAACCGCCCGGAGACCTCCGGGTATAGGGTGGTATATAAACTCTAATAATAATAATAATAACCTGTCCCTGCACAACTGGCCTTCGGCTTGGACTCAGTCTGAGCCCTTATATGGGGTTTTGTATATAAATGTTCCCTTGGCTTTTTTGCTGGCCCATGTAGGACCAGCATGGATAGCGGGCTCAGGTGAATATCTGATGTTTCCTCCCTTTATGGTCTTGATTTATGGGCTACTACTAAAATGAGGCTGCATTTTAAGCTGTATTTTAATTAACTGGTTGTTGTTGTTTTTTTCTATTATATTTTATTGTAATTCATATTTGGTGTTAGCTGTCCTGAGCCCGGCCCTGGCCGGGGAAGAAGAAGAGTTTGGATTTGATATCCCGCTTTATCAGTACCCAAAGGAGTCTCAAAGCGCCTAACATTCTCCTTTCCCTTCCTCCCCCACAACAAACACTCTGTGAGGTGAGTGGGGCTGAGAGACTTCAGAGAAGTGTGACTGGCCCAAGGTCACCCAGCAGCTGCATGTGGAGGAGCGGAGACGCAAACCCGGTTCCCCAGATTACGTGACTACCGCTCTTAACCACTACACCACACTGGAGGGCGGGGTATAAATAAAAAATGATGATGATGATGATGATGATGTGATGTCCTCCTCCTTCCCTCCCCTCCAAGCTGCCATATGAGGAAAGGGAAGCGAACTTCTCTCTGCGCACTCCTAGGGCACCACCCGAGGCCCTCCTTTTATGAACCACGAAAAGGAGGGTCAGAAACGGCGGCCAGGAGGGATGTAGCCAACGCCTTTAGGTGGAAATGGCCTGCAGGACCGCTCTTCCTGTGCCAGCCTGCTGGGCTAAGGCAACCTTGAGGCGACTCTGGTTCCTGGAAAGACACTTGGCCTGGCTTTCCGAACGGGTGAGGCCGGTGGTTCTGCCAGGAGACGATGGCAAGTGTGGCAGGGAGACCCAAGGGCAATCGAAGAAACATTTAAACTGAATGGCATCGTATCGTCTGGTTTTTTTAATTTGCAAAGTATGGGTGGATATTTTCAAAACGAGAGCACTGGCTATTATTATTCTACAGTTTTCCATGACATATTGTTGTGTGAATGGGGATTTTCAACTCTGGAAAACGTGGAGTTGAGAGTTTGCCTCAAACTAGACCTGACATAAATTAGATTACGCAGCCAAAGCAAGCATGCCGACTTGTAAACACCCTTCTGCTGTGCCCAGCTGGCCTCAGACACAGATTGGATGCGGGTTAGACTAGATGACCCTTGGCGCCCCTCCCCAGTCTGCAGTTCTGTGATCTGAATGGGCCTGGATTGCTCTGGCTGGGCGTTGCATCCTTCATGACTCACAACAAGCACAAGTTTGTGGAGTCACACAGAGCTCTTTGTCAGGGACATGGCTGAGACCTGGAGCCAGCAGAAGACAGCTCAGTGAGGTGGAAATGTGTTTTTCTCCCTGATGTCATTGTCTCCGTCTGCACGCATTTCCTCTTGCAAGCAGCTTGGCTCTGGGTCTGGAGGGAGAGGCCTTCCACTGTCCTTCCTGACAAAGAGCTCTGTGTCAACTCCGAAGTCTGCATGTCCCCACTGAGAGATGGTTGACCCGGTGTTATTCATATATTTGTCTAGTTTTCAATTTGCTATTTTTATACTCTCTGGTGACGCCTGGGCAGCAGGCTTCCTGGGAGTAAGGGCCTGCTAATGTCCAACCACAGGCATGCACGAAGATTTTCCTGCCCGTCTCCCCTCTGGGAAAAGCCTCATGACAGGCAGGCATTCAACCAGGAAAGGCTTTCAGAGTTTTGCCTCCCATTTAGCTGCTCCTCCATTGCATGAGGGAGAGAGGTTAAGGGATCCCAAGGATATACTATATATATATGGGTGGAGTGGGGGCTCAGCGCTGCTTTGCCCCCCACCAGAGGGCCAAAATGGTGGTTTTCAGGCCTCCTGCGGGGAAACAGTCCAGATTTCAACACGGGACACCTAGGGCCTCAATGGTGCCATTCCATCAAATGGGTATGGCAGAATTTTCACGTGGCTGTCAAAAAGGAGGTCGGTGGGTCTTCTGCCTGCAAACAGGCTTGGCAGAAAGATGAGCCACCTATTTCTGGAGTCGCCTGCCAGGCATAAACCCAACAGGTGAAGTCCCCCCTACGCTCTGATTTTATCACTTGGTTTATCCCCATAAAAACATCCGTGTGACAGGCAGGAGACCAACAGGCACAGTTCCCCATCCCCACCCCCTTGGCCAGGAGGAAAAGTTCCACTGCGACAGCTATTAAAGGCACAGGAGCTCTGCCCAGAAGAAAACATGGCAACCCAACCCTCTCTTGACACAACTCATCCTGAGCTCTTTTTGGAATCGGACCCTGGAGGGGGTCCAACTAACGGGGTGGGGGCATATTTTCCTGCCTGTCTCTTCCACGCATCCTTTTGCTAATCGTTGGGGGCAAATTTGCATTTTGGCATCAACAACCCGGCTTAGACTGTTCTCTTTGCCAGCGGAGTCCAAACCTTTCCCATTCCTGAAACTCAACAAAAAGGGGATCTGTGGCCCTAAAATCCCCCCACACACACACAATAATCATGCTTATACTCAGCATTCTGGGTCCCTGTAGGCTGCGGGGGGGGGCGGCTCTGAGAGCCCCTAACCTGCCCAGACCAGGATCGATTATTTCCTGAAAGCCCCATTGCAGCACCGACGTTCAAGACGACGCAATTGTGGAATTGGGACCACCAGGGGTCATCCAGCCCAACCCCCGTTTAAAAAGAAAAGCCATCGTTGAGCAGCTCTTACGTGATGGTGGGTGACAGTGATGAAATCATGCGGCAATGAGTTCCGAAGGTTGCTCATGGCATCCCAGGAGCAAGGAGGGCCTTGTCGGCCAGCTGCTCCCGCGCCCCCCCCCCCGGCTGCAGAAAAGCCAGCGCTAGTGCACCCCCTGCAGGTAGTTGCCCGGGAGACCTCCAGTGCATCCTTGGCTCCTCTTGAGTTCAGAAGGGTCTCTGGAGGTCAAGCGGCCGGCAAGACCCTCCTCAAAGAAGGAGCTGTCCAGCCTCTCTCTGGGGCCGCCTCCCGCAAGGGGGAGCCAGCACCCCAGCTCTACTTTGCTCCCGGGGACCAAGCCTGATGACAGCAACACCCCCTTGCTCCCCCCTCAGAAGAAATACTTATTGAGGAGGAAGGAAAGAAAGGGACGCAGCAGAGCACCTGTTAGAAAGGGGGTGCATCGCACAGCCCCACTGCAGCCCGCCCCCCAATTTAAGTGGGGGAAAGCAGGAAAAGTCGCTGCTTTGGTGCAGGGGGGGGTCGCTTTAAAAGGCAGCTCTTGTGCATTAGAAACAGGCATAAGTCCGGCAACTGCCGCGGGCATCCCCACACCTGTGACTGCACCGGTTGATCTCCCGCCTGTCTGTTCTCCGCAACCTGGACTGGTCGAACGCGCAGGAGAGGGAGAAAGTCCTCGAAAAGTGGTGAGGACCCACTTATGGGGTTTTTTTGGGGGGGAGACAGGCGTCCAGACCCTCCCCTCTTGCCTTCTCCTTCTCATGGTGCCTTTCAAAGGCAGCTCTGACGCCTAGGAAGCAGGCAGAAACCCGCCAGGTGCCGTACGGCAACCCCCCGTCCGTTTTGCGGGGAGGCTGCACCGGTTGGTCTCCTGCCTGCCTGTTCCCAGGGACGGGCAGAATGTGCAGAAGGCGGGGGTGAAATCCGTCGATTTAGGGGGGACAGAGGTGCCCATGCAAGCGCCTCCTCGCCCGGGGGGGGGGGGGGGGGGGGGGGGGGGGGTCTCGGCGGCCAAGGAGCTGCTTCGGGGGCCGCCGCCCAAAGGCAAACAACCTCCGCCCGGGCGGGCGGCCGCGCACACTCGCTCACTGTTCGGGCGCACAAAGGCCGCCCTGTCTGGGCAGAGCGGGGGGGGGGCGAGGTAGACCGGGCAGCAGCGGAGGAGGAGCAGCAGCAGGAGCGAGGCAGCGGCGTCCGCAAAGACCCCCCTCCCGCTGCAGAAAGACCCCCTCGCCTCTTGGGAGACCCCCCCGCAAAAAAATCCCCACGGCTGAAGGGGGCTCCTGCGCAGTAGCCAAAGGAGACTGACCCCCCCAAGTCAACGCTGGGGGACACCCCCCCCCCGCAACAGCAAAAGGTGACTGCTTCCCAAAACTCAAGACTGAAGGGAGCCCACTGCAGAACGGAAAGGTGACTGACACCCCCAAAAAAAAACAAGGGGGGAGGGGAGAGCTGCATTAGGAAAAAAAGGAACTGACAGCCCCCCCAAAAAAACCCGAAGGTTTAAGGGCTATCCCTCCGCAATAGCGAAAGGGGGTACCCTCCATACACAGACACTTCAGCAACAGCCCCCCCAAAGTCAGCGGGGACCCTCAGACTAACTCGGAGCTTCTCCAGCCCTGAGATTTCGGATACGCACTTCGGAGGCGACCCTCTCCTAATCTCTTTCCCGGCAGGGCTTTTTGGGAAGGGGAGAAATAAACGTATTAAATAGACTCCACAGGTTTGGGGGGGCAATGAAAATGGCGCAGGTCACCCCGCCCCCCCGTTCCCGAAAGGTAATTGTTTATGGCCAGACGGGGGGTTCATGAAATCTACACCCGACGACAACCCATACCTCTAGGGCCACCTTTTTTTGGGGGGGGGGGAGATAGACGGAGCAGCGTAGCCAGATCACCACGTGGCGCTGGGGGGGGGGCACTGCCACCTGGTGGGCGCGGGGCGAGCTGCATAAATTAGGGGGGGCAGAGATGGGATGAGTGACAGACGCGGAGCATGTCCCCCCGAGTCACACCAGCGCTTCCTCGAGCAGGCTGGCTGTAGGCCAGGTAAAAAGACCTCTTGCGCCCCCCAGGAACATCTTGCAGCTCCCCAAAACTTGGGCAACCTCCTCTGCAGTTAAAGCCCCCCCCCCAACTGCCCCCTTCCACGTCCTGGCAGCCCCGCAAGAGCCTGTCGGTGCGCGGCTGCAGCGACACCTGCAAACGCCCTTGGCGCCGGAGCCCCGAGCGCACAAACTCCCTTGAATCCGGCAGTGGGGAGTTTGGTCCTGCTGCGGCGCCTCACCTGCCCTCCTTGGCGGAGGGACCCCAACATATCGCCCCTTTTCACCGCCACAATTCGCCGGCCACCGTTTCCAACAGGAGGTCTCCGTGCGCCCATCACCCTGGCCTCCTGGCTGCTATCCTCACCGGCGCGCCATCGCCCTTCTTCCCGTGGGGGACCCCAATACACACACCCTAATTCCAAGAGGGGTCTCCAGAAGAACCGTCAGCGCCAAGTCCCCCCCCCCCAGCCGGGGTCTCCTGCTGTGCCAAAATCCGGACCTCCATCCTAGACGGGGCGGTCTCCCCAATTCTCATCCATCCAAATTGCAACCCCCTGGACTCTAAGCACCGACCCCGCAGTCCGTCCAAAGAAGAGGGCGCCCCCAATTCTGGAAGAAGAAAACTGACTCCTTCTTCCTCGACGGGGCGCACAAGCCAGGCCCCCCAGCTGGCGCAGGAGACCTTCGGCGCGGCTGGAAAACGCGCCACTCCGAAGTGCCAGTCGGACGGTGCGCCCGGCGCGCTCTTACCTGCTCGGGCGGCCAGGCAGGGCAGCAGCAGCAGGAGCAGCCGGGCCACCTCCATGGCGAGCGGGGGCCGGACGAGCGAGGGGCGACGGTCAGCGGCGGCCCATGCGGACGGGGCGGGCGCGGGAGGAAGGCAGGCAGGCAGGCAGGCAAGGCCGGCGGCGGACGGCTCTGTCCGTCGGTCCTCTGCGCCGTCTGGCTGAGGGAAAGGGAGGCGCGGCCGCTCTCTCGCTCCAGCCCCGACCTCGCCGCAGCCCCAGGCAGTCTGGCTCCCCCTCCAGCCCTGCCTCCGGGCCGCCTGGACGGCCCCCGACACGCCCCGGCCGCCAGCCCCGGACGGCGCGGCCACTCCCTCCCGCCACAGACCGCTCGGAGCCGGCCAGGTGTTCCATGAAGCTGCACCGGTTGGATTTCTCCGCGGCCTGCCGATATCAAAGGCGGGCAATGTTGGCCAGCAGCAGGAACCCCCACCAATCCTAAGCCTGGCCTGTCCCCTCCCCTCTGGGACCCCCTGGACTTCCAGCGGTCGCCCCCCCCCCCCCAAATACCTCTGCATCAGTTTATAAATCTCTGTCATGACGCCCCCTCCCCGTCTATCTTGCCAGCTTCAAACGCCTCCTCTGGTAGGAAGGTTCTCTGGTCGGCTGGGTTTATCATTAAACGTGGTTTAAAATAACTTTGCGCGTCATTCCTTTACCTTTATTGTGCACAGACTTGATATTTTCATATGCGTGCTTGTGTGTGTGTGTGTCCTTGCTTTGGAGAAAGCACTCTGCACATGCCCCGGGGCGCCCTTCCCTTATTGCACATGCCCCACACCCGCTGGCTCCTGCCTTTCTCTACAGACCAGCAGCATTCCCTCGGGACCCTGGGCAGAGCGAGGTCCCTTTCGCAGCCCCAACCTCCTGAGATCCTTTTCCTGGAGCTGCTGGAATTCGAACACAGGACCTCCTCCCTTGTGGGCACAGCTGGTTCCAGAGGTGCGGCCTCTGGACTCTCACTTGCAGCTGGCCTGGGAATGCACCAAGCCGCCCGGGTGTCCAGGCAGGACTGTCGACCTGGCAGCCCCTTCCAGGCGTTTTTGGACTACAACTCCCATCAGCCCCCAGAAGGGCAGGGCCTGATGGGAGTTGTAGTCCGAAAGAGCTGGAGTTGGGCAACCTCCAGGTTCTCTGGCTCTGAGCTGTTAGCAGTGGTTCCTGCATTGCAGGGGGGTTGGTCTAGATGGCCCTGGGGGTCCCTCCCAACTTGACAATTCTCTACTTTTTCTCTCCAGCCTCATTTGTTCCCGCGAGAGTCTGGGATGGGCTTTTATTTTATTTGCTATTTATTAGATTTTTAATAATCTCAAGATCCCAGGGTGGTGGTTCACAAGACAAAAGTACAGGGTAAAAATACAAAATGGAATCATAGAATTGGAAGGGGTCCCAGGGTCATCTAGTCCAACCCGCTGTGATGCAGGAATCTCAGCAAAGGATCTCTGACAGAAATCCACCCAACCTCTGCTTAAAAGCCTGCAAGGAAGGAGGGAGACTGTCTCACCATCCAAAAGCTCTTCCTGGCAGAAAGTCCTTCCTGATGTTGAGTCGCAATCTCCTTTCTTGACCCTTGAAGCCACGGGTTCAAGTCCTACCCTCCAGAGCAGGAGAAAACCAGCTTGCTCCGTCTTCCCTGGGGCAGCCCTTGAGAGATGGGAAGATGGCTCTCCTATCTCCTCTCACCTGGATATATATATATATATATATATATATATATATATATATATCTGACTGATATATATATCTCTGACTGAACATCAGGAAGAACTTTCTGGTGGCAAGAGCTGTTCCACTGTGGCAAGAGCTCTTCCATCCTTGGAGGTTCTTAAGCAGAGGTTGGGCGGCCATCTGTCATGGATACTTTATTTTAATTTTATTTTTTTAACATAATTGTTACAAAATATAAGCAAAATACTGCAAATGCATACATATATATTTCAAATAAGCACATATATATGAAAAAGGAACAAAAGAGATAGAAAAGAATAAAAGGGGGGAGAGAAAAGAAGAAGAAAAGTTGGAAGAATTTCTTCCAAGTTAATCTACAAATATCTCAATATGAAAATAATAATAAAATTTCATTGGTTGACTTCCATGGCTTACACTGCACTTCCTATATACATTTTAAGCAAGGTTCTATCTGTAATTCTGTATTTCCCCCGTACAATCTCACACAAATACTCTAACTGATAAGTTTTCAAAATCTTTCCTAAATCTGTCGTGGGTACTTTAGTGGCGATTCCTGCGTTGCAAGGGGTTTGACTAGATGACCTTTGGGGGGTCCCAACTCCAACCATCATATGATTCTTCACGAAGGGCCTGCCGCAGAGCAGGAGGTGCCCGTTTGGGAACCACCGCTCCACGCAGTGCCAGGGGCCGTATCCCCCCAGGTGAGCCTGTGGGTCTCAGGGAATGTGGGGCTGGTGGTCTCCCAGGGCCTTTTCCTTGCCCAACTCAGTCACACCGCCACATCTGCCAGGCAGGAGCACCTGGGTTGCACGGTGCTGCCTGGCACAGGAGCCCTGCCCTGCCCTTGACCACCGCTTTCGCCCAGGGATGCCATCTCTGGGCAGGCTGGGCGTGGCTCCCTCGCGGTGGCTTCCCTGGCCAGCTCCTAAAAATGGCACTATAATCAGGGTCCCTGTAATTAGCCTCTCGGCCTCCTCTCTCTGTGGGAAGCGCAAGGAGCAGCTCAGCTGGGAGGGGGGCAGTGTGTGGGATGCGAAGAATGGAAAGGAGGTGCCAATGGGGCACATTTGGGGGCGGTTGGGCCCTCAGGACTCGGTGAGGTGGCAGGTCAATCTGGTTCTGTATATCGGGCCCTGGAGCCCATCTCTGACCCGAGTGCAAGAGAGGCCCAGGGGTATTTTGGTTCACTGACTGAATTTATATAACACCCTATATATATATATATATATATATATATATATATATATATATATATATTTGTGTGTGTATATATATATTTGTGTGTGTATATAGATATATGTAAGGGACGCGGGTGGCGCTGTGGGTTAAACCACAGAGCCTAGGACTTGCCAATTAGAATCCTCGCAACGGGGTGAGCTCCCATTGCTCAGTCCCAGCTCCTGCCAACCTAGCAGTTCGAAAGCACACCAGTGCGAGTAGATAAATAGGTACCGCTCCGTCGGGAAGGTAAACGGCGTTTCTGTGTGCTGCTCTGGTTCGCCAGAAGCGGCTTAGTCATGCTGGCCACATGACCTGGAAGCTGTACGCCAGCTCCCTCAGCCAATAAAGCGAGATGAGCGCCGCAACCCCAGAGTTGTCCGCGACTGGACCTAATGGTCAGGGGTCCCTTTACCTTTATATATATATATATATAAGATTTGTTTATTTGGTTTTCAAATCAATGTTTCACAATCACATATCTAATATACAGTGGTACCTCTGGTTGCGAATGGGATCCGTTCCGGAGGCCCGTTCGCAACATGAGCAGAATGCAACCCATGTCTGCACATGCGCGGGTCACGATTTGCCACTTCTGCACATGCACATGATGTCATTTTGTGCGTCTGTGCATGAACGAGCGCTGAAACCCGGAAGTAACCCTTTCTGGTACTTCCGGGTTGCCCCAGGATGCAACTTGAAAACGCTCAACCTGAAGCAAACGTAACATGAAGTATGACTGTATGACACAGAATTAACCTGCGCCTCCGTGGACAGCTGTGAGTCCAAAATGACCCCCAGGCTGCGCACCTGGTCCTTCAGGGGCACAGTTGCCCCATTCAGGACCAGGGAGTCCTCCACACCCGCCCGCCTCCTGTCCCCCAAAAACAGTACTTCTGTCTTGTCAGGATTCAACCTCAATTCCGAAGCGCATCTCTGCGCACTTGCAGACAGTGACTCGCCTTTGCCGTTTCGCAGCCCCTTCGCTCCTTCCCTCCTGGCCAGCCAGCCTGCAATTTCCACCCTGGCCTGGCCCTAATTGCAGGCCTCGAGAGCTGCCTGGATCCGGCCAAGAGATGTCTATCTATATCTATTCTATGGGCCCACCTATTTTCTCTCCCTGGGTAGCTCTGAGCTGCAGATGCAGAGGGGAGGGGCACCCGATCACTGTTCAAAGCAGCCCGAGGCCTGGTTGTGGGGCCGGACAGCTTGGGGTGGGGCTGTGGTGGAGGGGGGCAGAGGGCAGGCACCCCACCCACCCCACAGCCACCCAGACGGAGGGAACTGGCCAGAGAATAGCAGGGCCCCCATATGCCCAGTGCTAAAGTCAGCCGGAGTTCCGGCTTCAATTCTGTGACTTCTGTTCACACAGAATTGCAGTGCCTTATTAAAATGTGGGTTTTTTTATTTTGATTATGGATTTCGTGGTTTTTATATTTTGATTTTATTCTGTAAACTGCCCCGAGACCTGCGGGTAGAGGGCGGTATATAAATTCAATAAATTAATAGAGTTGGAAGGGACCCCGAGGGTCATCTAGTCCAACCCCTGAAAGGCAGGAATTGAACCCATAACCTTGGCATTATCAGCACCAGGACCTCGCCAGCTGTGCTCTCCCAAGCCCACATTTCCAGCACTTAGGGAAGTTTTTAATGTCTGATGCTGTATTGTTTTGATATTCAGTTGGAAGCTGCCCAGAGTGGCTGGGGAAACCCAGCCAGATGGGCAGGGTATAAATAATAAATTTATATTATTATTATGTGAGAGGCAGTGTGGCACAATGGTTAGAGTGCCTGATAAGGACTCGGGAGAGCAGGGTTCGAATTCCCACTCCACCCTGACAATCTATGTCAGGGGTAGGCAACCCCATCGCCTTCTCAATCCTGCCCCCGTACGGCCCGGGAATCAGTGTGTTTTTACAGGAGTAGAAGGTGTCCTTTTATTTAAAATGCACTTGTGGGGCATAGGAATTCATTCACCCCCCACAATATAGTCCGGCCCCCACATGGCCTGAGGGATGGTGGACCGGCCCACGGCTGAAAAAGGTTGCTGACCTCCTGTTCTTACAGTGGCCAACTAGATGACCCCCCCAAGCGAAACCCTCGAGGAGGATTCGAACCCAAGAGCCCCGTCTCCTCCTGGGGGTTCCAGCAGCCGAGATTCAGAAGCACTGAGCGTCCAGGAGAGCTATCCTAGGCAACTTCCTCCGCCTCCTCCTCTGCCACCTCGAGAGGCAGTGTGGTCCATTGGTTAGAGGCCAGGGGTTCCAGTTTGCACTTGGAGACCAGGAACCCCCCTGGGTGACCATGGGACCTGCCCAACTTCTCAGGGTCGCTGTGGGTCTTGAACGAGGGCGGCGGGACATGAATGCAACAAGCGCGTAATACGACCGTGGGAAGGAAGAGGGGCTGCCTTGGCACATAGAGACTGCGGAACTCCCCGCCACAAGAGGCGGCGAGGGCCACGAAGGTGGCTGGCTGGAAGAGGAGCCTTCGGCGCATCTGCAAGAGCCAGGACACTTCGGTATCCCTGCCCCCCTCCCATTTTATGTCTCTGGGGTGGAGTCCCCCAGGATGGCGAGGCCAGGAATGTCCTCTCGGGAGGCGGCCAAGCGCCCGGGCTATTCCTGGCAGCGGGCGGGGTGGGAGCGAGAGGCCGCAGAGCCGCCCGGAGCCAAGTGGGACTCAGCGGAGGAGCGCCTGAAAAAGAGAATTTTTTGGCTTACGGGGGAGGTGTCCAGGAGAGCCGCCGACGGGATGAGGGTCTGATATCTACATTTTTAAACAGCAAAACTCTGTCCAAGCCAGCCGGTTCTCCCCCCCCCCCCGTTGTGTCGACACGCTCTGCACATGTTCAGAGGCAGATTGCGCGCGCGCGCATATATATATATCAGGGCTGGAAACTTGATCTTAAATGGGACCCGGGTCTCCTAAATGCGTGGACACGCTCTGCACATGCTCAGAGGGCAGAGGCTAAGCCCGGTTGCGTGCGCGCGTATATATATTATCCATCCTAGTTGTTGTTGTTTAGTCGTTTAGTCGTGTCCGCCTCTTTGTGACCCCATGGACCAGAGCACGCCAGGCCCTCCTGCCTTCCACTGCCTCCCGCTGTTTGGTCAGACTCATGTTTGTAGCTTCGAGAACACTGTCCCACCATCTCGTCCTCTGTCGTCCCCTTCTCCTTGTGCCCTCCATCTTTTCCAACATCAGGGTCTTTTCCAGGGAGTCTACTCTTCTCATGAGGTGGCCAAAGTCTTGGAGCCTCAGCTTCACGATCTGTCCTTCCAGGGAGCACTCAGGGCAGATTTCCTTCAGAATGGATCGGTTGGATCTTCTTGCAGTCCATGGGACTCTCAAGAGTCTCCTCCAGCACCAGAATTCAAAAGCATCAATTCTTCGGCGATCAGCCTTCTTTATGGTCCAGCTCTCACTTCCATACATCACTACTGGGAAAACCAGAGCTTGAACTAAACGGGCCTTTGTCGGCAAGGTGATGTCTCTGCTTTTAAAGATAAACTTTGTCTAGGTTTGTCATTGCTTTTCTCCCAAGAAGCAGGCGCCTTTTAATTTCCATCTCAAATGCCAGCCAGCGGCCCAGCAAATGCAGGGACACGCTCTGCACGCGTTCAGAGGTGCGCGTGTATATTTCGGATGGAAGGGGCGCAAGGCTTTTGCTGCGCCCCCGAACGTCATTTGGGAATGGTGAGTGGGGGGAGATAAGGATATGGGGGGCTTCCCTTTCTTGCCCCCCCCCACTGAACAGCTGATGCTGCGTGGTTGCGCTTTGAACGGTGTTTCCTTGGCTTTTCCCCCTTGGAGAGAAATATATTCCTATATTTTTTTCCTGGGTGGGGAGATTTCAAAGGAAGGTGGGGGTCACTCTGCACCCACCGGCGCCCCCTCGCTCTTCTCCCCGTCTCCCACCCCTCCTGCCAGGGTCTGCGTGGCCTGCCGGGCCCGCCAGGTGAGAGGGGGCAGGACAAGGCCCCCATTGATGGGGCGGAACAAGCCCGGCTTTGTGCCCCCTCCTGGCGGGCGGCGGTTTGCAGGCCGGCCTGTGAAAACAGCAGCTCGGGGAGGGACTGAGCGCCATTCATGAGCCAGGATGGAGCCCGGGGGGGCGGTGAGGCAGCAGCGAGGAGGGGGGGCTGGGGGTCAGCCCAGGCCACGATTCCAAGCTGCGGGGAAGGAGAGAAATTGCGCCAAGGGAAGCCACCAAAAGACCATTTTGCATTTTATTTTTTTTAAAAGGTGGGGGTCCTGCGGATTTAGGCGGGATGCTTCCTGCCGAGGTCTGTTTTGGCGAGGCGGGAGGAGCTGCATCCATCCTTGGGAGGTTTAGAAATATGTCAGGAATTTCGAGGGAGGGAGAAAGGTTGTTCTGCAAAAGAAAAAGCAACTTTCCCTTCCAACTGGGAGACGTAATTTTGGGGTTGGGAAAGAGGTGCCTGTCCCTGGAAATGGGAACCCTTCATCCTGCCCCCCCCCCGTGTCTTAAACCTGCGGGAGGCAGGCTGCGGTGAATTGGGCAGCAAAATGCTGCGGCGCTCTGCGTGCGCTCAGAGGAAGCAGTCTGGGTGCTGCTCCGCGCAGACGAGCCAAACTTTCTTTCGAACCTGTTGCGCCCCAGTTAAAGGTTATGGGGAGCTGTGGGGCACACAGGAAAAAGTTATAGAGTAGTGGGGCAGGGAGCGTGCCCCATAGACTGAAG
The DNA here is from genome assembly GCA_034642415.1 of Podarcis siculus. Classification (NCBI taxonomy): domain Eukaryota; kingdom Metazoa; phylum Chordata; class Lepidosauria; order Squamata; family Lacertidae; genus Podarcis; species Podarcis siculus. The sequence continues at coordinate 260,029 of JAXCMG010000119.1, forward strand.
GAGGGCGGTGACGATGATGATGATGGAGGAGGAACTGGCCCAAACCCCTGCAACGCATGAATAAAAAGTAACCAGTGTTTCCCATCACTCTTTTTTTTTCCAGCGGCGGCGGGGGGAGCCAAACAAAGGACAGGAGGGGAGAGAACCCCCCCCCCCCAGTGGACGCCAAGAGAAACTCCAGGTGTTTAGGAGCCAGGAATGGGGCAGGGCTGGGGGGGGAGACGATCTGGTGACACGGAGGCGGCGTCACCTGGAAATGAGGGTGGCAGGTGGGAGACCAGACAACGCCGCCCCCCACCCAAAAAACCCTCATACACAGCTCAGCTCACGGGGCACGGCTGCCCCCGAGTGGCGGAGGGGGAGACTGCACTGAGAAAGCCATACTGTGCTGGATTCGCGTTAAGACGGGAAGGGGCTCAGGCCAAAGGGACTCTGGGAGGGGTCGAGCAGATGCCCTCAGGTGAAGCCCCCCAACGAGGATTCAGGCACAAGACGCTTCTCCCCTCCTGCGACTTCCAGAAACCGAATTTGCCTAATCCCTTTCGAAGCAGTTCCTATTGGTGGCAATCCTTGTCTCCTGTGGCAGGTAGTTTCATGTGCTGCACGAAGGGCTTTATTTCACCTGAATCTTCCAGCATTCTTCTTCCTTCGAAGTCCCCAGTCCCACAACCTTCCTTCCAAGAGGAGCCACTCCTTCACCCCAGAGCAGCCCTTTCCTCAACCTTTCCCAGCTCTACATCATCTTTTTTAGGCGAGGAGACCAGAAGAGGACACAGGACTCCAACGGCAGCTGCACCACATATTTATAGATCAGCATTAGGATATTGGCAGATTTGGAATAATTAAGAGTCGGGACCATGAGGGCAACTTAGTCCAGCCGCCTGCAATTACCCCCCACCCCTGACCTGGGATTTGAACCCACAACCCTGGGATTAAGAGTCCTGTGCTCTGCAGTCTCTTTCCTAACGATCTCCAGCACAGGGGCTGCCCTCTTACACTGCCACTCCGCCTTAGAAAGAGGTCTGCAAAAGGGACATGAAGGTTGGGAATCCCTTGCAGACCACCACGGTCAGGTTGTGCGTCCGTAGGAGTGACCACAGGAGCAATGGCCGCTGGGAGGAGCAGAGATGATGATGAATATTAATTGAATCTGTTTACCGCCGTGTGCCCATAGATCTCAGGGCGGTTCAGAACCTAAAATTACGAGGCATGCCCTGGTTGCTTCTTCACGGCCAGACGCCTTCGGCTGTCCCGGCTGCAACAAAACACGTCCCTCCCATCTCTGCCTCTACTACAGCAGCTCTTGTTATTAAATATACCAAGAAAAAAGCACACCAAGCTCCCTGGCCAATATAAATTTCAGTAGTGGGAGGGGTCCCTACTCGCACATTGATAGTCAATTGTAACAAAAACTAATCCATTCAAAAGTATGTACCTCGGGTTACATACGCTTCAGGTTACAGACTCCGCTAACCCAGAAATAGTACCTCGTGTTAAGAACTTTGCTTCAGGATGAGAACAGAAATTGTGCTCCGGCGGCACAGCAGCAGCAGGCAGCCCCATTAGCTAAAGTGGTGCTTCAGGTTAAGAACAGTTTCAGGTTAAGTACGGACCTCCGGAAGGAATTAAGTTCTTAACCCGAGGTACCACTGTATTCTGACAAGGATTACAAACTCAAATAGAGATTACAAACTCAAACAGAGATTGCAAACTCAAACTCATAAGGATATGTATAACACAATAATTCGCTACAGAACCAGAGATAAGTGTTTATGAGTAGAGCTAAGTTCATGTTAGTCCATAGTCAGATTTGACATGAAGGTGTTAGTTTCAATCATTGAGCAGAAGTCAGTTATGGATCAGAAACTAGGACAGGCCCCTGTTTCAATGTATTCACCTTCATCAGCTAATTTTTAAGGGGTCGTGTAAGTTTTTAAGGGGTAATATAAGTGTGGGTAGATGTGTGAGTAGGGACCCCTCCCACTACTGAAATTTATATTGGCCAGAGTTCTTGGTGTGCTTTTTTCTTGGTCTACTACAGCAGCGACAGCAGCAGGGACTGCAGCCTGCCAACCCTTTGACTTCACCCACGAAGACGCCCTCCATTGAGAGACAGATGCCAATCAACTGTGACCACATCAGCTCTTGCCTTTTTGCTAAACTAGAAACTCTGCCTCCTCTCTTCAACCCTCTGGCCTGTGGGCCACACTCAGCCCCACCCCCAGGATGTTTCTGGAAAGCCCGTGATACAGAGGGGGCAGCCCCCCCCCCCCGTTCCCAAGCCCCCTGCCTCTTTCATGCATGTTCGCAGGCCCTCTGTGCGCGCTCAGAGGCTCTGCTGATCGTTGGCATGCAAACCCATAGAAAGGGTCTGGGGAGCAGTTTTGTTGCTCCTACGCCAGAGTCAGGGGGGGGGGGGAAGAGACTGATAAATTAGTGGAGAGCACACACACACACACATAGAGAGGGGGGAGAGGGAACCCCCCCCTCCGGAAAGAGCAGCTTTTATTAAAATCAACATGTTCCAGAAGCAGAGATTCAAGTTGGGGTGTGAGTTTAATAACAGAAATAAAATTAATGGGGGGGGGGGGGGGGGGGGGGATGAAAATGGGGACGCGGGGGGGGGGGGGGGGGGGGGGGGAGAGAGAGGAGAGCGGGGCGCGTGGGGGGCACCGCCAGCCCCCCCTGACCAGGACACCCCAAGGAGAATAGAGGAGTAAAGACCCAAAGGGATATTGGGGGGGGGGGGAGCCTGGGTTCCTCCCCACCGACCTTGAGGTCAGATGCCTGGGTAGGGGGCCCACATGAACCGCATCAACCCAGCTCTGCCCCCCCC
>JAXCMG010000119.1:262874-305519 GCA_034642415.1 Podarcis siculus
TTTTCTGATAACCATTATTGAGGTAAAAACTCGACCCCTTCCCCCTACAAGCTTAGCATTCCCCAAATACCTTAGAAACCATTTTTTTCTTTTTTCTTTTAAAAAAAGCGCCCCTACTTTGGGGTGAGGGGGCTGTTGGCGGGAGGTTACAGGGCCCCTCCCCACATTCTCTAAAATAAAGTCTGTCGCGGGAATCCTCTTTGGGGTCGGGAGCTGCGCCCCAAAAGGCCCCCGCCCGGCCCCTCACAAGCACTGTTTGTCTCCGTGGGGCAGAGGGAAGACCTCTCCCCAAAAGCCTGCAAAGCTCAGAGGTGGGCAGGGGGGGCTGCGCAGGAGACCCACAGCAAAGAGAGGGCTGCCCCCCCAAAACACAGTACCATGCCTTTAAAACCCGCATCCCTTCTCCTCGTCGAGGAAGGGGCAAGGAGGAGCTCCCCCAAAGGTAAACTGGCCCCCAACAGCCCTGGAGTGTGTCTGGGAGATCTGGCCAGAAAGCCACCCCTCCCGTGTCCCGAACCCCTAAAAATCCATCCGTGGAGGAAGCGAACATCACCTCACTTGGGGGGCTCTTCTGGAGGCGGTGTGGGGGGTGTGGAGCAGGCGTGTCGGGGGGGGAGAGAGGCAGCTGATGGGATGGCCGTTGTCGTGGCGAAGAGAGAGGCGAGTGAGGGGCACCCAGTCCAGCCCCTGCCGCGATCCCCACAAAAGCGCCCCCTTTCTTTCTGTAGGCAGGAGTGACTTGGGGGGAGGAGGAGGAGGAGGAGGAGGAGGGCGGTCAGGACATCTGGTGGGGGGCTTCCAGCATCTCCATGAGGAAGGTGTCGATGGGGGTGTCCCCAATCAGCTTGAAGAAGAAGAGGTGCTCCAGGCACTTCAGCCCGATGGATCGCAGCGCAGGGAGGCGCAGGAGCAGCTTGGCAAACCTGGAACAAGCGGGGAGAGGCGTCAAAGTCCCCGGCTGGCAACGGCGGAACTCCCTGCCACAGGACGCAAGGGGAGCCTCGCTCGGCGGCCGCCCTGCCCTCCGCAAAGGCCAGTTTCCGGACCTTTCCACGGGAGGGGAGCGAGAATATCCCAGGGGAGAGAAGTTATGGAACTGGGATTTAAAATTTACCAGCATGTTACACGCTGAAAGAAAACTATGTGAAAATGATGTGCCGCTGGTATTTAACTCCCAGTAAATTAGCAAAAATGCATAAAACAGGGTCAAACGCATGTTGGAAATGTAAGGAAAAAGAAGACAACTTTTATCACATGTGGTCGGCATGTAAGGTAGTGAAATAATTTTGGGAAATGATATATATTGAATTGAAAAAAAAAGGTTAATATAACTTTTTCTTAAAAACCCCGAAGCTTTTCTTTTAGGAATCCTAGGTGCCGAAATGATAAGGGAGCATAAAAGGCTATTTATGTATGTGACTACAGCTGCACAGATGTTATTGGCCCAGAGATGGGAAGAAGATAAAGTCCCTACCAGAGAAGAATGGCAGGTGAAGTTGATGGATTATGCCAAACCGGAAGAATCAGAAATCAGGAAGGCCAAAATTTCAAACAAGGAATGGAGGAAATTTATAATTTATCTCAAAAACCATTGTAAACAGTTAAAACTGTTAGCAGGACTGGAATAACACTTGCTTTGAACTTTGGAGATAATGGAGATGTAAAATATGTTGTTGTTGTTTAGTCATTTAGTCGTGTCCGACTCTTTGTGACCCCATGGACCAGAGCACGCCAGAATATTTGGATTATAATAAAAGATGCAGGAGGAAATGATTAACAACAGGACCCACAAAGGGGAGGAGCGAAGTCCAGGAGATTCCCTGGAATCTTGTGTTTATGTATTGGGTAAAGGTAAAGGGACCTCTGACCATTAGGTCCAGTCACAGATGACTCTGGGGTTGTGGTGCCCATCTCACTCTATGGGCCGAGGGAGCAGGCGTACAGCTTCCAGGTCATGTGGCCAGCATGGCGAACCAGAGCAGCGCATGGAAACACCATTTACCTTCCTGCCAGAGCAGTACCTATTTATCTACTTGCACAGGTGTGCTTTCGAACTGCTAGGTTGGCAGGAGCAGGGACCAAGCAACGGGAGCTCACCCTGTCGCGGGGATTTGAACCGCCAACCTTCTGATCGGTAACCCCTAGGCTCTGTGGTTTGGAGCACAGCTCCACCAGCGTCCCTATGTATTGGGTATGTGATTGTAAAATTTGACGTGAAAACCAAAGAATAAATATGCCGGGGAAGTTTGCCACGGGCGCTGTCTGCGGGGCCTTCCCAGCGCAGCCCCTCACCCCAAATCCCCGCCTGCCCGTACCTGCCCTGTTGCTCAGGATACTTCTGTTTGCAGTAGGACTCGAGGGAGGCGTAGACCTTCTCCCGCAACAGCTCCACCTCTCCGGGGTTGGAGAGACCCTTCGCATCTGCCGGAGAGGGAGACGGAGGCGCTCAGGAAAGGAGAGGGACTCAAGACCCTCCCCGGACGCAGGCCTCTTGCAACCCCCCCCCAGGATGAGGGGAAGGAAGGGGGCTGCGCAGCCCCCTCCCCTGCTGCCCCAGGACCCTCCTCTGCCGCTCACCTGGATTGAAGAGGATGATGGCCCTCAGGCAGCCCAGCTCCGTCTTGTCCATGCGCATGTCTCGCATCTTGGACACCAGCTCTGTCAGGACCCTGGCGGGACGGAGGGAGGGCAGGGGGGGTCAGCAGCAGCAGAAGCGAAAAGCCCCACCTACCCACCCCCATCGAGGGCAGCCGCCGACCCCCTCCCGCCTGGGCAGGCACCTGTCAAAGATGGCCCCCACGCCGGCGCTGTGGGCGCTGTTGCGATGGACGTGGAGGCCGGTGGCCAGAAGGATGCCGTCTTTGACGGAAATTGAGCGGTGGGAGAAGGAGGCAATGAGAAGCTCGTTCCAGCCTGGAGAGAGAAAGGAAGGGGGGGTTAGTAACAATAATAATGATAATAATAATTTTTATTTATACCCCGTCCTCCCCAGCCAAGACTGGGCTCAGGGCGGCTAACAACCGATAAAAACAAGATTAAAATACAGCATTAAAACATTAAAATGCATTAAAACGCAACCTCATTTCAAGGGAAAATCACGCCAAAAACGTTTTTTGGGGGATGAAAATCTCAATTCTTCACCAAGGCTAACTATCCAGACTGGTCCTACGTGGGCCAGAAAAAAAGCCAGGGAATGGCAGGGGATTCGCCTAATTCAGGGGTGTCCAACCGGTTCACTGCGACCAGCAGGTCGATCCCCAGGTGACCGTGGTTGATCGTGGGATCCTTATCGCTCACATTGTTTAGAATCATGTCTCTGCCCCCTCACTCTTTCCCAGAGTGGCGTTTAGTGGGCGTTCCTTTCTTCCCTTCTGTAGCACTGTGTTCGCCTGTTAGCAGCAATTTATTGCAATTCTTCACACTTACTGTTAAAAAAAACCCTCAACAAATTTTGGGACCCCCCCCCAAAAAGTCAATTACTTTGGAAAGCCACCCCCTAAGAAAAGGTCAACAACTCTGACCTGCTCCCCTGAAAAAGCTTGACAACTCTGAACTCCCCCCAAAATAATGCCTTTTTTTCTGGGAGTAGATCGCAGTCTCTTGGGAGTTGGGACATCCCTGGCCTAACTCAAAGCATTCCAAGATGGCGGCCATCCCCGTCTCCAGTGGGAGGGAGTTCCATAAGGCCATAAGCTGAGACTTAACACAACAGAAAATACTATTTAGCATCTACTGGACTCCCCATCTAATGCAGCTCTTTGCTGGAGACGTAATACGGACAGTGCTTGTTGGATATAAGATGCTTTTACTGTGCCCCACACTTAGTAAGTTTGGGGAGAAAGTGCTGGAATATATCAACAAGACGGAAAAAGATTTTCAATATTATTTTGAACTATACAGTGGAACCTCGGCTTTTGAACGCAATCCATTCCGGAAGACTGTTCGACTTTCGGAACACCTGACAACCGAGGCGCAATTGCAGGTCGGCAAAATCAATTGAAAAAAACGGAGAAACGAAGCCGTTCAACTTCGGAGGCGGCTTGGAAAACGGAAGGGTTCACTTCTGGGTTGTTGGCGTTTGAAAGCCAAAAAGTTCTGACTTCCAAAGTATTTGACAACCGAGGTTCCACTGTATACCCACTGCATGGAAACTGACAATGTGGGAAAGAAAAAAGGGGTTCTCCGTGCCCTAATATGCAGCGTTTATCAACCACGAGCCATAGGGCCCCCAGTATATTCCAAAGGGGCCACAGGTGAAATTATATAATAAGAAAAATTAAAAATAACACATGTTCTGTTTACAAAGAGAATTGCTCCCTTTTTAACAGTAGGATGGGGGGGGGGGAACAGGCAGGAAACAAGGTCAGGAAAAGGTTGAGAAACACTGCCCTAATGGTGGCAAGAGAGACTGAAAGGGATGAAGGGAGAGAACAGGAGTGCAATTCGCCTTCAATCCAGGGCTTGGCAGCTTACGGAGGAAGACTCTATTTGGATAAAATGCAGTGGTATTTGGCACAGTCGTCCGCAGAGGGTTCCCGGCGACTCCCCCACTCACCCGCCCGCAGCAGGATGACCTGGTCGTCGAGGGGCAGCTCCGAGAAGTGGGGGATGCGCTTGGCCCACTCAACCAGGGTGAAGAGCTGCTTGTCGGCCGCCTGGCAGATGTTGGTGACAGGGTCGTTGGGCTGCAGGAGCAGAGAGAGGGAGGAGGCCGGGACGGTGGGTGGGCAGGTTTCCGTCAGGAGAAACGCCACTCCCCCCCCCAAAAAAGACACCCCCGCTGCGCAAGAGACCGGGACCCACCCCTGCTCGGCCCCTCATACCCACTCCCCGACCCAGCTGGGTGCCACTCCATGCCCTTCCAGCCCCCCTAGTCCAGCACCCTATTGCTGTGGTTATTCATTAGATTTAAACACAGCCCTTCACCACAAGAGCTCCAGAGGCCAGCCTGAAAGCAGCACTCGAACCCAAGACCAGCGTCCTCCTGCGGCTTCCAGCAGACGGGTTCCGGGCACATTTGCTGCCACCGACGGTGGAGGCAGAGCGTGGCCTTTGGGGTCCCCTCCAAAGTGAACCCAAATCTGGCAGCAGGCAACCCTCTCCCGCTGTGGCAAGGAGTTCCGCAGCCAAAGTATTCCCGGAGGACCACCTCCCCTCCACCGCCCTGGGGCACCGCAGCCGCCCCCCCTGCCCCCCACCGCGCCTCATTTCCCTCTCTCCCCGGCGGGTATTTACCTCGTTGACGTCAAACGTCCGGGGCGAGCGTTCTGATCCCGCAGCACCACCACCCCAACTCACCGAGCTGCCCCCCGTGGCGCCGCTTCCCTCGACCCCCTGGTCGGACTTCTGCTCCACGGCCAGCTCCGCCTCCAGGATCTTCTCCACCGGCATGTCCTCGTTGGCCCCGCCCCCGGCCAGGTCCCCCTCCCCGTCCTTGTCCTTCCCGCGCTGGCGCTCCTCCTGCACCGCTGTGGGGGACCCCGGGAGAGCGGGGGGAGAGAGAGAGAGAGAGAGAGAGAGGCGCGAGGGGGTGAGGGACGAGACGAGGGCAGGTCCCAATCCGCCCCCCCAGGAAAGCAGAGAGAGAAGGGAGAGGGGAAAGTCGAGGAATCACCCCAAGCACAAACTTCATCCCTCTCTCTCTCTCTGCCTCTGGGTCAAACCCGTCGGCTGAGAGAGAGAAGGGGATTCTGGGTAGGCGGGACGGGAGGCGCCACCACCAAGGAGGCCCGGTGGGGCGAGGCAACGCGACCCCCGCCACTGCTCCCCCCAAACCCAAAGGGAGCACGGGCGGGGGTCCCTGCCGGGGGGGAAGGGGTGGAGGACGAACACAGAGATCAACCGCTGCCGCCACTGGGCTGTTGGAACTGCTACCCCTGGGCTGCCTGGACCGCTCCCCCCCAGTTCCCCCCCCAACCCAGTACCCTGCAGGGGTTTGGTTTCACGGCTCCCGTCAACCTCTGGGTTGCGCTGGCCAGAGTTCAAATTCAACCAAATCTGGATGATGGTGATTTGAGGGACGGAAGGCTCTCTCCCCAGCTACCTCAGGGACCTACGCTGTTCCGTTATGCCCTGGAGCCCAGCGCTGCCTCAGATGGTGGGCTACAGCTGCCTGGGGGCTCCCACATCTGCCCTCCTTCTCCTTGACCTTCTGCAGTCAAAGCAGCCGCCCGCTAGCGCAAGACAGGAGTAGGAGCAGCGAGAGAAAGGAGGGTGGGCAACCGGTTCACTGCACAAGCCCTCACTCAAGGAAGCTACCCTCTGGCTAAGAGTCATCAGCAAGCGCTATGATCTGGCAGGCGTCGATCGTAGAACAGGAAGGGACCCCGGGGGCCATTGAGCCCAACCCTCCGCAATGCCAGAATCACAGCTGAAACAACACGGCAGAAGAGTCAACTCATGAGAGAGCGGTGCTGAGCCGCCCAGGAATGGGCATGGCACTTCTGGTCAGTCCCGTGTCCAGTTCTGGGCATCCCAGTTAAAGAGGTGAGGGGGCAGCTAAAGCCGCAGAGGACAGAATTGGGATTCAAAATAACCTTAACAGATTGGAGAATTGGGCCCAGGCTAACAGAATGCATTTCAACAAGGAGAAACGTCAGGCTGTGCACTTAGGAAGGGGGAAGCAGACGCACAAATATAGGATGGGGGACACCTGGCTTACTAGTAGTACACGTGAGAAGGATCTAGGGGTCTTGGTGGACCACAAGCTGAACTTAAGTCCACAGGGTGATGCAGTAGGAAAAAAGGTAATGCGATTCTAGGCTGCATCAAGTCCTGATCAAGGGAAGTGATAGTATCACTCTATTCTGCCTTACTCAGACCACACTTGGAGTACTGTGTCCAATTCTGGGCACCACAATTCAAGAAGGACGTTGACAAGCTGGAATGTGTGATCACTACAGAGGACGGAGACCAAGAGGATCGAGGTTCTGAAAACTAAGCCTTATGAGGAAGGGTTGAAGGAGCTGGTTATGTTGAGCGTGGAGAAGAGGAGACTGAGAGGAGACATGAGAGCCTTCTTCAAATATCTTAAGGGCTGTCACATGAAGGAGGGAGGGTGCTTGATTTCTCCTGCTCTGGAGGGGAGGACTCGAACCCGTGGCTTCAAGGAGATTCTGACTAAACGTCAGGAAGAATATTCTGAGAGAAGGAGCTGTTGTACTGCGGGACGGCCTCCCTCGGGAGATGGGAGGTTCTTAAGGAGAGGCTGGGTGGCCATCTTTCAAGCTGCGATTCCGGCAAGGCGGCGGGTTGGTCTAGATGATCCCCTGGGGTCCCTTTCCCACTCCACTAATCTGCGAGGAAGCCGACTCCCGCCCTGCGGCCCTGACTCTCTCCCCCTGCAGCCCCCCTGCCTGCCTGCCCCTGGGAGGCCCCTCCCTCTGCTGCAGCCCCCCCTGCCGCCCCCTCCCTCCCTCCCGCTACCTTCGCGCTTCATGCCGGTGGCCAGGCATTTCTGGTAGCGGCAGTACTGGCAGCGGTTGCGCTGGCGCTTGTCCACGATGCAGTCCTTGTTGTCGCGGCAGGTGTAGCTGAGGTCCTTCCGGATGGTCCGCTTGAAGAAACCTTTGCAGCCCTCGCAGCTGTAGACCCCGTAGTGCTTCCCTGGAGGGAGGGCGCCGGACGGACGGGGTGAGCGGGGGCAGCAAGGGGGCCGGGCGGGGCGGGGGGTGGAAGAGGAGGAGGAGGAAGGGCCAGCTCCTCGCCCACCCACCCACCCTCCCCACCCCCAGGACACCTCCAACGCCCTTCACCTCCCCAACCAAGCCAGAACCCAGGCTCAGCCCATTTTGCAGGGTCACAAAACTGGATACAGGGGGGGAGGCACCTAGGCCCTCGCCATAAAATGCAGGAATTTCCTTGGTCTCAAAATCTACCCCACCGTTTCCCAAAGCATCACGCCCCCCCCCCCGCAGCCCTTGGCCAACCCTTCCTTCTTCCTTAAATGTGCCACAAATCCAAGACTGTATTAAAGGTAAAGGTAAAGGGACCCCTGACCATTAGGTCCAGTCGTGGCCGACTATGGGGTTGCAGCGCTCATCTCGCTCTATAGGCCGATGGAGCCGGCGTTTGTCCGCAGTTTTTCTGGGTCATGTGGCCAGCATGACTAAGCCGCTTCTGGCAAACCAGAGCAGCACACAGAAACGCCGTTTACCTTCCCACCTAGACGTGCTTTCGAACTGCTAGGTTGGCAGGAGCAGGGACCCAGCAACAGGAGCTCACACCTTCATGGGGATTCGAACCTTCTGATCAGCAAGTCCTAGGCTGTGTGGTTTAACCCACAGCGCCACCTGCGTCCCTAAGACTGTATTGGCCCACCTAAAAAACCAGCTTTGCCCAGTTTGGAGACCGGGAATCCCACAAGAGGCAGCAGGGCCAGAATACGCCCAACCCTCCTTGTCTTCCTCTGGCAGGACCTCACCCGGATCCAGCCTCTGTGCAGAGCCCAGAGTGACAAAATATCTCCCTCCATGACTGTGGGGACACAGAGAGACCAGCCCCTTGCCTGCCACCCCAACCGCTAAGGCCTCTTTGCATTATTATTGTTATCCTTTTGCTAGCCCTCAAAGCGGCTAGGATGATAATGTAACAATATTATTTAAATCCCGCTAATAATAATAATACATTATATTTAAACACCCTTCTATTGTTATTGTTAATAATAATAATATGGGAATGCAGGGGCTGCTCCTGCCCTCTCTCGACTCCCCAGCTTCCCCGTCCAAACAAGCTAGAGAGTTCTCCCCCGCTACCCAGCTGCCTCAAGCCCTGCCCCCATCCACGCCAGAACTGACCGCCCTGCCCCAAGCGCCCCCCCCGCCCCCCCGGAGACACCGACTCCGCCGACTGGGGCTCCCGCGAGGTCCGCACGCACACCTGACGACCGGTCGCCGCAGATGGCGCAGAGCCTCTTCCCGGGCATGATGGCTCCGTGGGGGTGGCCGGCCACCACCCGCATGCCCAGCGGGGGCTTCACGTCGTCTGAGCTGCTGACCGAGTGGAGTCCCGACAGGTTGACCGTGGAGTTGATCTGCGGAAGGGCCAGAGAGGGCGCTCAGTCGTGCAGCCTGAAGACTGGCCTGACGGTTCACTCAAGGAGCAGCAATCGGGATGTAAAGCGCTGAACAACTTAGGTCTCATTACCCGCTGAATCGCCTCCCCCAATGCGCCTTAGTTCTTAGTCTATAATAATTTATAATAATAATTTATTATTTATGCCCCGCCCATCTGGCTGGGTTTCCCCAGTCACTCTGGGCGGCTTTCAACAGAACACTAAAACATTAAAAGCTTCTCTAAAGAGGGCTGCCTTCAGATGTCTTCTAAAAGCCTGGTAGTTGTTGTTCTCTTTGACATCTGGTGGGAGGGTGTTCCACAGGGCGGGCGCCACTACCGAGAAGGCCCTCTGCCTGTTTCCCTGTAACTTGGCTTCTCGCAGGGAGGGAACCGCCAGAATGCCCTCAGCGCTGGACCTCAGTGTTATTCTCAGTGTTATTCTAGTTTATTGACAGTCTGAAAGTATTGCTGTCAATTTCTCTTAGTGAGAATTTTGTTTTCTTTCTTATTTCTTTCTTCTCGCTTTGAGGCTCGGTTGGGTTTTTGTTTTGTTTTGTACAATCAAGCCGGGCATATGAACGAGAGGAAATGAAATAATTTTTCATTTTATTACTGACATATTAAATTCATTGGTTGCATTTTCTGCCATGGCTACCCAAAGCAACTTACAACCCCACAGTACATGCATACTTTAGATTTTTTGTGGGGGGTGATACAATGCAAAATACAAAAATAAAAGCCAAAGGCCTGGTTGGAGAGGAATGTCCGTCCCCCCGGGAGCTTGAAAACGTGTAACGAAAGTGCCAGGTGAGCCTCCCTGGGAAGAGTGTTCTGCAATGGGAAGCCACCACTGAAAAGGCCCCGTTCTCACACTACCACCCTCCTGCCTATTCTATTAATATTGTTTTTTATGACAGTTTTCCTTTTTCCTAGGCTGTTAGCTGTTCCTACTTTATCTGTAAGTTGCCTTGATTCCCATCAGGGAAAAAGGCAGGGTATAAATAAATTATAACAACAACAGCAATGCTTTGTAGTTCAAAAACAGCACTTTGACTTGGGCCCGGGAACTAAGTGGTCGCCAGGTTTATTTACTTGTTCTTCTGTTTATTTATTTTCCATTAGAATTAGTATACTGCGCTCCATCTGTAGCACTCAGGGAAGCCCACAACATACAATTGCAATATAAAACACACACAAATAATAATAAAAACAATCTCTTTTAAAAGGGCAACGGATGTCAATCAAAGGCCTGGTGAAAAATGAAAATTTTTTGCCTGGCGCGTGAAGGTGTCTAATGAAGGCATCAGCTGAACCTCCCTGGGAAGAGTATCCCACAAACGAGGGGCCACTGCAGAAAAGGCCCATTCTTGTGTGGCTGCCATCTGGACCCCTCATGGAAGAGGCACACGAAGAAAGACCTCAGAGTTGGGTCCCGGGAGGTTCATAAGGCCTGAACAACCTACACAGACATGCCCAACCACTTCTGCCTCATAATAATAATAATAATAATTATTATTATTATTATTTATTTATACCCCGCCCATCTGGCTGGGTTTCCCCAGCCACCCTGGGCGGCTTCCAACAGAATATTAAAATACAATAACCTATTAAACATTAAAAGCTTCCCTAAACAAGGCTGCCTTCAGATGTCTTCTAAATGTCAGGTAGTTGTTTATCTCTTTGACATCTGGTGGGAGGGCGTTCCACAGGGCGGGTGCCACTACTGAGAAGGCTCTCTGCCTGGTTCCCTGTAACTTGGCTTCTCGCAGTGAGGGAACCGTCAGAAGGCCCTTGGTGCTGGGCCTCAGCGTCAGGGCAGAACAATTGGGGTGGAGACGCACCTTCAGGTATACAGAACCAAGGCCGTTTAGGGTCCTAAAAGTCAGCACCAACACTTTGAATTGTGCACAGAAATGTACTGGGAGCCAATCATGGGGCAGAAGGCACAGATCTTGGCTCCCAGCCCGTTCGCTCCCCTTCACCCGGCTCCCGGAGGGCCGTGAGCAGTCTTACCTGGGGGCTGCTGACAGGTCCGTAGCCGATGGAGGGTGTCGCCGGGAGTCCCGGGGACCCCATGGAGGAGCTGATGACAGGGAAGGGAGAGCCCAGGCCGCTGATGGAGGTGGTCATGGCGGAACCGATCATGGAAGGGTGCAGGGGAGCCGAGGGCTCTGGCAGAGGGGAGACTCCAGTGCCTCGCAGCGGTGGGGAAGAACTGAGAGAAGAGCTATCCGGACTCCGGCAGCCTGGAAGGAGGGGGGAGAGAGCGTTAAAGGTGACTCTCACCCCTCTGTGCTCATAAAGACACACACCGGAGAGAGACCCAAGTCTGAAATGAGCCCCCGCAGCCTCCACCCCTTCCGGCGTTTCCCCAGAACTGCTCACTCCGGATATTTCGCAACCCCGCAAGAGGAGCCACGAGACTCATGGGCTTCCTGGTCGCCCGCCTCTGGTGGGGAAGGAACCCAGGAGACCGGCGCCCAGGCGCCTTCCCTCCCTCCCTCCCTCCCTCTCTCCTGCGTGCAGTCAGAAGCTGGAGCTCAGAGAGAGCCAAGGAAGCCAAACGCTGGGAAGTTTAAAACAGATTGATTCTTTTTATGGAACCTCCAGTCCCAGAGGCAGCCTATCTTGATTCCTAGCTTCTCAACGCCCCCCTTGGCCTGATCCTGCAGCAGACTCCTCTTACAGTCTTATGTTCTACTCTCTTCACCATCAAGCGAGAGGTGAGCAAATCCTGCGGGGATAAAAGCCCCCACGTTGGGCACAAGACTCCTGCATTGCAGCAGGTTGGACTAAATGACACCCCAGGGTCCCTTCCCGCTCCACAATTCTATTGTTCTCTGCTTCTTCACATGGCCTGCTCTGAGTAACCGCAGAGGCTGGGTGGGAGAGGAGAGGGAGCTGGTGGATTGAGCAACTGCCACTTCCTCCTTCCTTCAAAACAAGCTGCCACTTCAGGATCATTCCCACACAACTTCCGCACCCCCACGCAGCTTCCTCCCCGCGGCAGGGCCCGTCTGCCCCGGACTCTGCCCTCTTCTTGTTCCCAGTAGTGCGACTCACGCAACACGTTGGCGATTAATATACACAGAACAATAATTATACATACTTTATCAACCTTCTGAGAAAAATACAAAACACTACACAAAGCCACAAAGACTTGCGAACTACCCAGCCTAAAATGAACTTGTACTGTCAGGTTTCAATAGATTTTTCAAATGCTTAATTCAGTCTTTTAGATAAGTTCATGAAGATGCCAACAAAAGGTAAGTTCGGTGATATTCACAATACTGAGAGATGCTAGTGGAGTTGTAGATAGAGACAGGCCGCTGTTCTGTACTACAGAAATTTGATTTTATGTATAATGAATTATGTATTTTTGATTTAATTGATCATTTAGAAGTGCATTAAGCTATTTCTAATAAGATTTGGTTTGAATTATTATCAGTGAATATCAATATACGTATCAAGACTTTGAGATTAGACCACTGAAGAAGCCCGGAAAACTATCTTGGGGAGTGTGCTACCTGCAAGCCCCAGTTAAAGGGCCCCATCCGGGGCGAACAGCAGCCTTTTGATTACCTGGGCTGCCAGGGCGAAACAGCTGCAAAGCCCTTCTTGTTCCTGGCAGAAGAGCACACAAACCCCAGCCCTTCTGCCAGGAGCCACCTGCGCAGCAGACAGTCTCCAAGCGTCCTGTGGTGGTGAGTTCCAGGGGGCCCAGGATCTCCCGCTCCTCACAGGGATCGGCACAAAGTTATTCAGAGCAAGGTGTGCGTGCCTCTTTTGAAAGCCCTCCATGCTTTGGGGAGCATGGGCGTAAGGAAATGGGGCTGGGCTGCTTTGAGGCAGCCCAGGTCCTGAGACGGGGAACTGGGGTCTGGCCGGGCAGAGCAGCCATTGGGACCGTCTCTGGAGGCCACTCAGACCAGAAGGACATCAGCAGAGCCTGGCTGCTAGACCAGGCCAAAGGGGGGCCATCTATCTTGCCCAGCCTCCTGTTCTCACAAGGCTGATCAGACGCCCCAATGGGGAACCAGCAAGCACCTCTCCCCTCCTGAGGTTTCCAGCAATCAGTATTGGATCACAATGTTCACAACTCACAGATAATCGCCAAATGGCAGCTTAAATCTAGGTTATGGTTGCCACAATGGAATGTCCAGGCACCTTTTATTTTTTCCCAACGAGGTTTGTTGTTTTTATTATTCATTTCATTTACAGTAGTACCTCGTAGTACTTAATTCATTCCGGAGGTCCGTTCTTAACCTGAAACTGTTCTTAACCTGAAGCACCACTTTAGCTAATGGGGTCTCCTGCTGCCGCCGCACCGCCGGAGCACAATTTCTGTTCTCATCCTGAAGCAAAGTTCTTAACCTGAAGCACTATTTCTGGGTTAGCGGAGTCTGTAACCTGAAGCATATGTAACCCGAGGTACCACTGTATTTACATTCTAAAGAACAAATCTCAAAAGCGGCTTGCAGCATGTTCACACATCAAACAAAACCATCCAGGATAAAACTGATTCAATCTTCCAAGGGAAATGTTTCAGATCCTTCTCTAAGTGACATTTGGCTTTCTTCTTATTTATTTATTTACCTACTTAATTTATATAATCTGCAACACAGCAGCAGGACTCTAGGAAGCCAGGGGGGGGGGGAACGGCGAGCGTGTCATACAAGGGCCTGGCTTGCGGGGTGAACTTGGGCCAGTCACAACCTCTTCTCCTACCTCGCAGGGTCGTTGTGGCTAATAAGGGTGTACCATGTACTCCGTGGAGAAAAGGGTGGGATATAAATGTGGTAACTACACCCCACTGTCATCCTAGAATACTAATATATTTCATTGGGGGGGAAATAGTGCCTAGACAATCCCTTGTGTGGCAACCAAAATATAAGTTTAAAGGTGCCATTTTGGCAATCAGCTTATACACCTGACACTGGTGTTAGGGTGACTGAACTCTACCCCACCTTCTACATACGCACCCCTCCCCTCACAATCTCAGTTTGGGTTTTGTTGCTTCTCTGGTGGCAGAAAGGACCTTGGGCTGCAGTTAAATCTTGCCTCAGGGCCCCTGTGCGTCTATGTTGGTGCAACATCTAACTGCCTGCGAGACCTCAAGGGGTGCAGAACAGAGGCCCACCGTGGCCAGATCCTGTTCCTCCAGCATCTTCTGCAGCCCAAAAGGAGGAGCAGGGCGAGGGGGCTGCTCTGAGAGAGCTTCCCTAATCCCACTTGCAGGGGGTTGGGCTAGATGACCCTCTGGGTCCCTTCCAAGGCTGCAATTCTAGGATTCTTCTTTTTAAGCAAGGGAAGCGAGGAGGAGGAGGAAAGCTGCACCGCTTGGGTCTCTGCCTGATGCTGCTGCTGCTGCTTCTCTTACTTGCAACCCTTGTGCAGACGGTGTGGGAGTCTTAGAAGACATCTGAAGGCAGCCTTGTTTAGGGAAGCTTTTAATGTTTAATAGGTTATTGTATTTTAATATTCTGTTGGAAGCCGCCCAGAGTGGCTGGGGAAACCCAGCCAGGTGGGCGGGGTATAAATAATAATATATTATTATTATTATTATTATTATTATTATTATTATTATTGCCAGGAGCAGCAGCAGGACATCCCAAGTCATTACTATTATTATCGTTATTAATTAAATCACGCGCATCGCCCGGAGATCACAGGGCAAACAACGGAAAGGCAAAACGGCCAATAATACAGAAAGGAAAACAGAAGCAAAGCACGGCGCCCCGAATCACAGCATCCCTCCCGACACACCACCAGGCAGCTGCCCCCCCGTCCCTAATCTCCTTTTGGGGTGCGAAGTGGGGGGGGTGAGAGGCCCCCCTTCTGTTTTGGGGGGGGGGCTAATCACGTGTCCGTGTGGGGGAGGGGCGGGGCCCCCCTTTACCTGCTCCGGCCCGTCCCGGGTCTGCCATGGCTGCTCCGCGGGCGGATCCCGAGGGAGGCCGCGACTCCGGGCCTCGTCCCGACGCCGACGACGCGGCCTCCCTCCCCCCTCCTCCCTGGGCCTACCCACAATGCCCCTGGCGCGCAGGCCCCGGCGCCCCCGCCGCCCCTGCCTCGGCCTCCGCTGGGCCTCTCCGCCGGGCGCTGCCCTCCCCGCCGCCGCCTCCTCACCCACCATGCACCGCGGGGCCGCCGCCGCCGCCGCCACCGCCTCTTCCTCCTCCTCCTCCCGGGCGAGGGGGCCTCGGGGACAGGGCCAGACTCCCAGCAGGCACCGCGCGGGGCCAGGAGAGCGGGCCGCCGATTGGACGAGGGAGAGGGGGTTACCCGGCAGGCACCGCGCGAGGGGGGGGGGGAGCGGGAGGGGGGCCGCGCTCCGCCCGCCCGACAGGCCCCGGGCCAGCCTCCCACAATGCACCGGGGCCTCCCGGATGCGAGGCGTTTCCCGGCAGGCGCCGCGCTCACCGAAAGGGGGCGGGGGCGGGAGGGGAGAAGGGGCGGGGCCTCTCACATTATAATACAATCTCATCATATATAGAAACATTTGAGTTACCGTATGTCATATTATTTTATATGTAGGCATATGTATGCATATTATATAATCCACTTATACATAGATAGATAGATAGATAGATAGATAGATAGATAGATAGATAGATGTAGATATAGATAATACATGCAAAAGTGTAATATGATACGTATATAGCATTATAAATACAGGCCCGTATATAATAATCTATTTGAAGCGACGCCTCACTCTGCCCTTAACAATCATGGCGCCGCTCGTCCGCGGAAACGGCCGTTAAACCCTAAGCGGTCGCCATCTTTGTTGAGGGCAGGGTCCGTCTCCACCGGCGGCCGCCATTTCCCCCGTCCCTACTGTTCTCGCGGGAGGGAGGAAAGAAGGTGCTCGGCCGCCATTTTTGTCGCGGGCAGTGAAGCTCCGTAGGCGCCATCACTGGGATGGGCAAAGGGGGTGATTATTACCACTTTTTTTGAATGGAGGAAAGGGGCGGGGGAGGGTGGAGTTCCCGCGATGTTTGGGGCTTGGTGGGCGGGGCTCTGGTGCCACGTCAGGCTTCAGGCAGGAGATAGCGGATCCGGAGAGAGCCGGGTGAGAATCCTGCTCGCGGGGGGGGGGTTACCGGGGGGAGGGTTCCTCGTGGCCCATAGGGGGTGGGGGGCCTGGGATGGGTGGGGGTCCCTCTGGGAGTTTGGGGGTGGGTGGGGCGGCCTCCGTGTCTGCAGAGGGACCCCCCTCCTTGGACCCCGCTTGCTGCCCCCTTCCTCGCGAGGGGGTGGACTAGATGCCCCCTGGGGTCCCTCCCCACTTGCAGCCTCTCCCTCCCCTCCCTGAACGAGGACCCCCCCCCAGTCTCCCTGCGCTTGGGGGTCCCTTTTCTTTGCTCCCCCTCCCTCTGCTGCCCCCCCCCGTCTCCCAACCCCCTTTCCCCCCCCTCCTTCCTTCCTGAAAAGCCAGCCCTGGGGCGGAAAATGCAGCCGCCCCCTCCCTGGGGGGGCAGGAAAGGGGGGCTGGGCTGGGGGTCCCAAGCTAGGGCAGAGCAGCAAGACAAGCATCCTTCGCAGGCTCTCCTGCGCCTGGGTCTGATCCTGCAAAGCATCTTGAAAAGATCTGAGATTCTGACATGGAGGGCAGAGAGATGCGGGTCGACCGGCTGCTTGAGCCCCCCCCCCCGCGTGGGTCAGTTTTCGTTCCTTAAAACAAGTCGCCCCCACAGAAAGTCTAGTTGCCCTTTTGGGGGCAAGGGGCTCCAAACTCTTGTTTTTCAAATGACGAACTGGGATTGAATCTCCGTTAAATATCCAACTAGTTTAGAGGACAACCTGAAGATCTTTGGGAACTTGAAGGAGGAAAATCTCTCAATCCCTAATGGTGACACGAGTCATTCACAGCATAGGAATATTATTCCCAACAGTGAGCAGGGGGGGGGGGTAAGAGAAGACGAGCGACAACAATTAGCTATGACGTCCTTCGCTCCTCCCGCTCAGGCTGCACAGAAAAAGCCTTTTGGTTCCAGAAATCCATTCCGATTGTGCAGATAAAATATAATGGATAGAATTCTACAGGGTGGGGTCTGAGTGCGTGAAAACAGACCAGATCCAAGAATCCCCAAATGCTGGGTATGTCAGGTAGCATCCTGGCATCTTCACTTGGTTGCCGGCGGTCGAAAGCCAGGGGCAAAACTCGCCTGGCTCCTAGCTAATTTCGAAGGCTGGTGTGGTTGTGCAGCCCTTGACCTTCCTTCTCCCCACAGATCCGGCGCCATGGCTGCTAGCAGGTTGTTCGCGAGCCCCCAGCCCACGGACGTGGCCACCGCCGTGGTGCTCTGCTTGGCGCTGCTGTGGGGCACCTCCGCGCAGCACGAGGGCTTTCACGGCCATGCTCACGAGGACTTCCACCACGGCCACAGCCACGCTCACGGCCATGGCCACACGCATGAGGATATCTGGCATGGCCACGCACATGATGACGGCCACACGCACGAGCATATCTGGCACGGCCACGATGACGGCCACGGGCACACGCACGAGGGTATCTGGCATGGCCACGCTCACGAGGACCACCACGGACACAGCCACTCGCACGGAGGCCACTCGCAAGAAGGCTTGCACCATGGGCACTCGCACGAGGGTTTTCACCACGGACACAGCCATGGGCATGAGGGCCACCCCCATGGTCATGGCCATTTCCACGACGGTCCTCACCACCACAGCCACTCACACGAGTCTCCTGCTGGCGGCCCCAGCAGGGCCCAATCCTTCCCTGGGAACGAGAAGCCTTTGCCAAGGAGGGAGAAGTTGGAGCCGCTGCAGTTGTGGACTTACGTGAGTGGCCTCCAGCACCAGACTGGGTCTTTCTGGATCCCTTTCCCGGGGCTCTGGGTGGGACGGGGGTCTTTTGCTCTTTCTGGGGCAGGAGACGCCAGCAGCGCTTTCCCATCTGCGTTGTCTTGGAAGCAAGTTCCACATACCCAGTGGGGTTTCTTTCCTAGTAAGTGCCTTTAGCAGGTACAGAGAGCCGCCATCGTGTCGATGGTGAATTCCATACCATCCCTTTTGCCCATTTTTTATTATCCAACATTATCTCCCGGTATGGCCCACGAAGGACCTTAAGGTCCATAAATAGCAACACCCTAGTGGTCCCGGGCCCTAAGGAAGTCAGATTAGCCTCAGCCAGAGCCCAGGGCCTTCTCAACACTGGCCCCAGAACGCTCTGCCTCATGAGACCAGGGCCCTGCAGGATCTGATTTCTTCCCGCAGGGCCTGTAAGACAGAGTTGTTCCGCCTGGCCTTTGGCTTGGAATCAACTTGATTCCCTCTTTTTCTTTCCTTTTTCCTTTCTCCTTCTGTGATGGAACTCCTATTTGGGGACTTCCCTGGCTTTTTTCTGGCCCACTTAGGACCAGTCTGGATAGTTAGCCTTGGTGAAGACTTGATATTTTCATCCCCAAAAAAGTTTCCACTGAAATGAGGCTGCATTTTAACGTTTTAATGTTGTATTTTAATCTTGTTTTTTAAGTTGTATTTCAGTCAATTGTTTTTATATCGGGTGTTAGCCGTCCTGAGCCCGGTCTTGGCTGGGGAGGGCGGGGTATAAATAAAATTTAATATTATTATCTGTTTTCAGTCTGCAAAAGAGACCCCCAGCCTTGGCGGGGGGCCCTCGCAAGTCCTGCATTGCAGCATCTTTGGCTGGATGGCTCAGGAACTCTGGGGTTGGGCCAAGGGGCCCCTGCTGGCTGTGGGGGTGACCCCTCTCTTTCTCTCCCCCCACCCGTAGGCCATTGGCGCCACTCTCCTCATCAGCGCTGCCCCGTACTTCATCCTCTTCCTCATCCCGGTGGAGTCCAACACCTCCCAGCACCAAGCCCTCCTCAAACTGCTTCTCAGCTTCGCCTCGGGGGGGCTTCTGGGAGACGCCTTCCTGCACCTCATCCCTCACGCGCTGGGTGAGTTGAAGGGCAGCCCCCTGGTCCTGCTCCCTCCACCCTGCCTCTTGTTTGGGCTGGATGGCCTCTCCCCTCCTCTCATCCGAGTGAGCTGCGATTCCGGGGGTTGAACTACATAGCCCTCAGAGGTCCCTTTCAGCCCTGTGACTCTGTCCCCCGTTCCTTCTCCCCTCCAGAGCCGCACTCCCACCACGGGGAAGGCGCAGGACACAGCCACGTGAAGCCGGAATCCCACGGCCATTCTCACCAGGGTAAGAACTCGGCGTTGGGGGGGGAGAGGTTTTTGCACTACAATTCCCAGCATCCCTAGGGAGCCAAAGCAGCGGCCATGGATGATGGGTCTTGTAGCCCAATGACATCTGGGGAGCTCAGGTGGAGAAAGGCAGGGGAGGGCAAACATTAATTCTCGGCCCAGGATACCTGAAGGAGCGTCTCCACCCCCATCGTTCTGCCTGGACACTGAGGTCCAGCACCGAGGGCCTTCTGGCGGTTCCCTCCCTGCGAGAAGTGAGGTTACAGGGAACCAGGCAGAGGGCCTTCTCAGTGGTGGCGCCCGCCCTTTGGAACGCCCTCCCATCAGATATCCAGGAAATCAACTTTCCTTTTCAACTGTATTTTTATTGCGATGTTTCAGTAACAGCAGCAGCAACTTTTTAATTACAGTGGCACCTCGGGTTACAGACGCTTCAGGTTACAGACTCCACTAACCCAGAAATAGTGGTTCAGGTTGAGAACTTTGCTTCCGGATGAGAACAGAAATCGTGCTCCGGCGGCACAGCAGCAGAAGGCCCCATTAGCTAAAGTGGTGCTTCAGGTTAAGAACAGCTTCAGGTTAAGAACAGACCTCTGGAATGAATTACCGTAAGTTCTTAACCAGAGGTACCACTGTATTACTAAATAATTATTTATACCCCACTCATCTGACCTGGTTTCCCCAGCCTCTCTGGGCGGCTTCCGGTACATATAAGAACATAAGAAAACATAAGAAACATTAAAAACTTCCCTATCCAGGGTTGCCTTCGGATGTTTTCTGAAGTTTGTGTTGTTATTTATACCTTTCAAAATAAGACACAATAAAAACTGGAGAAGAGAGATTAGAAAGAAAACCAAGAGAAAAGTAAAAAAGGAAGGGGGAAAAAACTTTTCGAAGATGTTTGAAGGCAGCGATGGAGGTTTTTAAGGTTTGAGCTTTCATGGTGTTTTTATAAAATTTTGCTGTAAGCTGCCCAGAGCGGCTGGGGCAGCCCATTCAGATGGGTGGGATATAAGTAATAAAATTATTATCATTATTATTAAAATAGAACCCACCAGGGGCAAGGGCCTGATCCTTCTGCGGGCTCTTCTTTCTCAGCATCATCTTCTGCTCATCTCTCCCCCCCCCCCCCCGGCCTCCTTCCAGGTTCTGAGCACCAGCACATGATGTCGGTGGGCCTCTGGGTGCTGGGCGGCATTGTGGCCTTCCTGGTGGTGGAGAAGTTCGTCCGGCACGTCAAAGGAGGCCACGGACACAGCCACGGTGGGTGCGGCCAAAGCCCCGGGGCCAAATCTGCCCCCCTGCGCAAGTTCCTCGTTTATTCGCTCCCTCCTGTGGGCCCATCCCACCAGGCTTAGGGGGCGGGGCCCATACTCGCCACCGCTCCTGGTTTAAGGACACGGGGGTTGCCGCAGCAAATGTTTAAAATGTTTTTATATATTTTAAAATGTTTTATAGGGGCTTTTTACTTTGTTGTACCACCGTGAACGGTGGTTTTTATTGATGTATTTTTATTTTGTTTTGTTGTATTTTGGTTTGGGGTTGTATATTGAGTGGGGTGGGGATTTGTTCTGTGGGTATAATTGTTTTTGGTCTGTTTCATTTTCTGTTTTGTAAATGGAGGTTGGGCTGAGGCTTGGGATTGCGACCGTAGTGGGGCGAGGGAGGTATGGCGGTGGGGGCAGACGTCATAGGCGAAGGGGTTCGAGATACGGATATGCTCGTACCCCTTCCAATCTGCGCCCCATCCCGAGGGACGAAGGTAGGGTGAGCAAGGATTACTCACCTCCGTCACTGGTGTTGTGCAATGCCAGGTCTATAGGCAACAAAACCGCCACCCTGCGAGATTTCTTCATCTTGCAGGGGGTCGACCTGGCTTGTGTGACGGAGACCTGGGTGCGTGAAGGGGATACTGTTACCTTACGAGAGATGGCGCCCCCGGGTTTCTCTGTCCTCCACCAGTCGCGGACTGTGGGCCGGGGGGGAGGGGTGGCATTATTAATCCGAGAAGACTGTTCTTTCAGGGCTCTACCATCGCCATCGATCCCCGGCATTGAATGTGTTGGCCTAGTGTGGGGCTCCGAGGTGAGCTTGGCTGTCTGGCTGGTGTACCAGCCACCTAGCGCACCAGCAGCCACCCTGTCAGGCCTGCTGGAGGCGGTGGCCGGCTGGGCCTTGGAGTTCCCTAACCTATTGGTATTGGGGGACTTCAACATCCATGCTGATGCCACTCCCTCCTCACAGGCACTGGACCTGGTGTCTCCCATGGCGACACTAGGGCTCTCCCAGTTTGTGTCGGGCCCCACACATCAAGCAGGCCACACGCTGGATTTGATCTTTGGCGCCGGTATAGATGTGATCATGTTTCCTTCAATGAAGGTGCCATGGTCTGATCACTACGCACTGAAAGCCAGGATTGATTTTCCACCCCCACCCTGCTTAGGTGGTGAGCCAATTTGGGCTCGCCCGCAGAGGCTGATGGACCCTGATAGATTCCGTCAGGCCTTGCGGGACCTTGCTCCCCCTGGCGAGTCATTGACTGAGCTTGTTGAGGGCTGGAATATCCAGCTCCTAGCAGCCATCGATGAGATCGCACCTAGGCGCCCTCTGCGACCCCGCAGAAACCGGGCTCCCTGGTTTACCGAGGAGCTTCGGAAAATGAAGCGGGACCTCAGGCGGCTAGAGCGAGTATGGCGGGGTGCCCGTGACGGAGCCTCAAGAACATCTTATAGGGTTTTTATGAAAACCTACGAGATGGCAGTGAAGGCCGCTAAGAAGTCCTACTTCTCGGCCTCCATTGCCTCCGCTAGCTCTCGCCCGGCGCAATTATTTAGTATAATTAGGTCTTTAACGTCCCTTGAAGGACAGCCAAATTTAAATAACAATTCGACACACAGCTGTGAGGCATTTGCGAGCTTTTTTGCGGAGAAGGTCCTGTTGCTCCGCCATGACCTCCCTGCCAATTTGGATACAATAAAGGAACTGGAGGCCCCTCGACTGTCCTCGGGTCCAGTATTGGACCACTTTGACCGGATATCCCCAGCCGATGTGGACAGACTCCTCCAAGCTGGAAAGCCCACCACCTGTCCTCTTGACCCGTGCCCGTCTTGGCTGATTAGAGCATGTCCAGACGAGGTGCGGGTCCCCCTGGGTGATATCATCAATTTGTCCCTTGGCACCGGGATATTCCCAGGGGAACTGAAGGAGGCGGTGGTGCGTCCGCTCTTAAAGAAAACATCATTAGATCCTTTAGATCTATCCACTTACTGCCCGGTTTCGAATCTTCCATTCCTGGGTAAGGTGATTGAGAGAGCGGTTGCTGAACAGCTTGGTAGGTTTCTGGATGAAACATCGGCTCTCGATCCATTCCAGTCCGGCTTCCGCGCTGGCCATGGGACCGAGACGGCTCTGGTCGCCCTAACAGATGATCTCCGCAGGCAGCTGGATCGAGGCGGGTCGGGGCTGCTGATTCTTCTAGACCTGTCAGCAGCCTTCGACATGGTCGATTACGAACTCCTGGACCACCGCCTTGCCGACGTGGGGATCCAGGGCACAGTCCTTCAATGGCTGCGCTCGTTTCTCTCTGGTCGGGGACAGAGGGTGGCGCTTGGGGGGGAATTGTCATCGAGTCACTCCCTGGTGTGTGGAGTGCCTCAGGGTGCGATTCTCTCCCCGATGCTTTTTAACATCTTTATGCGCCCCCTCGCCCAGCTTGTCCGGAGTTTTGGGCTGGGTTGCCATCAGTATGCCGATGACACCCAACTCTATCTGTTGATGGACGGCCATCCTGACTCGGCCCCAGATACACTGACCAGATGTTTGGAAGCTGTGGCTGGATGGTTTCGTGGGAGCCGGTTGAAGTTAAATCCTTCGAAGACAGAGGTCCTCTGGCTGGGACGGAGCGATTTGGGATTGAGGGGGCAGCTCCCATCTCTTGCGGGGGTGCAATTAGTGCCAACATCGTCCGTTAAGAGTTTGGGTGTAATCTTCGATACCTCCCTCTCTATGGAGGCGCAGATTACAGCTATAACAAAGGCGGCATTTTTTCATCTCCGCCAGGCTAGGCAGTTGGCTCCTTATCTCTCTCGCCCTGACCTAGCCACTGTGATCCATGCGACGGTCACCTCCAGACTGGATTATTGTAACTCGCTCTACGTGGGGCTGCCCTTGAGACTGACCCAGAAACTCCAGCGGGTGCAGAATGCAGCGGCGAGACTCCTTACGGGGTCTTCGCTACGAGATCATATCCATCCGGTATTATACCAGCTGCACTGGCTCCCGGTGGAGTACAGGATCAGGTTTAAGGTGCTGGTTTTAACCTTTAAAGCCCTATACGGCCTAGGACCCTCGTACCTACGGGACCGCCTCTCCTGGTATGTCCCACAGAAAAATCTACGGTCTGCAAATAAAAACATCCTAAAGATCCCAGGCCGGCCACAGAGAGGTTAGGCTGGCCTCAACTAGAGCCAGGGCCTTCTCGGCCGCGGCTCCAATCTGGTGGAACGCTCTGTCACAAGAGACTAGGGCCCTGCAGGACCTGACACCCTTCCGCAGGGCCTGCAAGACAGAGCTGTTCCACCAGGCCTTTGGTCAGGGCGCAGCCTGACCCCCTCCTCTGGCAATCGGCAATCTGCACAAAATTTTGCTTGATGGTTGCCATTAATTTGACTTTAATTTGATTTGATTAATTTTATAATGAATGTTTTAGAATGTTGTTAGCCGCCCTGAGCCCAGCTTCGGCAGGGGAGGGCGGGATATAAATAAAATTATTATTATTATTATTATTATTCGATTTATACACTGTCCTTTGTCCAAAGATCTCGGTGAGACGGGCGAGATAAACTTGCAAGAGGATGAAGGAATTTGGGGAAAGGATCTACAACCAGCTTAAAAAAAAATGTTTTAATTAACCTTTTCCCAAAAACCGGCAGCCTTTCTCCTGAGGATTATGGGTGTGGAGATACAGAAAGATTTAAGGAGATTATTTTTGTATGGCAGCAAGAATGTTGTTAGCCCAGTGTTGGAAAGGAAAGAGCATAGCGACAAAATTGGAAGGGCAGGCAAAACTGTTAGAATATGCCGAGATGGAAGCATGTAGATCAAAAACTCAACAGAGAATGGGACAAATATCTCTAAAAGATCACTGTAAATATCTAAAAGATCACAGTAAACATGTAAAATCGTTGGCAGGCTTTGAATGATTCCCGCAACATGTCCTAATCCTTGCATGCATTGGATAATTGTAAAATATATTATGTTTAATATGCAGTCAATATAGAAACAGGTTGAGGAGGAGGGAAGTCTCAATATGGGAACAATTTCCAGCTTTTCTGTTCTCCTTCGTTTCTGCATTATCAACGGAGAGTTGCAACTGTGATTCATTGCATGAAATTAATAAAGATTAAATGAGGTGGGGGCGATAAACTTGTCACTGTGCCTTTATCTGGGGGGAGCAGGGGATGTCTCCGGGATGTCTTCCTGCCCCCCCCCTAAAACTTTCCTTTCCTCCCCCCAGTTCCCAAAGCCAAGAGCAGCGACGACGAGGAAGAGAAAGAGCCTTTGCGGGGAAAGACGTCGGAGAAAACCACAGCCCCCTCCCAGGGGAAGCAGAAGCCCCCCGACTCTGGTGAGGTGGTGCATTTGGGTGATAAACTCCTGGATTTTGGGGGGGGGGAGCGATTGGGCTTTTCTAAAATGTGGGGCCCAGGGACACAGCCCTCCGACTCACTTTCTCTTCTCTCTCCTCTGCTTGTCTCTCCCCCCCCCCCCAGCCATGCGCGTCTCTGGCTACCTGAACCTGGCCGCTGACTTTGCCCACAACTTCACGGACGGGCTGGCGCTGGGGGCGTCCTTCCTGGCGGGGGGCACGGTGGGGGCCGTCACGACCCTGACGGTCCTGCTCCACGAGGTGCCCCACGAGGTGGGCGACTTCGCCATCCTTGTCCAGTCCGGCTGCAGCAAGAAGAAGGTAACGGATCTCTCTGGCGGGGAAGGGTTGAAATACGTATATAATAATAATAATAATAATAATAATAATAATAATAATAATAATAATTTATTTATACCCCGCCCATCTGGCTGGGCTTCCCCAGCCACTCTGGGCGGCTTCCAACAAAATATTAAAATACAAACATTAAAAGCTTCCCTGAACAGGGCTGCCTTCAGATGTCTTCTAAAAGTCTGGCAGTTGTTGTTCTCTTTGACATCTGGTGGGAGGGCGTTCCACAGGGCGGGAGCCACCACCAAAGGCCCTCTGCCTGGTTGCCTGTAACTTGGCTTCTCGCAGGGAGGGAACCAACAGAAATCCCTCAGCGCTGGGCAGGTAGGGTCTCAGCCTGCGTACCAGATGGAGCTGATAAACAGCTGCCCTGGACACAGAATTGACCTGCGTCTCCATGGACAGCTGTGAGTCCAAAATGACCCCCAGGCTAGGCTGCGCACCTGGTCCTTCAGGGGCACAGTTACCCCATTCCGGACAAGGGAGTCCCCCACACCCGCCTGTCCCCCAAAAACAGTACTTCAGTCTTGTCAGGATTCAACCTCAATCCATTAGCCGTCATCCATCCTCCAACCGCCTCCAGACACTCACACAGGACCTTCACCGCCTTCACTGGTTCTGAGCTGAAAGAGAGGTAGAGAGGTTAAGCCTCCTTAGAGAGGGGCAGTCTACCTCTGAGCACAAGGCGCTGGGCAAGAAGAGCCTTGGGTGAGACTGTCCTCCTTTTCTCCCCTCCGCCAGGCAATGAAGCTTCAGCTGGTGACAGCGCTGGGCGCCCTGGCGGGCACCGTCTGCTCGCTGCTGGCGGAAGGCGTGGGCGAGGCGGCCACGGCCTGGATCCTGCCCTTCACGGCCGGGGGCTTCATCTACGTGGCCACCGTCTCGGTCATCCCCGAGCTGCTGCAGGACTCAGGGCCGGTGCAGTCGCTCCTGGAGGTGCTGGGACTGGTCGGCGGAGTCGCCATGATGGTCTTCATCGCCCAGTACGAGTAGAGCGGGGGGGGGGACAGGGAGGGGGCCCGACGCTCGTTTGGGGCAGCGGAGGCGGGACCAAGGAGAAACGGACAGCCTGGCCCCCCACTCCCTCTCCAGCTCCATCTGGGGTCCAGACATTTCAGCCGCTGGAGCACACCTCCCTTCCTCCAGGGGGCGCTGTGTTGGTGCTGCAGGAAGAGGAAGTGGAGAAAACGACCAGTCTGGGACTTCCCGGGAGGCCAGCTCTTCTGCTCCGCTTGGAGATAGCAAAATGCCCTTTTCTATAGGGCATGGGGGGGGCAGGGGTAGGAAGAGAATTATAGGGTTCTCATGTGTGTGTGTTTGCGTGTCTGTCCTCTTGGCCCTGAATTGTTGGGGTTGGAGGCTCGGAAGCAAGGACCAGGAACTTGGGGGACCAGGGTGTGGGATATGGGGGAGCCATGATTTGGGGAGGTTGGGGGTCTGGAGAAATCATGCTTTTTTTGCTGGAGGAGCATAGTTGCTGGCAGCCAATAATGGAATAATTCGGCGCAGCTCTAAAGGGGGGTGCTGAGGGCGTGACCCCCCTCTGCCCCCCAAAAGGGAACCAAACTGCGCCCCATAGGAGAATTTTCCAAGGGGATCTTTAGAAAAGCGTTTCTGCTACTGTAAAATACGACTCCTGGAAGTCTGTTCTCGCTGCCGAAGCCGGGGCGGAAATCCTGATTTATACTCCGAGGAAAAGGTGTGGGGATTTAGGAGCGGACTTTCCGTGTACACGTCATTTATATATATATATATTTCTTGTCTCTCTTTTTTTTGCAACTTCTTTTGTAGGGTGGAGGGGTCTTACTTTGGGGCGACGGTTGTACCAGGGAGAAATGTGTAAAGGACAGGAATAGTGGCGCCTGCAATTAAAACTGACTTCTGCCCTGGGGGAAAAAATGGGAAAAGGCTTTGTGTGTAGTTCCTGGACTTGGTCATCAGGGGGCGATGGACGTGGAGCTTCCCCAAGGCCACTGGGCCAGCCTTGGCCGCCCTCCTTGGAACACCCAGGCGCTGTGAACTACAACTCCCATCATCCTGCTCTGGGCTGATCTTGCTCAGGCCGACAGAACACGATCGCTCTCCTGCTTTGCAGCGGGTTGGGCTAGATGACCTGCCGGGTCCCTCCCACTCCTTCCACCCTGTGATTCCTTGCCAGCACCTGAACATCTCGACCAGGGAGCCGTCGAGGTGGGATTTTATTTTAAAAAATCGAAATGCCCTTTTTAGGGGGGGGGAAGCAGGATCCTGCCTTGGCAGCGGAGTAAACACAGAGGTAAAGGAATATTTTAGGGGAGGTAAGCAGGGAATGATTCCAAGCACCTAACCACTGAGCAAGATGACCCTTTCCCAAAAGTTGGGGGCTGGCTGACCATTAAGCAGGTGGGGCGTCTTGCATGCCCAGGAAAGACACAGGAGACTGGAGCGCTTGTCAGTTGGCAGTCCATCACCTGCTTTGCCAGGGCCCAGGTTCGATTTCTGCCAGCATTTCCAGGTAGGAACTGCAAGTCCGACACCCAAGGGTCCTGAGGGTCATCTAGCCTGACCCCCTTTTCCCTCTGTCCCCCATCCAGCTTGAAACCATCCCGGCCCCTGCTTAGCTTTGCGAGCGTCTCTCGGCGCAGCGCTGGGAGAGCAGCTGTTTGGCATGTAGAAGGGTCCCGGTTCAATCCCCAATGGCAGGGCTGGGCAGAGATCTCAGGCTGCTAGTCCTTGCGGTGCAGTGCCAGTGCCGCAGCAATGGATGGAGCAACGGCCTGTTTCAGGTGTCTATATCGCAGGTGTTTCTGTTGTCGCTCAAACCGTCCAAAGCTTAGATCTGAAGGAGCCCAGAAAACCCAGCCTGATTGCATCGCTGTCTGACGAGAGAGGAAGCCTCTGGAGCTGAGGTGGGCTTGAGCTGCCCACCCAGAAGGCAGAAATTCAACAGGGGCAGATGCGAATGCTGAATGCCTGTTAAAAGGTGGAGGAAGGGGGACACACACTCCTGGTAAAGCTTGCCAAAGACGCTGGCCGAGTCTCCTGCGACTTGAGCACTTGAGAGGCAGTGGGGTGCAGTGGTTAGAGTGTCGGACTAGGACTTTGGAGACCAGGGTTCGAATCCCATACTGGGCCCCTCTCAGCTTGGCCTCCTTCACAGGGTAGTTGTGGGGACTCGGACCTGGCCCCTGCTGCTCATCCTCCCCTTCCTCTCAGGGTTGCTGTGGGGGTTCAAGGAGAAGCATGCACCCCACATTAGCCAGTAGACATGCAAGTAAATAACTAGTACTGCTACCACTAATAATAATAATTGTTACATATTGAAGTGAGAAATCTCTGTGTCTTCCGCTATGTCCACCCACTACTTAATAATTTTTATTATTTATATCCTGCCCGTCTGACTGGCTTTCCCCGGCCACTGTGGGCCTCTTACGGTACATACAAAATGTATTATTAAATATGTCTCTTAAAAAAATAAGCGCTTGGGTGGAAATACAACAGGTGCAGCCTTGCAAGAGCAGCACCTGCTGGATCCCCTCCTCTCCTGCTGCTGCAAAGGATGGAGCGGGGGGGGGAGGGACACACACATCCGCTGCCCCTCCCCAAGGACCCAGGAGTCCTGGCTCCTCCCCCACCCTGGAGGACTGCGGCCATAGAGATGGCGGCCCAGAAGGGCCCCACGGCCTCAACTTCCGGCGTGGGGCGGAGCTTCCTCCCCCACGGAGCCTCACTTCCGGTCCTTCCCCCACAGAGCGATGGCCGCCCACCTGCGGCTGCGAGGGACCCTGGCCCTGGTGACAGGTCCCTTCTCCCGGGGGGGGGGAGGGAGGGAGGGAGGCAGGCAGGAGTTCAGCAGGGGCAGCGGGAGGAAGCGGTATTAGGGGGTGGGGTCTGCCAATGGGGAAAGGCAGCAGATTTCAGGCATCAGTTCAACAGGTCGAGCTCATCCCCTGGCTGCCTTTCTGCTCCCCGCACAGCCAGTCTGGTGTAGTGGTTAAGAGCGGTGGACTCGTAATCTGGGGAACCGGGTTCTCGTCTCCGCTCCTCCCCATGCAGCTGCTGGGTGACCTTGGGCCAGTCACACTTCTCTGAAGTCTCTCAGCCCCACTCACCTCACAGAGTGTTTGTTGTGGGGGAGGAAGGGAAAGGAGAACGTTAGCCGCTTTGAGACTCCTTTGGGTAGTGATAAAGCGGGATATCAAATCCAAACTCTTCTTCTTCTTCTACTCCGAGGTGACCCATGCAGTTTCTCTCCACCCCCTCATCTACCTACAACAGCCTTCCAGGAGTGACCTGCTCCCACGGTCCAGCTTCCAGGCCAAACACTGGACTTGAATCCAGGCCCCAGCCCCACAATCACTGTTGATGATGGAGAGCAAAGTGGGTGGCTCTACCTGTTGGATTCCCGCCTCTCGGGTCCTACCAGGAGCCCTGACCTTTCTGCTCAGGCCGTTTGGCGGTGACAAGCCCTGAATGTAACTTTGTTATTTAGAAAAACTGCACCTGTTCCACTTCCGGCTGACGTGGAGCAGTTGAAGGCAGAGGGGTTGCTGGGGAAGAAGCCGGTCTGGGGAGGGTGACCCAGGCTCATCTTCCTTCTTCCTCAGGGGGCGGCAGCGGCATCGGCCGCGCCATCTGCGCCCGCTTTGCCCGCGAAGGGGCCCAGGTGGCCATAGCAGACTGCGATGAGGCCGGTGCAGCCCAGACGCTTCGGGGGCTCCAGGCGGGGGACCACCAGGCCCTGCGCGTCGACGTGGGGTGCTCCAAGAGCGTGGCCGACCTCGTGGCCCAGATCCAGGTGGGCATCCACGGGGGGTTGGACTAGATGAGCCCTGGGGGTCCCTGCTCTGCAATCCCCTGGCTCTAACTCTGCCAAGCCTTGCCCTGAGTCAGCATTTGTCCTCAGCACCCTGCCCACCCTGTGCGTTTATTGGCTGCCTTCGTATCCCTCCTTCCTTCTCCTCCGCTCCTTTTCCATCCTCACCAGAGCCCTGCTGGGTAGGCCAGCCTAAGGTCCTTCAGGGAGCTTATCATGGAATGCTAGAATTGTAGGGTCAGGAGGGACCCTGGGGGGTCATCCTTCCCAACCCCCCTGCACTGCGATATTGAGGCCCGAATCCTTTTTACCTCCTGGTGTCGCGGCGGAGGTTTCGGTGCTGATTTCCTCCCTCTGGCCTCCAGGCCCACTTCTCCCGCCCGGCCAACGTCTGCGTCAACTGCGCCGGCATCACCATGGACGAGTTCCTGCTGAAGCAAACGGAGGAGGCATTTGACGCCGTCCTCAGGGTCAACCTCAAGGTACTCGGCCGGCAAGGGAGGCGTCCCCGGGAGGCCCCTCCCTTGGTTTCCAGGCCCTCGATCGCCTTGCTCATAGGCTCATAAAGGAACCCAGTGGTCATCCATCCCAACCCCGTCCTGCTCCATCTCTTCCTTCTCCGCAGGGGACCTTCCTGGTGACGCAGGCCGTGGCGAAGGCGCTGGTGGCAAGCGGGGCTTCGGGGGGGCTCCATCATCAACCTGGGGAGCATCGTGGGCAAGGTGCAGTGACCCTCCCCCAATGACCTCCTTGCCCTCTGCCCCCCACCGCCAATAATTCAACACAAAATCTGTTTCCCAACTCCTGTACGCTGCAAATATCTGGCCTAATGGGGACCTGCCTAAGCTAGGTGGCTTTCAGGCCAAATTTCTACCATCTCTGCTGCAGGCACCCAACTGCGTCCCCAACTCCATACAGTACTTCTGTTAGAAGCTGGCGAATGCCCAATTTCAACTGCCCTAAAACATTGGCTCAGGATTTCGGTATTTGGTCTAGGGAAGGGTTTGTACCAACACCTGACCAATGAGGAGTTTGTCAGCAAATGGCAGAAAACCATGGCTAGAAAAGCCACCTCTATTGGTCTCTACCCCCCCCAACTGTATTACCTGGGTTATGAAGGCGCCCAAAAGACGTTGAAGCAAAGATTGCACACAGTGACTTGCGATCTTGATCACACGCCCTCTGTAGTCCACTGGCAGTAGGAGCACATTATGGGCATGTATCTAAGTTAACACCTTACATTAAAAAACTGATAGTACCAAATTATCAAAGGTTATTCTCCAAAGCCAGACTGAACGTCTTTCCTTCTGCAGTGTTGAGAGGAGTTCCCTACCAGGACAGACTTTGCTTGTGTGCCCAAGGCATCAATTCTATAAAAACATATTCTATATTAAAACATATTCTATATTAAAACATATTCTATATTAAAACATATTCTATAAAACATAAAACATTCTATAAAACATAAAAACATATTCTATAAAACATATTTTGCTGCACTGTGCAAAATGCGAACAAGCCAGGGCTGAACTGATACTACCCTTGCTGGTCCCTTTCCTGGGAAAATCAGAGGCTCACTATGTCAGGTTCCTATTGGAAGACCGGACAAACGCTAGAGCATTAGCAGTGGCCAAGTTTTTATGGGTGGTTGCAAGAACCAATGATCCCTAGCTTTAAGTCTGAACAAAATGTTTGTTTAACCTGGAGGTAGGCTGTCTGAACTGTGCATTGCTTTGTAACAATTTGTTGAGTCTCCGGACCGTAATAAAGATTGATTGATTGATTGATTGATTGATTGATTGATTGATTGATAATTCAGTCCCTGTGCCTCTGCCCTTCTTCTCTTCTTCCTGCCCAGGTGGGGAATCTGGGGCAGGTGAACTATTCAGCCTCCAAGGCTGGGGTAGAGGCCCTCTCCAAGACGGCAGCCAAGGAGCTGGCCAGGTAAGCCGGGCTGGGGGGCAGAGGGAGAGCTGGGGGGAGGGAAGGAGCCCCCATTCTCCTTCCTTCCTTCCCTGGGCAGCCGTCCTCTGGGGGTTCCTGCGTTGCAGAGCCTGGGGCTGGACGGCCCCTCCTCATTCCACCTCCATGATGACCCTGTGAGGTCGTCTGCGCCGAATAGTCTGCAGCCAGCGAGCTTTGCGGATTTGAACCCTGCCCTGTCCCGGGTCTAACCACTAGGCGACGCTTCCTCTCCTTGCCGCTCTGCAGGTACGGGATCCGCTGCAACACAGTTCTGCCAGGGTTCGTCCGCTCCCCCATGACGGACAAGGTCCCCCAGAAAGTGCTGGACAAGGTGGGTGTTTTGGGGGGGTGCTGAGGTCAGGCCCCACCCCGGCCGGCACCCGCCCCGGTCCCTCCCTGACCCCTGTCCCTTCTTCTCCCCAGTTTGCCGCCATGGTGCCGCTGGGACGCCTCGGGGAGCCCGAAGGTCAGGTGACGCAGTCCTGCAATATCTTTGCGCTTCCTTTGAAGGGTGGGGAGGGGGCCTCTGAGCGCCTGCAGAGTGCCCTCCCTCCTCCTGCCGGGCGGGGAGTGCCCAGACGTCATAGAACGGAGGAATCGTGGAGTTGGAAGGGACCCCAATGAAAAATGCGGGAAATATCTGGGGGGTTTTAGTGATGCCTCTCAGCTGCTGCCTGTCAAGGATTTCTTACTGTTTTTTTATGTTGTCAACCGCTCTTAGATCTGTGGATGAAGGGCAGTACAGGATGCAAATTTAATAAATAATAATAATGCACTTTTCCCCCTGAGCTATGGCCCTGCCCCCTAATGTGAGGAATAATAATAATAATTATTATTATTACCAACAACCCAAAAACAAACAGTGAAACCCCCCAGGCAGCTGATAAATTGGGTATACATAATCAGTAATAACATATTCAAATCAACCATATGTACACTTCTATATACATCAATACTCCTCCCTCCACAAGGTTTATTTATCTTTTAACATTTTAATTGCCCCAAATTGTTCAGACCTACCCAAATAATTCAATATCTTCTCAAACCAATCCTCTTCGTCCTCACTGACCTTAAACCCTTTCATTTTATGTATCTTCACAGTCAGATATTCTAAAATTATAATATTATTCAGTTTTTTTCCTCCATTGGTTCACCCCTCGCTCTTCTGCTTTTCCCCAATTACTCGCTATAACCTGTCTGGCTGCAATGACCATCAATTTTACCCATTTACATTCCTCTTTTGTTTCTAACTCGGTGCT
The DNA here is from genome assembly GCA_034642415.1 of Podarcis siculus. Taxonomy (NCBI): domain Eukaryota; kingdom Metazoa; phylum Chordata; class Lepidosauria; order Squamata; family Lacertidae; genus Podarcis; species Podarcis siculus. The sequence goes on from JAXCMG010000119.1 coordinate 296,128, forward strand.
CCTCAGGCTAATAAGAACCATTAATTTAGATATTTCCTACCCACGATTCCTAATTATTCTATACCACTAATATAGCCTAAGGGAGTTTGGGGGAGGAATGTAGCTTTGCCGCGATTCCTGCCTTGCAAGGGGTTGGGCTGGATGACCTCAGGGGGCCCCTTCCAGCTCTACAATGCTGCATAGATTGTACAGGAAATAATAATAAGAATGCTATGAGAAGGTCCCTGGCTCCGGCCCCACTGGCAGCTGGGGAAAGACCCGCCGTTGCTGCCGCCCAGTGCTGACAAGACTGGCTTCGCTGGCCTAAATCTCTCTGAGGCTGCGGAAGCGAAAGGGGCAGGTTTCTTTTCCTGGGAGGGGGCTGGGGGCGTCTGGGGGGCTGCAGGCGTTGGGAGGAGGGGGCTTCACGGTCTCCTCCGTCTCCCGCCAGATGTTGCCGAGGTTTGTGCTTTCCTGGCGTCCGACGACAGCCGCTACATCACCGGCGCCAGCCTGGAGGTGACCGGTAAGCGGGGCGAAGGGGGGCTGATTTGGGGACCCTTTGGGGTGGGGGGCTCCCCTTGGATGTCAGCGCTGGTGGTGGGGAGCAGTGAGAAGGGACCCCAAAAGGTCTCCCGTGTTTGTGACAACTCGGATCTTTCCACGTGGCCTTCGGAACTCCCTGCCACTTGAAACCGGCCAGGCGCCTTCGCTGCACTCCTTCCAGCGCCCGCAGAAAACGTTTCCATTTTAGACAAGCCTACCCAGAAAAAACACAGAACGTTTGTTCTTTAAAGAGTTTGCATAGCTGTTTCCCACCCTGTATAAATTTTACGAAACAGATAAATTCTCCCGTCAGACACGTAGAATAGCTGGTACATGTTTGGATCTCCCTTTATAGCTCACGGTTTTTATCATCTGAACATTTTTTCAGAAAGTTTGATTGCTTTTCCCCCCTCTGGGAATGTGTATAAAGGTTATGGAACAAAATTAAGTGAATTATTATTATTATTGTTGTTGTCATTTTATTTTATTTTTCGATACCCTGCCTATCTGAATGGGTTACCCTGGGCAGCTTCCAACCATCTCCACAAGGTCAGCCGCTGACCCCTTTTCTTTCTCTTCCTCCAGGAGGTCTTTTCATCTGATGCCTTTTCCTGCCTCTGGAGAAACCCGCCCCCCCCCACCCACAAGGAAACCACACTCCCTGATGCCCACCCCCCCTTTCGAAGGAAGGACTTGGGGGGGGCAGGTTCCTCCTTCACTGGGGAGACTGCGCTGTCTAGGAGAAGCTCCCGGCTAACATCTTTGAACGCAAGATTTGGGGAGGGGGCTTAGAGGCAGGGGGCCCTCTCCCCCCCAGAAGAGAGGGGGGGTCTTTTGCACAAGGAGCAAGGCTGAGATCTCGCTGGATGGAGACCCCAAACTTCCACGAGGATTTCTGTGCCTTGTTTGGGGATATATATCACTCAGTTAAATCAACAGCTTCTACAAATGCACTTTCTCCTCTTGGAGAAACACTTTAATGCTGTGAGCCACCTTGAAATAGGGAAAATTAAGGGAAATTTAAGGGAAATGCAGAAATTGTTGCTTGAGGACTGCAGGAAGAGACACTTTTTCACCCCGAACAAACAACGGCAGGGTTACATAGCCTCAAATATATGTGAATGGGAACAAGATATATAAGAGTCGTAGACGTTTTACCATCGACTCTCTCCCATGTATTCTGCCAAGTTGTCCCCCCCCCCCACGCCAGGAAATATCCCTGGGGATGACTCTTCCTGCAGCGGATATGATCTTACATCCACGAAAACGTCTTCCATAATATGATGGTCTGATTCTATGATAATAAATACGTTGAGTCTGCTTAGTTTTCTTTTTAAAGTAATTTTTATTAAGTTTTCATATTTAATTACCGTACATCTCATTACACAGATCTGTAACATAAAGCATTGCTCAAACAGCTTCCTTCCCCCCCTCTTTCTGACTTGCAAACATCTTTTACTAGATTCTCGCATTTCTATAACCACTTTTTTACCTTAGAACTTAGAACTACATTGGAAGATGGTAGAATATGTGGAGATGGCAAAGCTGACGGGGAAGATCAGAATCAACTGGGGCAAATTTATATTCTGTATGAAAGAAAATTGTAAACATTTGGAAATGGCTGACCAAGAATTCGAACCCTGGTCTCTCCCAGGTTCCAGCCCAGCGCTCTAACCACTGCACCACCGCTGCCTCTGCTGTTTCTGCTCCACTAAAGGATTCCTTGGTTGGGGAGCGGTTGAATTTATCGCGCTCTCTTACGCAACCACCCTCTTTTTTATTTTTCCTGGCGGCTTGCGTTTGTGTAAGAAGTGCCCCAGTAAATTGCACACCCAAAAGCACACACACCTCCCCCAGCCTGGAGTGGTACAGTCCAGCACGATCTGTACCGCGTGAGTCGTTGGGGTCTCACGACACCCCCCCCAAAATGTAAGCAGCCCTTTGTCTCTAAGCACCCAGGCTCAACTTTAGAACCTGAGGACTAGTGTGCCTTTATCATGTGCAGAGTTCCTTTCCTACAGTGGCTGCAATGATCCTCTTAACGTGACTCAAAAAAATATTTTGGTCTGCGTTTGCCCATCTCGTGGGCAGCGGCGGGGGGTTGTGATCCCGGACGCCTGGGTCCCCTTTTGCCTGCTAATCCCGGGGGGGGGGGGGTTATGGGTGGCTGCCCAGTTGTGAGCCTGCACTAATGAATGTTTGCCCAAGGGATTATTGGGGTGTTCTGGGAAGGCAGCCCTGATTCCTCTGGGGGAGAAAGAGGATTAGCCGCTGAGCGGGTTGGGGGCTCCTGTCTGCACCCCCTGACCCAAAGGCGGCCCTGCTGGGCCTTCCCACCCTGTCCGGGGAAGGAAGGGTCAGCGGACAATGCGGAGGAGACCCAGCAGACCCTTCTCATGCCTGGGAATCCCATTTCAAAGCAGGATCTGGTCCGCAAACTCCCTCCAGAGGTGCGCATGGAACACCCGTGCTCAGAGGAACATGGAAGTGCCTTCTTTGGGGAGGCCCAACGGACTCCCGGTAGACTGCCTCTGGGCGGGGAGGTTCTAGAAAAATCTGCAATCAGGATTTGAACACGAGCCCTCTTCCCCTCCTATGGGGTCCAGCAGCTGGGATTCAGAGCCGAACCACCCTGCCTAGGAGCCATCTTCCTCCCTGAATTTGTCTCATCCTCTTCGCTGCCTCTTGTGGCAGAGAGTTCCATAGTTTAAAAGCAAGTCCTTCCTTTCATCTGTCCCGAATCTTCATGGGATGGGCCTGAGTCTTACGAAAGAGGGAGAGCATCTCTGTCTGCCTTCTCCTTGCCATGCACAGTTCCCCCAAATTCTGTCGTGTCTCCTGTTTCCTTGCCTTTTCTCTTAAGCTAAAAAGCCGCCCAAAAAACCACATTTATTCTTCAAAGGGAAGTCACTCTCTTCCGAACACTTTTTCCAGCTCTACAATATCCTCCTGAAGATGGGGCAACCAGAACTGCACCTTGGGCTGGTTAATATTCTGTTATTTTTTTATTCTGAATAAATTTCACTAGGTTTTATGGAGAACAATACAAAAGTTAATACCCAATATATTTTTCCTTTTTTGGGGGGGGTGTTTCCAAACCAATATTCTGACTATTCTACAGCCTTTGAAATGTGTGTTACTGTTTCAATTTTCCTTCTGTTTATTTTGTGCTTTTATCCTGAATTTCTATCTTTCAAACCTTCCAGAGATCTTTGGACAAAGGGCGGTATATCAATTTAATACATAAGAATATAACGTATATGTATCATTATGTAAAGATTTCATATATGTATTGCAACATTAATAATAAATAAATGAAAAAATAAAAAAAACAATAAATTTAATACATAAGATGCTGTTGCACCAAACTCTCCTTCCTTGGAGGTTTTCAAGCAGAGCTTGGCCGACCCTCTGCCATCTATGCTTGAGCCCAGATCCCTGCATTGCCGGGGGTCAGACTAGACCACCCTCAGGGGTCCCCTTCCAAACCTGCCATTTTAGGATTCTGCTCTGTCAGTTTGCAGAGGTCCCTGCCAGGGGTGCTGATCTGGAGCCAGGGGTGCCAACTTCAACAAAATATTGTTGGGTTGGCGGGGAGCGGAATAAGCGACGCCCTGCGTAATCCATCCCATGGCGCGCGCTATTTGAATGGCAAATCCCATCAACTTTTTTGGGGGGGGCGGGTTGCCGGACCCTTAAAACATTTCCTTGGGGGGGCGAGCAAAGGGACGTCAGCCCCTCGGAATTGGCTGCTATGTCTGGAGCTAGCGAAACGCGCTTAAGTCGCACAGGAATGGAAGGTTTTTTTTGGGGGGGTCCTCAACATTTCCTGATCCTGCGCGCGAATTCCTTCTTCGGAGACGCAAAGCTCCTCCGCTGACCCCCCCCCATCGGAAAAGGGTTTGCGGGGGGCGGGGGTCTTCCCTGACGCTTCTTTCTGCGTGCGAATCTCTCCTCTGTGGAATATTTATAATTTAGGGGAGGAAAGGACGTTACACAAGAACCTTGAATGAATAGATCTCCCTTTCCTCCTGGGCCATTTTATTTCCATCCTGGGGGGAAAAAACACCTTTATCTAGTGGTCCAAGGCAGGAATCGCTGCTGTGGGGGCGATTCTTCCGCTGCCTTGCGGTGGGTTGGGATGGATGACCCGCGGGGCCCTTTCCAGCGCTACAGTTTCCGTGATTCTGCCCCAGGCGCAAAAGCCTTTTTGGTGGGAACTTTTCCCGAAAACTTTGTGTGTGTTGCGTGACTCCGGTTCCTAGCAAGCCTCGCTGAGGGAAGAGCTGTTCAGAGGCGCGGGGGGGGGGGGCAGAGATCTTGCCCCCATCCCGGTGAGAGCCTGCCCTGGTCTTTGCCCATCGCGCTGCGATGTGGTATCTGGGAGAGGTTCCGAAGGCGACTTTCTGGGGCTCCCCCACCCCACCCCACGGGCTTGGTTCTTCATTCCCTTTGAGGCCGAGGTGGGGAGTGGGCTTCTTCCTCCCCCCTCCCCATATTTTCTCCCCCCAAGACGGGCCCGTGTGCGAGAGAGACAACCGCTTTCTTCTGTCGCCTGAATTGAATTGGGGATGGAGGAGGAGGGGGGATTAGGGTTAAGGGGAGAGGGGGAGGCAGGAGGGGAGGGGGATTAGCCGGGGGTCTCACTCTCCCCCCCCCCCCAGCCCAGCCCAGCCCCTATTCTCCGGCCTCTGTTTGAAGCCTCCGGCTCCTGCTACCTCCCATTGAAAGGCGCATCACCCCGGGCAACGGAATGGGGCGGGGGGGAGCGCAGGCGAGGATGGAGAGACCAGAGGCCGCCAGGGACCCCCGCCCCCCACCCACCCGACCCCCCACCCCCAGCTGCAACGCGGGCTGGGTGCTCCCTGACCCGCTGGGGGGTCCTCGGCCTTCCTCGCCCTCCTGCCCCCCCACCAAGGCCTTTCCTTGGCATCCTTTGGCGTCTCCGTGGCAACTGCATCCGCCCCCCATCCTGGCCACGGTGACCCCCATCGCCCTGGGTGGCTCTCCAGCCCACCCCCCTTTTTTTCTACCCTGCACATGAAGGGAGGGGAGGGGGCTTTCCCCCATTGAGGCGGCCGCCCCCTATTCAACCTCCTTCTCTCTCTTCCCCCACCCCACATAACTGGGGCCTATTGTGGGTCCAGCTGCACAGACAGGGAGAGGGCGAGGCCGGAACGCTTCGCCCCCCCAAAGGCCGGCCGAGGGGGCTGGGGAGCCGGGCAGGCGGCTGGGCCGGGCAGCGGGACCCCCGAGAGGAGGAACTGGGGGCGCAGAAATGGGGCAGAGGGAACGCAGGGCTGTGAGCAGGTTCTGCCTCACCCCAAAATCTCGCTTCTGGGTTGCCTAGAATAACTCTGACAAACCCAGCGAGAAGGGGAAAGTTAGGGTGAGTTTAGGGGACGGCTGTGGGGCAGGAGCGGGATCCCTGGTGGGGCCAAGCGCGGGATGGGGGGCGACGGGAATGGGGGAGGAAGGCATCCTCAGCAGAGGGACCCCAGAGGATCGGGGCCCACGAGGTTGGGGGGAGAGGAGAGACAGAGTTGGGGGTGCGCTTTCCTTTCTCAGGAGTTTCCGAGACTTCAGAGATGGCGCCAGATGGGACCGGGGGGGGGGGGGGGGGGGGGGGAGGGAGGCTGGACCCCGAGCGCCATCTGGGACACCGGACCAGCCCCCCCCCAAGTCTGTCCTGGGGCGGGAGGGCAGGGAGACCCCCCTGGAGTGACGCAGCAGCCCCTCCGAAGCATCAGAAAGAGATGGAAGACGGAGACGGAGGGCGAGGAAGAGAAGCGCCTGGACCGAGGGAAGGAAGGATGGATGGATTGGGGTGAGTGGAGCCGGGGGGGGGGCTCTTGCATTTCGGGGTGCGGGGGGGACACAGAGAGAGACCACCCCGTTCCTCTGACGGGAATCCGGTTTCTAACGGGATTAAATTCCGAATGGTTGTAGCCCGCCCTGGGAGCTGCCGGCGAGGGGCGGGTGATTAGCGATTATTTCAAAACAATTAATAGCTAGTTCATAATGAACTAACGATTAGAGAATCAATTAATGATTGGTGATGAATTGGAAAAGTGGCCCGTTATTTTTTAAAAAAATTATAGCCTGTTCATAATTAATTAACGATTAATCAATCCATCAATTGATTGATAATTAAATGAAAAGTGGCGTTATTAGAACTCCCGGTGTTTCAAAAAGTAAATAGCTAGCTCATAACTAATAATTAGTTGTTAATGAACGATTATTCAATCAATTAATGATTCGTTGATTGATAATTAAATGAAAAGTGACCTTATTGGAACTCCCGGGTTTTCCCACCTATCGCCGCGTCTCTAAATAAATAGCCCCGCTCCCTCTTTCTGGCGCTAATGGCGAGGAAGCAGCGATCTCGACGCTGCCTAGATGGCGGGGGGGGGGCTGGGAACCCCCTTTGCAAGATGCCCCCTCCCCAATTTGCACCCCCCCTGGATAAAGTCGGCCTCATTGCATCGGAGAGGCGGGAAGAGGGATAGAGGGGGCGTCTAAAGCCCCTCGCCAGCCAAATGTCCCAAGGAGGTTTTTATGGGGGGGGGGTTGAGTTCCCTAAAATTGGGTGTGAGGTTGGGGACCCCTCAGCGCCCTCCATGAGCTTTGAGAGGGGTTCCCCCCGAGAAAGCCATAGAGTCGGAAAGGGGTCCGAGGGTCATCCAGCCCACCCCGTGCGTAGGGGGGGCGGGGAAGGAGAACCTCCCCCCCAAAAAAAAAAAAAAAACAGCTCCCACCAGCGAGAGCATTTCTGATTTTACCAAGACCGGGGGAGAAATGGGGTTGGGATGCTTTGCATTCAAGAAAAGCCCCATTTTTTTATTATTTTGCAAAGTGGGGTGGGGGGCATCCTATGGGAGCGGCGCTTCTCCTCCCCACACTTTCCCTTTTAACCAATTCTTTGAAGAAAGGAAGTTTATTCATCGGCTGAACCGGCCTTTCATTTCCTGCAGGGTCTCCCTCCCGCTTTGATCGATCTTCCAGGCAAAGTCGGATCCATCGGGTGCGTAACCGGTTTTTTGAGGGGGCGCTTTGCGCAGGAAGCGGGGGGTCCTATCCCCGCCGCGTGGGGGAACCCCAGGCCGCAGGGAAAGTGCGAGCCCCCCCAGCAAAAGTAGGAGCCCCCTATATCGGGGGGCGGCGGCGAATGCCAGCCAGTTGCGCGGAGAAGGGGCGCGCTCAGTCCGCGCCCATCCCTGGCGTTGCCCCTCAGTAGCTGAGACTCAGAGGTAGACTGCCCATGAACGGGGAGGCTCCACAGGACTCACGCACCTCGCTGGGAGGGGGTGGGGTTGCACAGCCCCCCCCCCAAACCACCGCCACAACTAGGAGTAGGAAGTTCCAGAGTCTTACGACGGCGGTGGGTCTCATCCCTGACTCTTGTGGCAGAGAGTTCCAGAGTTCCACGGGAGGAAGTGAATGATTTTATCCGTCCTGAATCTTCCAGCGTTCAGGATTCCGTGATTCTAGATCCCCCCAAGTGACCTTTGAGGACCAGTCGCTGCCTTCGCGCAGAGCTGCGGTGCGGAGGGGAGGAAGAGGGGGGGGGAGAAACAGGACTGGAACCCAGAACTTTCTGAGGGTAAGAGCTGCTTGACTTAAGGCGGTGATGGACGCTCCTTCCTCGGAGGTTTTTAAGCAGAGCTTGGGTGGCCCTCTGTCCCCGATGTTTTAACCGAGATTCCTGCATTTCAGGGGGTTGGTCTAGATGACCGCCAGGGGTCCCCGCCAACTCTATTTCCCCACAATTCTGCGTGATCTTGGGCTCCTTGCGGAGAAAATGTTGGGATATACAGCAAATGCAACAAACGGGTAAATATATAGCCCCTTCCTCCCTTCCCAGGGGCAGATTGAATTAATGGGATTTCCCATTTGGGAGGGAGGTCAAAGTTCAGCCCTCAGAGCAGCCTCTGCGGATGGGATTTCCTGAGACCAACAGCGGATCCATTTACCGGTACTTCTCACACTCTGTCTATAGATCTCCGTTTAGAAATACCCTGCTTTTCCAGATTAAAAACTTCCTTGTTTTATCTGATCACCCAGTTTATATCCCTCCCTTCCTCCTACGGAGCCCAGGGCAGCAAAGTGCAAGGGCCGCATGGAATAATGGAATCGTAGAATCGTACAGTCGGATGGGACCCTGCGGGTCATCTAGTCCAACCCCCTGAATTTCAGCTAACACGTCCAGGACAGATCTGGGCAACCTTCCGTCGGCCACAGGTTGGGGGCGGACTCTCCTTTGCTAGAGGTTTTTCAGCAGACGGGGGCACCTGCTGTGAATTATTCAGCTGTGATTCCTGCCCTTCAGGGGGGTTGGGCTAGATGACCTTGGGGGTGCCCCCCAACTCCACAATTATTTTTATTCTGCGATATTCCTCCATGCTCCAGCACATGACACCTGCCTGCCCTCTGCCCTCTGCCCTCCCCCCTCCCTGGCTAGTAATACATGCCGGGGATGGATGGCCAGAAACGATGCCTGGGCTTCCCGCCCGGTGACGAGACTCCTGTAGCGCATGTGCAAAAGTCACGAAGGCTGTGCCCTCGTTCTCACCACTAGGCCGGCTTGTCTCAGGGATGATGGCTGTGTGGTGGGGGCTGCATTTGCAAGACACCCCCCCACCTCCCACAGGCTGGCTGACTTACATTTTCCTTTCCGTTTTTTAATTTTTTAAAATATATATATATCCCTTTTCTTCCTAATGTCTCAACAAATGAAACTGATTTGTAAAAATGTTACATGGGGGGTGGAAATACAAGAGAGAGACATTGCACACACTTTTGTAAATCAAGAAAATATTCTATATTATATTATATTATATTATATTATATTATATTATATTATATTA
>JAXCMG010000119.1:305529-318379 GCA_034642415.1 Podarcis siculus
TATATTATATTATATTATATTATATTATATTATATTATATTATATTATTATATACATTATGTGTGTGTGTGTGTGTGTAACACTGTGTCTAAAGAGAAATAATGAGAAGAGGAAAACAGAAGAAAAAAGGAATAAAAAGGTGTAAGAGGAGAAGGAAAGAGGGAGGGAGAGAAAAAGAAAAGGCAGGAAACAGAATAGCGGAATTCTAGGAAATGATAAAAAATTATTATGTATTAGTAGTAGCAGTAATGATGATGATGATAAAATACAACATTATATATGGATAGCCCTCTGCTGCCATTATATCCTAATTTTAAACCCACTCACCACCTGAGAAAGGCCCCTCCGGCCGGCTGATCTCTCTCCCGGGGTCCTTCCTCTTTCCACCCAACTTTTCTTCTTCTGCGTCTTTTTATCCCAAACAGAGTCTAAGTCTTCAGAAAACACAAAGTTCCTACCTGCTGGGGTTTGTACCTTGGGGTCCCCTTCCAGCTCTACAGTTCTGGGGTCCTATGACGCTATGATATGAATAAAATGAAGAGAGGCTTCTGAAAAATTAAAAATCCCAAAAGAACAAAGAGCATCTTCTGCTGCTCTCCAAGGTATGCATATAACTATGATTCAAAAGACTTAAATTGTCCAGAACAGCTCCTAGCTGTCATTAATATCCAGCTTCCCCCACCCCCCATCTTGCTAAATGGCGTTTCCCCAAATTTCCCTCCCAGGGACCCGGAATTTAATCTTTAGGTCCAATATTGCTCTTCATATAGTCTTTAAAATATTCCCCCCCCCCAGTTCCTTGAGCTGAGTTTCTCCCCAGTGTTTCTCTCTTGGATGTGGGTCGGGGGGGCACGTATGGACGAGACACCCCCATAATAATAATAATTTATATAATAATAATTTATTATTTATACCCCACCCATCTGACTGGGCTTCCCCAGCAACTCTGGGAGGCTTATAACAAAATATAACAACAACAACAACAACAACAATTTATTTATACCCTGCCCATCAAACATTAAAAGCTCCCCATGCGCGCAAGGCAGGCCAATCAAAATGTCCCTTTTCAAATGGCATCCCTGGTGTGGCCTTTGCCTTGTCTGCAGCTGCAGCACCATCCGGGCTGACGTCTTTGCAGAGCCGCTCAAGGCCAACTCCATTGTCCTTCTGCTCCTCCCGCGATCCTTGCGCCAACCCTGCGAGGCGGGCTATAGGCTGAGAGGCGGTGCCTGGCCCCTTGAAGTCATCCCTAGACAGCTTCATGGCTCAAGGGGATTCGAACCCTGGCCCTAGCCCAACGCTCTAACCACTATGCCACACATCCTGGGTGTGGTAAGAGCCTCATCAGAAACATCCAGCACCGAGGCAGAACTGTGAAGCGTCCTTCTGAATCACCTTGTGTCCGTCCGCAGGGCACTTTTGGAGCACGCAGCTGCCCCTCGGAGAACCCTGGGAACTGTAGTTCATCGCTCGCGAAACTATAACTCCCAGCACCCGCAGCAGACTGCAGTTCCCAGGGATCTTTGGGTGGGTGAGAAGGTGCCTTTAAATGTAGGGTGTGGAAGAGGGGCAGCCAAGGCCAACTCAGAGGCAGAACCAGAGAATCGTCGAATCGTAGAATTGGGAGAGGCTCCAAGCGGTCATCTAGTCCAGCCCCCTAGAAATAATCCCTAACAGTTGGTGACCCAAAAGGAAATGGGTTGAGAAGGAAGAACTTTGCTGTCCTGCCCGCTGACAAATCCCCCTGCCGCTGTCCCAAAAACCCTGCAGGAGAAGCACAGGTGTGAACTGGATTATTTATTTCCTTGTATTTATTATTATTATTATTATTATTATTATTATTATTATTATTATTATACCACCCTATAGCTGCAGGACTATTTATTCCAGGTATTTATGCATTGCTGAATACTCATCATATTCTAAGTTTAAAAAAGGGATTTGCAGAGCTGTCGATTTGCAAGGGACCCCAAGAGTCATCTAGCCCAATGCAGGAATCTCTGAGCAAAAAAGTTTGCCAAGGTCCCCAGAGGTCATCCATCCCAGCCCCGCCCGCTCTCAATGCAAGATGCAGCCACAGCGCCCCCAATGGCTCCTGTCTGTCCTGCAGCCTCTTCCTTTAAATGCCTCCAGAAAAAAGGGGGCCTCCCCACCTCCTTTCCTCTCTTAGGACCTCCCCCACTTCCCCTCCGCTGCCCCACCAGAAACTCCAGCTCCCCCTCGCCCCCCCCCTCCCCCGACGCTCCTGAGCCCCGGGCCGTGATTGTCCAAACGCAATTCTTGTCTCTCCGCCTGAGAGTTGAGTCTGGACATCGCGAGCCGGAGGTTTGATGCCGACAAAGGTCATGGAAGGACAGAACCGCAGAGCTGGAGGGTGACCCCGCGAGGGCATCCATCCCAGCCCACTGAGTTGCGCGGGTCTCAGTGGCAGAGAATGCCGGTTTTGCAAGCGGAAGGTCGGGCCGGGGGGGGGGCAGCGTTGCTGGTCTGGAGATCGTCCTTTCGTTGGGATTAACAGTTTTAATTGGATTTTGAATAAACGTGCAAGGAATCGTTCCCTCTCTTCGTTTGGTTGTGTTATTATTTTACTGAGCGGAATGTGCAAAACGATGTTTCCGAAAATGTTAATAAAAATAAAAGGATTACAAAAGCAAACAAACACGCAATCTCTCTCTCTCAGAGGGGTGGAGGAACCCGGTCTGATAGGAGGAGAAGAAATAATAAAATTACAAATGAGTGTGATTATTGCGGAACCCAAGCGGCGATGGCCCCCCAAATTTAGGGGACTCCCCCAAGTCGTCCGGATTCGTGTTTACCCCCGCGTCAAACTTGTTTTGGGCCCCGAGAGCGTTCAAGATGGGGAGCAACGGACGGCCTCTGAGCATGCACAGAGTTCTTTCCCCGCAGGGCTGAGGAGCCCCCACCAGCCAGACCCACAGCGGGGAGAGGGAGCGAAGTCCTTTGCAAAAATGCCGTCCCAAATAGGGGTTTGGTTCCTCCAGGCCCAACTCTGCGCCTCCCCCCAGCAGAGAGGGGGCTGGGACCTTTGGGGAGGGGTGGGATAGCGGCTGCTCGAGGAGCCGCACAAGGCAGCGGACCCCCCCCCTTCCCGCCCCCTATAATCCCTGCCCAGGCCCCTTTCAGTGGGGACAATGGGGCAGGCAGAGCCTGGGTGGTCCCCCGGCCCCTTTCAAACTAGCTGTCAGTGTTGGCCAAAGACGCCCTGCCAAGCCTGTCAGACCCTCCCCTCTCGGGGGCTGCGCTTCCTTCCCCACAGATCTTTCTCTGGGGTCGGTGGGGGGTGGGGGCGCCTGTCTGTCTTCCTCCCCACAACCCGCCACTTGCGCTCTTTCTGGGAGCGATGATTTCCCGCAGCCGGTTTCTGTTCTTGCCGCGGAATAAGGCGCACGGAAATGGGCAAGCCTCCGGGTGCCACAGGTCTCTTCTTCAGCCAGAGAGAGAGAGGATTTCTCACCAGGCAGAGGCCGGCCCATGCCTGCGCCACGCACCCACCACAGGATTCTGGGAACCCTAGTTCATTCAGGGGACTGGGAATGGCAGATCTTCGTGAGGAACTACAGTTCCCACGATTCCTGGGATGAAGGTTTCAAACAGGGCGCCGCGGGGCTTGTGTTCAGGTTGGCCAGGCCAAATCTCCCCAAACTCCGGCTGCCGTTTAACCAAGGCCTACAACTCCCGACAACCGGTGCCAGCGATGATGGGAATTGTAGTATGTGATCATTGCCAGTCCGGCGCCCAGCGTTTCACAGAGGACAACCAGGCGCCAGGACTGGGAAGAAGAAGCAGCAGCCACAAGCTCAGCTCTTGCCTCCCCCTCCTCCAAAATGGGACCCCCCCCCCGCCGTTATTCAGTTCCATCAGAATGAGAGAGGCACACAAATTTGCGAGCTTTCGGATGCCACAAGTCTCTTCTTTAGCCGGAGTTCCGGAACTGGAATATTAATAGATAATGTGTGAAACGTGCAGGGGTAAGCAAAGAAATAATAAAGAATTAATTGAATAATTATTAAACTACAACAACAAGATGGAAGAAGTTAAAAAAAAATGAGATCACACATGGGTGAAGGGGAGTGGGGGAATTTATAAAAATGTCTAATATAATATTTCTAATTGCGTTGCACAAGGAGGGCACAAGGAGAAGGGGACGACAGAGGACGAGATGGCTGGACAGTGTTCTCGAAGCTACCAGCATGAGTTTGACCAAACTGCGGGAGGCAGTGGAAGACAGGAGGGCCTGGCGTGCTCTGGTCCAGGGGGTCACGAAGAGTCGGACACGACTAAGCGACTAAACAACAACAAATTGCGTTGCATTTATATATAGCAAAGGGAAGTCTATAGCAATTAGGTATATGTTAATCCAGTCAGCTATGTAATAGACTTATGTTACAAAACGAATGTGGATTTTGAATTTGATGTTTGTAGTTCTTTTTCGGTTTTGGAATAAAGTTTTAATAATAATAATAATCAGTCTCATCTTTAGCCGAAAGAAAGGAACAAGAGGATTTCGTATCACACAGAAGCCCTGTCCTTGCCATGCGTCTCAAGAATATTTCTGACACTCTTATTTGGGGAGGGGGGTGTTGCCAAGGTAACCACCCCCAGCCCAGTTTGACCTCCCCATATTTCCCTCCCCCTCTCCCCCCATCCTCTGTAACAGTGCTGGTCTCAGGCCTGGGTTCAAATCTTCCCATGAAGTACGCTGGGTGTGTGACTTTAGGGCAGCCGCGGCCGCTCAGCCCAGCTGGAGCACCTTGGACTCCTGGGCGCCTGAGGGTCATCCAGTCCAGCCCCCAGCAAGGATCCTCATAATAGAATAATAATAATAATTTATTATTTGTACCCCGCCCATCTGGCTGGGTTTCCCCAGCCGCTCTGGGTGGCTTCCAACAAGGATTAAAAATGCATCAAAATGTCACCCATCAAAAACTTCCCTGATCAGGGTTCCTTGACAGACGGCCGTCCAAATTCAGGCAGAAATTCAGCCAAGCCTGCCCAGATATTTAGAAAGTAGGCAGGGTTATTATTAGTTACAGGTAAGGAGCCGCGTTGGTCTGCCGGAGTCGAAACAAACAAACAAACAAAATTCCTTCCAGTAGCACCTTAGAGACCAACTAAAGTTTGTTATTGGTACCTGCAGGTATCAGGGCGGTTCAGAGGATAAAATTACAAAAAAACCCAAAACCCACATAGAATACATAATCAAAATAAAAACAGGAACAACCCAATAACCCGCCCCCGCCCCAAATAAATCTGTTTTTGGTCGACTGTTATTTCAACTTTTCAAAAGTGCCAAGTTGTCACAATTGATTAACTTCATTGATCATCTCATTAACCTTACTGATAATAAAATTTCTTCTTTTTGTGTCTGATCTGACTCTGTGCAAGATTGTAATTACGTACTTTTAATTTTTCCAATAAAGAATATGTGTTTAAAAATTGATAGTCTTATGGTCCTTTTCTGTAAGCCGCTTTGAGGTTTTTCGCGGTCAAGCGGTTTCTGGGTTTTCCTAAATATATCGCAAGCACCTAAGTAATTGAGTAAGTAAAAATAAGTAAGTCAAATCACATCTCTTCTGCTTTTGATTATGCTCAAGGCTGCTCCATCCTTTTCGCCGCTCATGTAAATATTTCAGGCGAGCATCTCGGAGGCTGAGTCACAAATCGAGCGGAAAAAGAAGCAGGAGGAGGCCGGGGGAGATTGGGTCGCGGGGGTTGGGATGGATGACCGCTGGGGGTCCCATCCACAATTCAGCGATCCAATGAAAAGCGTCGCTTAAAATCTGCCCCAAGTGACCCGGGACGGATCCATCCCCGGCGCAGGCTGCTGTCCACCCGGGGAAGCTGTCTTGGGGGTGGGGGGTCCGCCCCATTTCCCTGGGGGGGGCGGGGTGTGTGCCCTCCTTCCTCTCTTCTGGCCCCTTTCCGCCCCCAGCCAGCCAGCCAGCCAGCCACCCCACCGGTGCAGCTCCCGGGCTGCACCGGACGAGCAGCCGCCTGCGTGCCTGCCTGCCCTGCGGGCGGGCGGGGGGGGGAGGCTGGGCGGGGGGTGGGGAGACCCCCTTCTCCCTTTCTGCGCTCTGTGACGTCAGCGCGGGGGCGGGGAGAGGAAGTGACGCGACCTCGGAGGTTCCCACCCTCTCCCGCCTCCGGAGGAGGAGGAGGAGGAGGAAGACGAAGAAGGAGACGGAGAGGCGCCTCCGGGGATCCCGGGGATCCCAGCAGGTAGGGGGATCCCCCTCTCGGAGTGGGGGGGGGGCGAGGGAGCCCCGGAGCCCCTCCCTGGGGGGCGGGGGGTCTAGGGGGGGCGCCCCCGTCCTGCCCCCAAAGGAGAGCCGAGAGCGCCTCCCTTCCAGCCCCGGAGCCCCTGGGCTGCAACGCTGCTCCGATTCCGGGCTGGTTTGTGGTCCCCCCCCCTTTGGCAAAGGACTGGGGGGGTGCCTTTGAGCACGTGCAGAGTGCAGCTCCCAATCTACCCGCGGAACATTCCCCCCCCCCAGTCCCGTTCCCCCGCTTCGTGAAGTTTGACGGGGGGTGGTTTCCCCTGAGCACGTGCAGAGTCCGAGGGCGCGCGCTGATCTCTTATATACAGACGTATCACAAGAGTTCGTGGCCGCTTGATCTGTAGACAGAACGGCGGCAGCAGCAGCAACCTCAGAATGGTTTGCGCAGAAATTAATAACAACATCCCAGAATCATGGAACGGTATAGCTGGAAGGGATCCTGAGGGTCATCTAGTCCAACCCCCTGTAACGCAGGGGGGTGTTTGTCCGACGTGGGGCTCGAACCCACAGCTCTGAGATCTGTCGAATCTGAGACTTTCAAAAAGTGGGAGTAGCAAGAGATTAAAACTCCTTTATAAACAAGGAGGAGCAGTGCCTCTGAGCATGTGCAGAAGACCAAGGGGTTAGGGGTAAGCCCCTTTGTGGTCTGCGACTGGAGAACCCTGCTTTGCAGACACACAAACAACCCAGTTTAAAAAATATCAATATCGTGGGAGCAGCCCCCCTCCCCGTGTTTGGATGAGTCCAAAGAAACCCAGAGGGGCTGCCAGGCTGGCAATCCCCCCTGTGCCTGGCTTGGTACATTCCCAGCCCTGTGCGCTGGTGCTGCTTTTGCACTCAGCTCCCTTCCACTTCTGGGCTTCTTCCCATTTGGGCCACGCGGTTGGCCCCTGGGAGAACGGACGGGGCTGGGCTCTCGCGGTGCTGGGGTTGGACTGGATGACCCTTGGGTCCCCTTCCAACCCGACGGTTCTCTGAGAATTTAAACAGCGCTTCTCTTTCCTGCCTCGAACCCGCAGTCCGCCATGGCGACACCGGCCAACGTGCAGAGTGCCAGCAAGACCTGGGAGCTCAGCCTGTACGAACTTCACCGGACGCCGCAGGTGAGGAGGAGGAGGAAGAGCAGGCCTGACGCCAGGGGGTGGGCCTGGGTTTGGGGCAGGGGCCACGAGGGACCTTGGAAGAGTCCCCTTTCTCTTGATTTTCCCCGCCCCACAAATATCCGGGTCTGGTGGGAAGATCTTCTAAGTCCCTCTCCAGGTCCCAGATTTAGGGGGGTCCTAATTTAGGTAGCTGTGGTGGTGGGAGTTTTTGTAATTTATTTTTCTTAATTGCCTTCAGTTTGTTTCCTTTTAGGTATTTATTTGTACTTTGCTAGAGGGAAGAACACAATTTGCAGGGCATCTTGCACTAACGTGCTTCCTGCTAAGAAGTTTTATTCCTTCTTACCTTTAAGAGCTTCTACACTATTTACCGTATTTTTCGTCCCATAGGACGCTCCGTCCCATAGGACGCACCCAGTTTTTTTGGGAGGAAATAAAGCAGGTCGGGGAAACCGAACCAGGTCGAGGAACAGCGGGATGGCGGCGCTGCGCCTCCCTGCTGTCCCCCGAGCTTGTGGGGCTGGCCGATGTCTGCCCGGCGTGAGGGGCGCTCTGCTTCAGGGCGCTCCGCCCGCCGGGCGGCAGGCTGCTATTCGCAGCGTGGGACCTCCCGCAGGGCTGCCTAGGCTGCAGATGTGTTCCCGAAGCCTGGAGAGCGAGAGGGTTCGGTGCGCACCAACCCCTCTCGCTCTCCAAGCTTCAGCGAAAGCCTGCATTCGCCCCATAGGACGCACACACATTTCCTCTTCATTTTTGGAGGGGGAAAACTGCGTCCTATAGGGCGAAAAATACGGTAATAAGTTGTCGATAATCGATAAGACTCTGACTTGTCCAAATCCTTTGTTTTTATTTATTTCTCTCCACACTGCTGTTTTGTTTTTTTACTCATTCTCTATTGCATTTTTGCGCTCATGCTGATCGTTTCCATGCTGTCCGCTGCCTGGAGATTTTGGAAGCATTAAATCAAGCGGTTCACAAATGCTTTGGAATGAATAGATTCATAATAATAAAGATTCTCAAGCTTTTCCAGTAAAAAAACCCCGGGGTGGTTGCCGGTGGGCTTCTGGAATCACAGAATCGTAGGGCTGGAATCTCAGCTGAAGCGTCGCTGACAGGCGGCCAAAGAACTGTAGAATTGTTGAGCCGGGAGGGGGACCCCAGCGGTCATCTAGCTCCACCCGCTGCAAGGCCGGCCACGCTCCCATTTTGCTCCCTGGAAGCTCAGTGAGGAAGCTCTCTCTTTTTCAGGAGGCCGTGATGGACGGGACGGAGATTGCCGTCTCCCCGCGAAGCCTCCACAGCGAGCTGATGTGCCCCATCTGCCTTGACATGCTCAAGCACACCATGACCACCAAGGAGTGCCTGCACCGGTTCTGCTCTGACTGCATCGTGACGGCCCTGCGGAGCGGGTGCGTGGGGCCCGGGGGGTGGCATTCAGGGGGGCGGCAGAGGGGCAGGTCCCAGAAAGGCCTGTCCCAAGTTCCCGCAGGTGAGCTGGTCCCAAGCTGTCCGGGGCTAGTGGCGAATCTGGCCCAACAAATGGGTACCTGATCCGAAATCTGTGACTGACAGTTGCATTTCTCTTGAAGCAACAGTTAAAAATATATATACAGTCATATCTTGGGTCACAGATACTTCAGGTTGTGTTTTTTCAGGTTACAGACCCGCCAAAACCTGGAAGTACTGGAACGGGTTACTTCCGGGTTTTGGGGGTCACGCATGCTCAGAAGCACTAAATTGTGCTTTGCACATGCGCAGAAGCGCCGAATCGCAACCCATGTGTGCGCAGACGTGCCGCTGCAGGTTGCGAACGTTCATCCTGCAAAGATCATGTTCGCAACCCGAGTGTCCACTGCAAATTAAAATTTAGTCACTAACATATAACCTAAAATTATCATTTAAGGCCTTAATTATTATGATAGTACAGCTTGTTCCCCAAGTTTTATGGCAATCGCACAGAATTTGGCCCCCCTGAGCATGGCCTCAGGATCCTTGTCCCCTACCAGGGATTTTAGATGTTGATGTTCAGATTCATTTGGAGATTTTTGCATAGCAGGGGGAATAAATAACTGAGTGTATATCCCCGTAGAAATGGCAGCGTAACAAGGCATGAGAGACAGTTTCTACCTCCATCGAGCCGCAGGGGCAGACTCGTTCCGCGTATTATGGTTTACCCTCGAATCTGCCCTGCAATCAGCCAGATGGCAGCACGTTGAATCTAGCGAGGGTAAATGACCGTCTGTATTTGGGTATTTGTAATTTTCACAAATAATTTGCTGGGGTAAATCCTCTCCCATTTTATTCCCGGGTGTTTATTCATCTCACTCACATGGCGTGAAGCAATGGGAAGCAGCAGCTCTTACTGCCAGAAAGTTTTTTCCTGATGTTGCATAATACTACTACTACTACTACTACTAATAAATAATTTTATTTATACCCCGCCCTCCCCAGCCAAGACCGGGCTCAGGGCGGCTAACACCAAATATAAAAACAATTGATTAGAATACAGCTTAAAAAACAAAATTAAAATATAGCATTAAAACATTAAAATGCAGCCTTCAGTGGAACTCAATCAAAAACTTTTGGGGGGATAAAAACATCAAGTGTTCACCACTGCTAACTATCCAGACTGGTCCTACGTGGGCCAGAAAAAAGCCAGGGAAGTCCCCAAATAGGAGTTCCAACACAGAAGGAGAAAGGAAAAAAACGAAAAGAAAAAAAATCCCCTTTCTTGTAACTTGAAGCCGCGGGTTCGAGTCCTCCCCTCTCTAAAGCAAGGAGTTCCAAGCACCCTTTCCTGCCGCTTCCTTGCGCTCTGCCCGCACCTTGATTTTGGTTCCCCGGTTTCCTCCGCCGCAGGAACAAGGAGTGCCCGACCTGCCGCAAGAAGCTGGTCTCCAAGCGCTCCCTGCGCCCCGACCCGAACTTTGACGCCCTCATCTCCAAGATCTACCCCAGCCGAGACGAGTACGAGGCCCACCAAGACCGCGTCCTGGCGAAGCTCAACCGCCTGCACAACCAGCAGGCCCTGCGCAGCAGCATGGAGGAGGGGCTCAAGATGCAGGCCATGAACAGGTACGGGGGCTCAGGCTGGGGGGGACGGGACTCCCACCCTGACCCCGAGAGAGAGATCCACCTCCTCTCGAGATTAGCAGACTGATCCCTTTCGGGTCTCCTCTGGGTTTTCCCAGCGCAACCTTGTTCTTTGGGACCACATGTCTGGAGGCGATTGGAGGATGGATGGGGGCTAACAGATTGAGGTTGAATCCTGCCAAGACAGAAGTACTGTTTTGGGGGGACAGGGGGCGGGCGGGTGTGGAGGATTCCCTGGTCCTGAATGGGGCAACTGTGTCCCTGAAGGACCAGGTGTGCAGCCTGGGAGTCATTTTGGACTCACAGCTGTCTACGGAGGCGCAGGTCAATTCTGTGTCCAGGGCAGCTGCTTACCAGCTCCATCTGGTACGCAGGCAGAGACCCTCCCTGCCCATGGACGGTCTCGTCAGAGTGGTGCATGCTCTGGTTATCTCCTGCTTGGACTACTGCAATGTACTCTATGTGGGGCTACCTTTGAAGGTGACCCGGAAACTACAACTAATCCAGAATGTGGCAGCTAGACAGGTGACTGGGGGCAGCTGCCGAGACCATATAACACCGGTCTTGAAAGACCTACATTGGCTCCCAGTACGTTTCCGAGCACAATTCAAAGTGTTGGTGCTGACCTTGAAAGCCCTAAATGGCCTCAAAGGCCTAGTATATCAGAAGTAGCATCTCCACCCCCATCGTCCAGCCCGGACACTGAGGTCCAGCTCTGAGGGCCTTCTGGCGGTTCCCTCATTGCGAGAAGCAAAGTTACAGGGAACCAGGCAGAGGGCCTTCTCGGTGGTGGCACCCTCCCTGTGGAACACCCTCCCACCAGATGTCAAAGAGAAAAACAACTACCAGACTTTTAGAAGACATCTGAAGGCAGCCCTGTTCAGGGAAGATTTTAATGTTTAATAGGTTATTGTATTTTAGTGTTCTCTTGGAAGCTGCCCAGAGTGGCTGGGGAAACCCAGCCAGATGCGCAGGGAATAAATAAATTATTATTAATATTATTATTCAATCTGCTTTTACAAAATCTACTGGCACATTTGGAAAGCTAAACAGGGTCCAGTTTGGTTTCAAATTGGATTGGGGGGGCTGTGTGTTGAAATCCCTGCTTTATAGGGGGTTGGAGTAGATGATCTTTGGGGTCCCTTCCAACTCTACAATTCCATGATTCTATAGGAATCCAAAAGCGGCTGTAAACCCCCCCCCCCCCGTTTTTTTTGGCAGAAGTGGATGGAATTTGCAAGCTTGTTTATTTATTTATTTCATTTACCATTTATTTCTTCCGAAAGGAGCTCCAGAGGGTGGGGGGGAGGGAGGGGCATCAGAATGGCAAAAACGATTCCGATTAAAACACCATGAATAAACACGTAGAAACATTTCAGCATTTCGAGCATCCGGAATAATTTAAAAGCAACCCCACCTGATTTTGAGGTTGACACGCTGCAGGCAGATCCTGGAGCTGGCAGGATGGCAGAGTAGATTGGGGGGGGCATATATTTAATTTCCTTTAGCAGGATCTATGTGCTGCTTAATGAATAAAAGTCTCTTACATCGTCTTCATGCAATCGTCTTCATTAAAAATAAAAAACCAGTGGCAGGGAGTAAACCGGGTAAAGCTGACAATAATATTATCAAAAGAGAGACTAAAAGCAAAAGACACGCACATTTCAGCAAGTGATATAGGGGATTATTTTTTTAAAATGCCGTGCAGATTATTTCTTCGTTCACGTTCATAAATGCATAAGTTTATCCTCCAGAGAAAGCAATTCCCGGGGTGTCTGGAGTGAAGATTATTAGGTGTGTTTTCTGCCAATAAACTCGACTTCTTCTGCTTCCGACTGCAAACTGCTTGATTTTAATATTTTTATGCTGAGGCCACTTTCCCTGGGATCTAGTGGTGAAAGGAGGTGCTTAGGAAATCTAATAATAGAGGAATTATTATTATTATTATTATTATTATTATTATTATTATTATTAATTACCCAGACATGTAGAATCATGGGATGGTAGGCTTGGAATGCACACCAGCGTTCATCTAGTCTGGAATTTCAGCTAGCAACAGTAGCAGCAGCAGCAGCAATAATAATAATAATTATTCATAGATTTCTTTAAAGGCGTTGTAAGCGGGTTGATGTGGTGATGTTTTGATTGTAATTACCTGTATTCTTAATCTCTCTCTCATACGCACACACACACACACACAAGTGTTTAATAGCTTTTTCTCTATTGTCTTTTCTACGATGTTTCCCACTGTTTCTATCTTATCTGTAAACCGCCCTGAGTCCAGTCTGGGGAATAATAATAATAATAATAATAATAATAATAATAATAATAATAATAATAATAATAATAATA
>JAXCMG010000119.1:318389-332940 GCA_034642415.1 Podarcis siculus
TAATAATAATAATAATAATAATAATAATAATAATAATAATAATAATATATTTATACCCCGCCCATCTGGCTGGGCTTCCCCAGCCACTCTGGGTGGCTTCCAACAAAACGTTAAAATACCTTAATGCATCAGACATTAAAAGCTTCCCTGAACAGGGCTGCCTTCAGATGTCTTCTAAAAGTCTGGTAGTTGTTGTTCTCTTTGACACCTGGTGATATTATTAATATAATTAATAATAATGCAAGATTAATAACATGCAAGAGAAATCAGACCGGCTATTTCCTTGTTGTCCTTTTGCCACACTTTCTTCTTCCAACCGGCTTTCGGGAATCCTATAAACCTGTATCTTTTAACAGACCATATATTTATCCTGTTAATGCTTAATTGATTTTTAAAGGCTGCTCTCCCACCCCAATGTTTTTTTTTAGCTCTTTCTGCTTTGGGTTTGAGCTGCCCTGAGTCCCTGCCAGGGAAAGAGGCAGGGTAGAAATGAACATAACCATAACTGTACAATGGAATCATGAGGCAGGGAGTTCCGCCGGAGCTTTGACTAGTTTTATTTGGTTGGTGTGTGACGCTCCCGCCTCTTTCCTCCAGGGGGCAGCGTGCCCGGAAGCACCCCCAAGAGTCGGACAACACCACTTTCAGTGGGGCGGAGGACAACTGCGACAGCCGCTCCCACCTCAGCAACGCCTCGGCCCCCAGCCAGATCGAGGCTGGGCCGAGCTGCAAGCGCTCCCGGGCCTCGGACGAGTCGTGCGCCGAGCCGGAGACCTCGCACGAGGGGGGCCGCCGGAGCCCCGAGCCAGGAGCCGAGTCCGGCAGCAGCGAGATTGAATTGGTCTTCCGGCCTCACCCCGTCCTGGTGGAGAAGGGAGCCTACGCCCAGACCAGGTGAGCGGCGGGCAGTGGGAACCCTCCTGACCTGTCCAGGGGGGCTCACGAGCACACCCACTCCAGGGGGAGGCCACCTCGGGCGCTGGAGAAGGTTGCCGGGGGGTCGTTGGGCTGGAAAGGACCCTCGGGGGTTATACCGGTGGCTGGGGAAACCCAGCCAGATGGGCGGGATATGTTAACGGAGAAATCCGACGGCAAAAAACAAGGACACCGGCCAGGAAGACCAGAGCA
Organism: Podarcis siculus; assembly: GCA_034642415.1. Classification (NCBI taxonomy): domain Eukaryota; kingdom Metazoa; phylum Chordata; class Lepidosauria; order Squamata; family Lacertidae; genus Podarcis; species Podarcis siculus. Next base: position 319,518 of record JAXCMG010000119.1, read on the forward strand.
AAACAGCAGCCAGTAGGCTTGGTCTTGATGGAAGACTGTCTTGACAAGACTCCCACCTGCCACCAGGTGGAACAAGATGGAGGCCCCAAACAAAAGAGAACCCAAACCTTTATTAGCTGCTAATCCCCATGTTTTAAGGGTGGCGCTGTGGGTTAAACCACAGAGCCTAGGGCTTGCCAATAAGAAGGTCGGCGGTTCGAATCCCCGCGACGGAGTGAGCTCCCGTTGCTCAGTCCCAGCTCCTGCCAACTTAGCAGTTCAAAAACATGTCAAAGTGCAAGTAGATAAATAGGTACCGCTCCGGCGGGAAGGTAAACGGCATTTCCGTGCGCTGCTCTGGTTTGCCAGAAGCAGATTGGCCATGCTGGCCACATGACCCGGAAGCTGTATGCCGGCTCCCTCGGTCAATAAAGCGAGATGAGCGCTGCAAACCCAGAGTCGGTCACGACTGGACCTAATGGTCAGTGGTCCCTTTACCTTAATCCCCATGTTACACCACCCCCAAACTACATCACGGTTACGTCATGAAAGGGGAGGTCTGGTGGCAGTAATCTGAGCATCCTGGACCCTGTCCCATGGTTCTCCTTGCCCTCCACCAAACACCCATCAAGGGTAACAAAAAAAATATTTACATTTCCCTGTTTCCCAGCCAAGTTTGTCTTCAACTCGGTTTGTTATTTCTGGAATGGCTCTCAGGTATCAGGATGCCAGCAATTATCGCTCAGGCAGAGGGGCTGCTGAGTAGCTGAGCTCACGTGTCTATATGAATTTCTGAAGTTTTCCCAGTGAGCCAGTACATAGATGCATTTATCAGTGAATTCTTACATCTGGTATCGTGCAGCAGAGGCCCTTTGAATAGATAGGAAGAAACTGTGATGAAGAAGTGTTTTGTGGGGACAAATCACAAAAGTCACAAGCAATTGTGCTGGTTTTGGTTGTGGGCTGCATGTGCATGATATCTGCTGGAGGGGCAGCCCCCCCCCCAACCTATACATAAATTCCTGCAACAGGTATAAATAATAAATTATTATTATTATTATTATTACAAGCAGCCCTGTTTAGGGAAGCTTTTAATGTTTGATATATTTTAGTGTTTTGTTGGAAGCCGCCCAGCGTGGCTGGGGAAGCCCAGCCAGATGGGCAGGGTATAAATAAATTATTATTATTATTATTATTATTAATATTATCCAGTCCAACCCCCAGCCCAGCCTCTCGTTCCATCTCCAGGGAAGGGGAGCCCACCGCCGAGTCCTAAGACCCCCCCCACTCCACCCCACAACTTCCTCCCCGCGCCCCTAACTCTGCCTCCCCCTCCGCGCCAGGTACGTCAAGACCACGGCCAACGCCACAGTGGACCACCTCTCCAAATACCTGGCCCTGCGCATCGCCCTGGAAGAGGCTCCGGGGGCCGGGTCGGAAGCCCCAGCCCTGGAGGACGTCAGCGAGAAGCAGTACACCATCTACATCACCACGGCCGGGGGGGCCTTCACGGTAATTGCCAGCGGGGGGGGCGTGCAGGACATTGACGAGGAGGGTCTCCCCCGCCCCGAGGGATGAAGGCCTGCAGGCCGAGGGGGTTCTGGGTTCGAGGCCCTGTAGCAGAGATGGAACTGGTTTCTGCCTGGTTGGGCAGGTTGAACTTCCCTGGGGGAGGAGCTTTTTTGGGGGGGGTCCCAGGATCAGGGTTTTCCTTCTCCTAGACGGGCTACTTTATTTGATACGATGCAATAAGAGCATAGAAATATATTTCGCGGTTAATCCGTATACCGTTTGCTTGCTGAAAGGGCTTCTATGCTGTTTGCAGGTACAATGATCAAATGGTGCGTCGTTCAAACCCACGATGGGAGGGCTGCTCCGTCTGAGCCTTAAAATAAACCACGGACTGCTAAGATGGTTTGCACCATCAAGGGTCATCTAGCCCAACCCGCTGCCATTTGCCCTGCACGGCACTCGGACCCAGAACCCTGAGATTGGGAGTCTCTTGCTCTACCCACCGAGTTGTCCCTGGCCCACAAAAAGTGTAAAAAGTTATAGGGTTAAAAGACAAAAATTTTATTTTATTTTATTTCTATCTTTTTCCTTTTTTTCCTTTTTGTCTTTCTCTCCTCTTTCACTCCATTTTTATTATTATTATCATTATTATTATGTATTAGACTAGTTTGGTTTTCATTCGTTTCATATGAGATACATATACCAGAAGCTCCAGGTTTCTGTTCAGCTGCCGGCGGGTTGCCAGTGCAGATGGGGGAATCTCATATTTTGCCAATCTCTTTATTTTGGTGGTGGGGAAAGAATTTTTATTTGCAGAATTACAACGTTACAAAACGCATATCCATATTTAGAGATTTCTCTGAATTCTCTGGGTCCTTTCGTCAACCTTTCCAACTGCATAGTATCCCATAAAATCCATGTTTTACATCTCTCCGTCTTGCCCATGATAATTACATTTTGCCAATCTCATTATGTTGCAAACCCCCCCTGAGATCTACAGGCACAGGGCGGCATGCAGATTTAATAAAGAAAATAAAAAAAGAATGTTTCTGCAGGGAAACGGGCTGCCTCCCTGCAAGGTGATAGCCATAGCTGTCCGCTTTTCCCTTTCCTTGCGAGGAATCCTATTGGGAATAAGGGAATTTCCTTTTTAAAAAGGGAAACGTTGACAGCTACGCTGATAGCCCCCTGTCTATGGTGAAAGGGGGCAGAAGGGAGGGGGGCTTCTCTTAGTTCTGCACTCCCAACGCTGCTGCCTCTCCTTTTTCCCGCAGACCCTGAACGGATCCGTCACGCTGGAGCTGGTGAACGAGAAGTACTGGAAGCTGAGCAAGCCCCTTGAGCTGTACTATGCCCCCACCAAGGAGCAGAAATGAGGGCCGAGACCCCCCACAAGACTGTTGGGCTAACAGCAAAAGAGGGGGGCACCGGCATGGCCCCCCCCACCGCCACGGGGACTCGGACGAGGAAGACGAGGAGGAGGAAGGAGATGAAAGCGCTTTGCAAGGGGGTGGGGGTGCCCAAATGGCTGAAACTGCTCCCCCCCACTCCACCGCTTCCGGCACACTTAGCCCCCCCCCCGAAAAGACTGATGCCCCCCCAAAGAAGGCTGGGGGGTGGGCGAGCGCGATGGCATCCCACCCCTCTCTGTTTTGGCTTCTCCAAAGGACGGGTGCCCCCTCCCTGTGCAGGGATGATTGGGGGGGCGCCTTGCAATGGTGGGGGCAAGATGGGGTGCTGCTGTTGCTGCTGCTGCTGCTGCTGCTTGGACCAGATGTTTCTCTCTGGCCTTTTTACAGCTGTTATCTCTCCCCCCCCTTTTTGTGGAATTTAATTCATCAAGGAGTTTTTTTGCCTCTTTGAAAGACTGGAGCTTCTCTCTCTCTCTCTCTCACTAGGAGGTGGGGCAGGGCAGGGTGGCCATTCAGACCCCACAGTCCCAAAATTGTAGGGATGCAAGGGAACCCCAGAGGTCCTCTAGTCCTACCCCGTGCAATGCAGGAGTATCAGCTAAAGCATCCATGCCAGGTGGCTCTAATAATACATGGGATGTAATTTATTTAGCCCATTAAGAGAGGAGCCTGGCATTACTTCTGACCTCAGTTGTGGACCCGGAAGGGAACCCCAGAGGTCATCTATTCCAACCCTGTGCAATGCAGGAATACGCAGCTGTTCCTTAAGGGGCTGGAACCTGCGACCTCGCTGTATCTACCTTGAAAGCCTTTGCCTTACCTGGGCGGTTGGAGCCCCTGGCCCTGCCTCGTAATCTGGCAGGTATCTGCCGTGTGAGGTTTTGAGCAAAGGTCCTTCCTCATCGCTTCTCTCTCTCGGGCCTCTGGCAAACTCCAGAAAATCTCAAGTTGCTAGATCTCAAGGAACTGGCTTTTTTTTTCTCCCTGTGCCCACTACTCCAAAAACACCAGGGGTGTTTTGCTGCCACAAACTGAGAGGTATAGCCAGATCAATGACAACACAACACAGGAGACGGGTCCCCTTTTTGTGTGTGTGTCCCCATTCCAAATGCTGTGTTAAGGTGTGGAAAATTGCAGTTTAACGAAAATTGCAACGGCAGCTGTGTTGGACACCTGCTTGGAAGGGCGAAGGGTCCGGCAGGGACGCAGCCCTGTGGCTCAGGGACAGGACACTTGCTTGCACTGCAGAACGGAGGCCCCGGGTTCAAACTCTATTGCAGACCTCAGCTCACACTCGGTGCTTGTGAGCTTTGCAGCCGTAAAGGAACATTTCTCCCCCCTAAAAAAGAATATTTTAAAAGCTGAGCTGCCCGTTTGGGTCCAGAAACGGCTCTGGGACTCCTTTTAAAAAATATTTTCTGCTTAGGAAAGGCAGCAAGATGCCTAAGAGCAGTTGGTTGCGGGTGGAGGCCTCCATAGCTGAGTGGTTAGAGCACCGGGAGGTTCTGGGTTCAAATCCTGCCGGTGGCATCTCCAAGCAGGGCTGCCGAAAGCACAAAACCCGCCTGGAATTCTGGAGTCAGAATCGGCTGCCGGTCAGAGTGGGCAGCATAATGGGCAGCAAGGACCCTGAAGGCAAAGAGAGAAACCACACAGCGCGTCCGAAGGCATTTTGCCCTTTATTTTTGTGTCAACAAATTTCCTTTAAAAAATGAAGCCCGAACGCACGACGGCAGGCAGGTTAGGAAGAGGAAGGCGGAAGGTCCTTGGAGAAAGGGGCTCGCTTTGCGAGGGCAGAGTTGGAAGGGACCCCCAGGGGCCATCTAGACGAACCCCCTGCAATGCAGGAAGCACAGCTTAACAAAAGCAAATAAGAAATGGTTTGAATGTAAAGTCCTCTTTTGCAGGTAAATCTTGTCGCACACACAGGAAAGTGAACCCGCCAAACCCGCACCCGGGACCTTAGCTTTCTCCTTAGTTTTTATTTTAATGAAAAGTCTAAATAAAAGCATATATACAAATGTGCACACCTCTCTTTAAAAACCTGGAGAGAAGGAGCCCCATGGGTGGATTTTAAAAAAAGAGTTCCTCTCCCACAGAATCAAAGAATTGTACAGCTGGGACCCCCGGCGGTCATCTAGCCCAACCCCGTGCAGTGCAGGAATCTCAGCTCGATTGTACCTGATGACAGGCATGGGGGGAATAGAGGAGGGGCATCTTTGCACAATGCACTGCAGCGGGTTGGTCTAGAGAACCTCCCGGGGTCCCAGCCCCACAGTTCTGTGGTTCTAATTAGCTGCTGCAAAGGAGGAGATGGCGACTTAGGGGTCAGAGAAATTAGCAGAGGAGGAGGCAGGTTGTGGGGAGGATGCTGGGCTCAACGGGCCCCCTTGGGGCTTCGGGGGTGGGGCGCATTTCCGGAGGGTCTTTGAAGCAGCAGCAAGGCCAGGGTTGGTGACTTCGCTTTTGATAGTTTGCAGTCTCCCCAATGGATCCAGGATGAAATCGCAGACAAAGGAGTTTGGGGAGAGAGGCGTCCTTCAGAGTCTGGCTAGCGACCTGCGGAAAGGGGGGGGTGTAGGAGTTTAGAAGTTCATGGCAGGAGGGGGGGGAGTAAATGCTTTTTTCTGTTTGGGGATCCACCCCCTTTGTGGTTCTGCCTCTGTGCCAACCCAACCCCCCCCCGCTATCACATCTGGGGGACACCCTTATATAACATCTGGCTGTGTACTCCTCCCTGGCAGGGTTGTTGTGGGAGGCAGGGTGGTGTAGTAATAATAATAATAATAATAAATTTTTATTTATACCCCCGCCCTTCCCAGTCCAAAAACCAGGCACAGGGCAGCTAACAACAAATTTAAAACACTTAATTGGAAAAGCAGCGTAAAATACAGTGTAAAAACATGAATAACGATAAAATTCAAAGTTCAGAAAGTTAGGACCTGCGAGAGACCAGAGTTCAAATCCCCACTCAGCTGTGTAATTCACAGGGTGACCTGGAGGGGCACAATCGCTCTCTTTCTCTCTGCCTCCCCTACCTCGCAGGGTTGTTGTACGGGGCGCAATGAGGAGGGGGGAGACCCCTGCAATAGGGAGCGGAGGGCAGGAGAGATTTCCCAGAGGCTTTTCACTTTGGTGACTCTGAAAGCGGGGGGCCCGAGTGGACCCGATCCTTGGAATAATTGGAGGGTGGGGGACTTGAAGGCTGGCTGTGGGATCTTTGCTGGAAGGGAGACCCCTGCCCTTTCCCCTCCAAACAACTGCCCTAACCCTTAAAAAATTACCCCCGATGCTCAGCCAGAATTTGTCGTCCTAAGAACACAAGCGGAGCTTGCCGGATCAGGCCAAGGAACATTGCAAGGCTGCCCAAGTGGCAGAGAGTTCCATAGTTTAACTAAGCGGGAGGGAGGGAGGGAAGGGACTCTTACCATTTGGGTAGGTGCTGCCATCAATGGGGGCGTAGCCTGGAAGTGGGAGGAAAAAGAGGGAGTCAGCAAAAAGAATGGTCCCCACCCAGAGGAGAACCCCACCCACCCACCCACCTGAGGGGTCACCCATCAATGGGGCCCAAGCTGACGAGAGCTCAGAGGTTTCAGTGTATATATCTTAAGGAGTCGGCAAAAAGCAGTGGATAAATCTTAAGGAATCGGCAAAAAGCGGTGTATAAATCTTATTGAATCGGCAAAAAGCAGGTTATAAATCTTAAGGAATTGGCAGAAAGCGGTGTATAAATCTTAAGAAATTGGCAAAAAGCAGTGTATAAATCTTAAGGAATCGGCAAAAAGTGGTGTATAAATCTTAAGGATTCGGCAAAAAGCAAAACCCCATCCCCCCAGCTCATGTTCTCCTCTGGCCCATACCTTCGGGGAATCTCCTCTTCCAAAGGACGGTGCCCACGGCAAGGAGAAGGATGCTGACCCCCAGCATGGCTGCCGAGACCCCCACTTTCCACCGGAGGTCCAGAGCCAGGCCTGGCGCTGCGGGAGAGACAGATAGGGCAGGGAACTGTTAAATGTGGGTTGCCTTCCTCGCCTGTGGGGCAGAAGGTTTCCTGACCCTCCCCTTTCAACCGCTTGGATCTGTGGGGCTGGGGCTGCCACCTAACACCCATCCTGACTTCATAAGGAATCAGCATTTCAGTGTGGCAGCTCCCAAACCCTGTGGAACTCCCTGCCTCTTGATATTAGGCGCCTGCTAAAAAGCATTCTTGTTTCTGCAGATGTGGGTGGGTGTTTCAATCTGCTTATCACTCATCACAAATTTAAAAGTTTTTAATTATTGTTCTATTTTTTTCCTTCCTTGGGGTTTTTAAAGCAGAGGTTGGTTAGCCATCTGGCAGGGAAGCTTCAGCTGACATTCTTGGGGGTTGGACTAGATGACCTTCGGGGTCCCTTCCAATTCTATGATTCTTAGTAACTGCTTGGAGTCGACCCCGTCCCCCAAAAAAGTGGCGTATAAATTTAATGAAATAAATAAACGAGGCCCCAGAAACAGCAGGACGAAATGTTTCCCCTTTTGAGAAGCGAGGGTCTGGCCTGGGCTCAGTGGCAGGACACCCGCTTGGAGTGCAGAAGGAGAGGCAGTGCTGCCAGTCTGTGTGGACAAGGCTCAGCTAGATCATAGAATCCTAGGCTTGTGGGCTTGGAAGGGACCGCCAGAGGCCATCTAGGCCAGCCCCCTGCAAGGCAGGAATCGCAGCTGGACCTTTCCTCCAGATCTCAAGTTAGTTGGTGGCTCATTGTGGTCACTTGGAGGGGGGGCGGGCAAAGAGACATTCTGCACGTGCACAGAGGCATTTGGGGAATCCAGTGGGAGGCTGTCGTTCTCTTTCAAAGCCATCCAAGTCGGTGGCAGGGAGTTCCATAGCTGAACTCTGTGCTGCGTGAAGCAGCCCAGCCCTGCCCCCCGCTGTCACTCACCCCAGTCCTTGGTGAGGGTTTCATTCAGGCTCGCGTGGGTCACCTGGCAGGTGTAGGTGCCCCCCTGCCGGGGGTCCACGGGGAGGGTGAGCAGAGTTTGGTAGGTCCAGTCCCCATTGCTGGAGGGCACTGCCGGCGGGCCTGTCCTGTTCTTCAGGGGGCCCCCGTTCCACAGCCAGGTGACGGTCACGTCTTGCGGGTAGAAGCCCCACACGACACACGCCAACATGATGGACTCCGGGGTGTTCTGAGGGATGACAGGGAATATCCGGACCTTTGGGGGAGCTGTGGAGAGGGGGGGGGGAAAGAATCAGAATCCGCATTAGATCCTTCGAGGGTTGGCTCAGCTGCATGCCTCCTGGTGGGATAATCTTGCCATCGCTTGCCACGTCACTTGCCTTCACTTGCCACATCACTTGCCAGTCACTTGTCACCCCACTTGCCACCACTTGCCACCCCAAGTCACCCCACTTGCTGTCATTTGCCATCACTTGCCACCCCACTTGCTACATCACTTAGAATCATAGAATCATAGAGTTGGAATAGACCACAAGGGCCATTGAGTCCAACCCCCTGCCAAGCAGGAAACACCATCAGAGCACTCCTGACACATGGTTGTCAAGCCTCTGCTTAAAGACCTCCAAAGAAGGAGACTCCACCACACTCCTTGGCAGCAAATTCCACTGTCAAACAGCTCTTACTGTCAGGAAGTTCTTCCTAATGTTTAGGTGGAATCTTCTTTCTTGTAGTTTGGCTCCATTGCTCCTTGTCCGCTTCTCTGGAGCAGCAGAAAACAACCTTTCTCCCTCCTCTATGTGACATCCTTTTATATATTTGAACATGCCTTATCATATCACCCCTTTGTTGGAATTCTGCCAGGGTCAGAGGAATGTGCCTCAGCGTAGGCACCGGCAGATATTCCTGTCGACCTCCCCGCGTCTCCCTCTGCTGATAAGCAGGTGAGGTCCGGCGATTCTTCTCAGTGTGAGAGGAACACACCGTTCTTGCTCTCTCCCCTTTGGTGTCCCCAGGGAGGGGAAAGAAGCAGACAGAAAACTATTTACATCATTTATTTTCTGTCTCTCATCTCAGTACAGAGAAGTATGTCTGCACCCAAAAACAGCAAGAAGAAACTCCTCCCAAGTACATCCTGTACAGGTCATAAGACACACTGAGCTAACATCCGGTGCTCAGTTCAGAGAAAAGGCTCCACCTCTTCTCCAACAGTACAATCCCAGACATCAACATTGTGTCTTTCATTCCAGCCATCTGGAGCTGGCTTTTGCCTTGGTGCTTTTTCCTGACATCCTCCCCCAAAAGCATCATTAGGCAAAACATGATCCAGAGAAGAAAACAAACAGTTGTTATACATATAACAGTCCCCTGTTGTTTCAGTTCCACCCTTGGAACTCCCCACCACTGGTTTCACCAGTGTACCTCTCTGGTTGTGTGACTTCGCATTACCTTGGTTAACAACTCTCTGTTGTGCCTTTGTCTCTGACTCAGACACAGCTTCAATCTGTCCTTGATCATTTACAACAGCAACATATGCTAGGTTAGCAAACTCCTTTGAATACCTCTTGGGTGGTACACCCTTTGTTGCTCTCTCAGACCTACGTAAGAGCTGCTGCTCTTCTCTGCTTTCTGGTTCAGCCTCTGAACTCTCTGGAGAACCAGTACTAAGCTTAATCAGTGGTTCATCCTCCACCTGTGAAGGTCTATCCATTGTGTGAGATTTCCTCTCAATGACTGTGACAACCGAGCTTCCTGAGCTATCGCTGTCCTTGTCAGTACTACTGAACTCAATAAGATCAAACTCATCTTCATCATCATCATCCTCTGTGGGATATTCGTGAAGGATCACTCTCTCCTGTTCAGGAGCACTCTCTAGAAACTTTGTGAGAATCACCTGACCAGATTCAGACAAAATTACTCTGTAGAGACCTTTTTCATACCCTACGAAAATGCCTCTGGCATTCTTTACTCCACCTGGAGTTTCTGTTCTCACATGAGACCCGAAAACCTTGAAATAGGAAACAGAAGGTTTTCTATTGAACAGCTTCTCAAAAGGAGAACATCCCAACTCTGTTGAGACCTTTCTCAGCCACACGTGAACATAGGACATTAACGACTCCGCCCAATATTCATGTGGCAAATGTGAACTAAGCAATTGCGCATTCATTCCCTTTTGCAATTCTTTGTTCACTTTTACACAGACACATTTCTTCCATGCTTCTTCGGAACTAGCAATTTTGTGTCTTATCCCTTTTTCCTGCAGGAACCTCTGGAAATCCTGTAAAAGAAAAACTGGCTTGTCATCTGTGAAAAGACAATCAATGTTAGCATCATGCATACTTTTAACCTTGTCACAAAACTCTTTAAACCTTTCTAAGGCTTCTTTTGGTCTCTGCAAAAGATAAATCCAAACATAATTCGTGAAAGAATCAACACACAAAAGGTAATATTTTGCATTGCCTCTAGATGGCGCTAGAGGACCAATCACATCAGCATACACCCGCTGAAATGCTCTGTTGACCTTCTTAGGCACCTTTCGGGTTTCCTTGTTGGTCAGACCTGCAAGAGAAATTGCGTTAGAGTCAAAAGAATTACATTTCATGTAATCACTTTGATCAAAAGTCAACAAATACAGTCCATCTTTCTCTTTGGCAGTAAGAAACAGTTCTCCATCTTTGTAGATCTTGCAACTTTTAGCATCATAGGACAGTTTCAGTCCTTTCTTGGCAATCTGTGATACACTCAGAAGATTAAACCTCAGTTCTGGAACCAGGTAAACATCGCTTATAGTCAAGTTCAGACTCTCAAGATACACAGTCCCAATTCCGGTCGCTTCCAGCTCTTGACCGTTGGCCTGTTTCACAGTGAAGCTTTGCTTCTTTAACGTCGAAAACAGACGTCTGTCTGGGCAGAGATGCTTCGTGCACCCAGTGTCGATTATGAAAGCGTTCCCAACATCTGGCGTGGTTCCTTTCGCCATCATAGCCTTTGCAGGTTTCACCTCGCACTTGGTACGGCCTTTGCCTGACGCCTCAGGCTTCGTAGAGCTGTTCTTGGCTCCTTTTGACTGTCGTGGCTTCCTACAGTTCCGCTGTAGATGCCCCGTCTGTCCACAATTGTGGCAACGGACAGCGCTCAATGCTACAGCATGCTCTCCAGTAGCATCAGCAGTGGGAAGATTTGAACTCTGTTCTTGTCTCCCCCTGTCCTTCACTTCCAGTGCAGCAAGTCTGTCGTGTTCATTCAGGACCACCGCATAGACCCTCTCCGAGGTTAGCTGCGCGGCCGGTAGGGAACCAAGCTGACTAGCAACGGATTTGTAAGTCCGATTCAGGCTGTTTATCACCATGAAGCAAAACACTTCCTCCTGTAGACGGAAATTGCGTTCCACCATCTGTTGACGCAGAAACTTCATCTCTGTCAGGTGCGCTTGGACATCTCCATCAGGCGCTAATCTCAGATTGGTCAACTTCTCAAAATACAGCAACGCTGAAGAACCTGCATCTCTCTGATGTGTCCTTCTCAGCGTGTCCCAAACCTCTTTCGCATTTTCTAAATGCTGAATATGCACCAATTGGGAATCTGAGACACACAGAATTATAGCAGTCCTGGCTTTCACATTCTGTGACTCCCAAGCACGCGTTGGTGCTGCAGGAATGGGGTTCTCAATCACCTCAAACAGTCTCTGATTCTGCAGCAGGGCCTTCATCTTAATAGACCAAGATGCATAATTGTCATTGGTCAGGAAGGGTGGAGAAGGCAGAGCTCCCCCCTTCTTGGCATCCATTTTGAAGCCAAGCATCCAGCTCACACTCTCAAACAAAACTGTAAAATCCAACAGTTGTTTTTTTCTTCCTCAGGCAGGCAAACTGCAAGTTGTTTACGCTCTTTGGCACCTGGCAGCTAAACTCTGGCTGCTACGGAAAGTCCCTCCAAGAGCACGTAAACCTGTAGCCAAAACATTCTCTGTTTTTGTTTCACTTTCCCCAGCTCTCTTTGAGAACTGCGTAGCTTAGTAATTTTCCAGGCTTCTTGTAGCTACTGCGCATGTGGGAAGCCTTTATCTTAACCACAGGAATGTGTGGTATGCAGCTGAGCGTCCAAGCTACAGCCTCTTCTATCAGAGCTGTGTGTTTTCTAAACGCAGCTCTCCGTGAGGCAGGGAATTAATCAAACTGCGTTCACACTTTAAGCCCGAAATGCAGCATACCTTGAGCTTTCTTTGCCTTTGAAAAGACGTTCCTCTGGATCCAGCGATCTGTGCAGCTTCTGGCTGTTACAGACGCTTATCTTCTCCCCCGGAGCAGAGGAGGGCACTTCATCAGCCTCCCATCCAGATGCTCGATGGATCGAAACCATCCGAATGCTGCCACTGTTGGAATTCTGCCAGGGTCAGAGGAATGTGCCTCAGCGTAGGCACCGGCAGATATTCCTGTCGACCTCCCCGCGTCTCCCTCTGCTGATAAGCAGGTGAGGTCCGGCGATTCTTCTCAGTGTGAGAGGAACACACCGTTCTTGCTCTCTCCCCTTTGGTGTCCCCAGGGAGGGGAAAGAAGCAGACAGAAAACTATTTACATCATTTATTTTCTGTCTCTCATCTCAGTACAGAGAAGTATGTCTGCACCCAACAACAGCAAGAAGAAACTCCTCCCAAGTACATCCTGTACAGGTCATAAGACACACTGAGCTAACATCCGGTGCTCAGTTCAGAGAAAAGGCTCCACCTCTTCTCCAACAGTACAATCCCAGACATCAACATTGTGTCTTTCATTCCAGCCATCTGGAGCTGGCTTTTGCCTTGGTGCTTTTTCCTGACACCCTTAACCTCCTCTTCTCCAGGCTAAACATGCCCAGCTCCCTTAGCCGTTCCTCATAAGGCATCGTTTCCAGGCCTTTGACCATTTTGGTTGCCCTCCTCTGGACACGTTCCAGTTTGTCAGTGTCCTTCTTGAACTGTGGCGCCCAGAACTGGACACAGTACTCCAGGTGAGGTCTGACCAGAGTGGCACTATTACTTCCCTTGATCTGGATGCTCTACTCCTATTGATGCAGCCCAGAATTGCATTGGCTTTTTTAGCTGCCGCGTCACACTGCTGGCTCATGTCAAGTTTGTGGTCAACCAAGACTCCTAGATCCTTTTCACATGCACTGCTCTCAAGCCAGGTGTCCCCCATCTTGTATTTGTGCCTCTCATTTTTTTTGCCCAAGTGCAATACTTTACATTTCTCCCTGTTAAAATTCATCTTGTTTGTTTTGGCCCAGTTCTCTAATCTGTCAAGGTCGTTTTGAAGTGTGATCCTGTCCTCTGGGGTGTTAGCCACCCCTCCCAGTTTGGTGTCATCTGCAAATTTGATCAGGATGCCCTTGAGTCCATCATCCAAGTCGTTGATAAAGATGTTGAATAAGACCGGGCCCAAGACAGAACCCTGTGGCACCCCACTTGCCTTCACTTGCCTTCACTGGCCACCCCACTTGCCACATCACTTGCCTCCCCACTTGCCTTCACTGGCCACGTCACTTGCCACCCCACTTGCCTTCGCTTGCCACCCCACTTGCCTTCACTTGCCACACTACCTGCCACCACTT
>JAXCMG010000119.1:332950-371649 GCA_034642415.1 Podarcis siculus
CTTGCCACCCCACTTGCCTTCACTTGCCACACTACCTGCCACCACTTGCCACCCCACTTGCCTTCGCTTGCCACCCCACTTGCCACGTCACTTGCCACCCCACTTGCCATGTCACTTGCCACCCCACTTGCCACCCCACTTGCCTTCGCTCCCACCCCACTTGCCTTCACTTGCTGTCACTTGCCACCCCGCTTGCCTTCACTTGCCACTTGCCACTTTCCCAACCTGGCGTCCTCCAGGTACAATCTGTTTGGGGCTGCTACTCTCTCTCCCCCCCCCCCCCCCCGCCCCCCCCCCCCCCTCTTCCTGTGCGCTGAGGGTCCCCACAGCGAGTGGACCTGCCCCTGGCAGCGCTGGGCCTCCCCCTTCATCTGCGCCCCCAGGACGTTGTTCAGGTGGTCCGCGAAGTAGGCGGTCAGCTGGTCCCAGGGGCTGTAGGCGCCCAGGCCGCAGGGCACGAAGCTCCCGCTGGATCCCTCGAAGCAGATGAAGGGGATCTTGTTGAAGGCCACCGTCCAGTTGAGCCAGAGGGCGCGACCCCCGCCCGAGAGGAAGCAGTCCTCCTGCAGGTGGACGACGAAAGCCCCTGCGCCGGCAGGGAAAGGGTTAACGCATCGATCGGTGGGTTATTTGCACCCCACCTTTTTCTCAAGGTCTCCCCTCCCTCTTCCAGCCCCCCCAACAACGACCCTGCGAGGTCGGTCGGGCTGCAACTTCCGCCTCCAACGAGCCCCGGATCTCTCGATCCTTCCCGCCCCCTCCGCATCCTTACCTGTTGGCAGGTAACTCAGCGCCAGGCAGAGGCCGGCCAAAGCCGCCCCGAGAGGCCGCATCCTGACTCCGCTGGGCGAGGAGGAGGAGGAAGAAGGACCCGCTTTGCAGGCTCCGGATCTCTCTCCGCGCTCCTAGGGATCCACTTGAAAAGGGATCCCGGGTTTCGTTTCTGCGCTCTCTGGCCGGATCACCAACTCTCACCGGCCCCCGGATCCCAGCGAGAGATCTGCTCTCGCGGATCCCTTCACTGTAATTTTGGGGAAATCTTTTTTTTGGGTGGGGGGGCAGTGGGATCCCTTCCTCCCTCCAGAGGAGGGTCGCTGTCTCTGGATCCCAGCTCCTCGAGGGGATTATTCGGAGAGAAGGATCTCCTCTGCTGCAGCTGCTGCTCTGGCCGCGTCCAGGGGAACCGACTCTGCCCCCCCAACCTCAGCCCCACACTGTGGGGAGGGAGAAGCCAGAAATCCCCCGTCCCGTGGGGACCCAATGGGGAGGCCGCCCGACGCCGCGTCATCAGTCGCCGGGCAGAGGGAAGCCGCCGGGGTTTTTCAGGAGGAAAGTCTGTGAAGGGCCGAGCAAGGGTTGCATTTTATCCTGGGGCCACAAACTAGTTCCCTGGCGCCCCCCTCTCTGCCCCCCATCCCGGCTTCTCAGGGCGCAAAGCAGGGCCGGCGGGGGGCGTGGCCTGGGGAGAAGGGGCGTGGCCTGAGCAGAGTCCCGAGGGCCGGACAGCGAGGCCTGGAGGGCCGCAGTTGGGAGGTTTCTACACACGCCTTGCCCTAATAATAATAATAATAATCCCATATAAATTCGCTCCACTATGAAGTTGGAAGGGACCCCCGAGGGTCATCCAGACCAACCCGCTGCGATGCAGGAATCTCAGCTGAGGACGCACCGCGGGCCAGAACCGGCCCCCGGTCCCCAGTTGCTTGAGCCAGAGCTCCTGTTTGGTCGTTTCTATTTGCATTTTGCATAACCAGCACCAGCCAGAGGGGATCCGAAACCGCCCGGCGCCGCCAGATATAGAGCCAGGCCCCCTCCCCCTCCCCCTTCACTTTCCCTCCCCTCCCCCTCGGCGCTTCGGCTCGGGTCCACTTTCACTTTCGCCCTGCAAAGGAGCCGGGTTCCCGGAGCGGGGGGGAGGGGCTGTGCGGGAGGTCTTTGGAAAAGATGGGACGAGTCTCTCTCTCTTTTTTTTTTTAAAGTGATTTTTATTAAATTTTCCACTTTTATCATAATCACATTTTGTTACATAATTCTATAACTTAATACATTACTCTATAAGAGCATCGACCTCCTTCCCTCCCTCTTTCTGACTTCCACGCACCTTTCTATAGTCTTCGCATTTCTATAATCACTATATATACAGCATTTCTATAATTCTATAAGGTATCTGAAGAAGTGTGCATGCACACGAAAGCTCATACCAAGAACTAACTTAGTTGGTCTTTAAGGTGCTACTGGAAGGAATTTTTTTTTTTATAATCGCATGTTTACCTTCTATCCTATATTTCACCTTGTTAAATCAGTTCCTTATATTTACATTGCAAAACATTTCAATTCAAGCCTGCAAACGTTTTCAGATGTTTACAATTTTCTTTCATATAAAGTATAAATTTGTTCCAGTCCTCCTGAAACCGTTCCTCACACTGATTACGGATCGTCAACTTGGCCATCTCTGCGTCCTCCACCATCTTAACCTGCCAATCTTCCAATGTTGGGAGTTCCTGATGTTTCCATTTTTGAGCCAGAAGTAAGTATCCTTGCAGCCCTTGTGGCATCATAGCTGTCAACTTACAGATTTGAAAATAAGGGACCAGCAGCCAAAATAGGGGATTTTGCTAAGCTGATACAGAAATCCGGCACTGATGGAGCCAGGCTGCTTTGGCTGCGATGGACTGTGTTTTGCAGGGGGTTGGACTAGATGATCCTAAGGGTCTACAACTCCCACCAAAGAAGAGGGGCAGACAAAACTGATGAACGACATCGAGATGGCAAAGCTTACAGGCAGAATTAGAAACCAGGAAGAGGACCTCTTTCATAAAGAATGGGGGAAGTTTATAATTTAGTTGAAAAGCTATTGTAAAGAGTTACATATATTGGTAGGATTGACAGAAAACTTGTAGTAAAAAATTGAACTATGGGTGGACAAAGGATTTATAAAAATAGAGTTAGGAAAGGAATGCAGAGGGGGAAATCACTACATTAAGATGCTGCACTGGTTGGAGGGGATGCTAAGCAGCTCGTTGGGGCTGCCGTCGTCTTGGAGCGAGGAGTTCCATTGGCCCTTTCTCGCCCAAGAGAGGGATGGAGGGAGAGAGACTCTCGCCCACGCCGCCCACCAGCCCAGCATGAGGCGGTTGTGGCGCAGCTGTGGCCACTGAAGCACCGCCCTTCTGCGTCCCTCCCCATCCCCTCCTCTTCCTCCTCCCTCAGGCCGCCTCCTCAGCCGCCGCCGCCGCCTCCGGCTTCCCCTGGCAGCGTGGTGGAAGTCTCGCAAGAGAGGGGCTGTCTGCCCGCCCGCCGCCACCCGTCTCCTCACAACGTGCCCCTGAGGGGTGTTGTAAACCAAACTTGCCCTTTTTTCCCTTATGGGGTATCCAAGAGCCCATATAGAGTCCTTACATAGGTTCCCTATTGGTAGGAGAGAATAACAGGCCAACCAGAGAATATTGAGAAGCAAAGCAGCTAGTAAGCCTGATCTTTATTGATCTGTTGCAACAGGGTGCTCCCCTCACACGTGGGAGAGAGGAGGACCCAGAACAATGGCACGCAAGGCCTTATAAAGACTTTTGAAATTGCCACCCTGTAGATCAAGACCACCCCTCAGATACCTACATCACAGAAAAGGCAGTCTTAAAACATAAATTTGAATGTTGTTTTATCTCCTGTCTGGCAGGTTACTTGATTGGATTGCCTGGGGAGCCTGGCCAGTCTTTTGTAATGACAAATACTTAGTTCCTGGCCCAGGTCACAGGCTCACACCCTATTCATATCTTAAATTGTGCCCTTAAGACAGGATTTGTGAGGAAAGAGACAATGGAAGGTTTCCCACTTTGACCTTGCAAAGAAAACATTTGCTCAGTTTAGGAATCAAAATGGTTCCAGGTCGGTCTTCCTGTGCTGATCTATGTATGTGCTTGGTTGGTACGCTTATGAACATTACCATATACCTAAGACCTCAAAATTCCTATCACAGGGGGGAAAGGGAGAGAAGGAGACGCGGCAGCTAGTGAGCACGCTCTCTCTCGCGGCGGAGGACCCCGAGCCGGGCGAGCATGAAACCCGGGAAATTTAAGGGACATCATCAATCTGGGACAGCGGCGGGAAACGGCGCTGGGATAAGGGAGTTTCCCGCCAAATAAGGGACGCTTGACAGCTATGTGTGGCATACATAAACATATTTACATCTCTTTTATGTGTTTCTTCTCCAATTAAACCTAATAAAAATGCCTATGGCTTTTTATTAAAGTTATATTTATATTTTAAAACCTTTTGGAAAAGGTGGGGCGAGTCTCAACACCGCCTAAGGCAGACGTTTTCAACTCATGTGCCGTGGCCCCCATGGGTGCCTTGTATGATGTCTGGGGGCACCCCGGATGCCCCCTCACATCCCAGGTGCCCTCCATCCTATATTTGTGCTGTTGATTCTTCCTGCCTAAGTCTAGAACCTGACATTTGTCCCTGTTGAAATTCATTTTATTAATTTCTCTACAATCCCACCTCGTAGGATAAAAATTCCCTTCTTTTTCCTTACATTTCCAACATATATTTGAGCCGGTTTTATACATTCTTGCTATCTGTACTGGTGTTATGTACCATCTATAATGAGTTGAAGAAAATGTTCCAATTAACATTTGTAAAAAAGCCTGAAGCATTTCTGTTAGGGATTGTAGGAAAAGACCTGCCAAGGAAAATGAAGAACATATTTATGTCTGCGACAACGGCGGCAAGAGTCTTCATAGCACAAGGATGGAAGAATGAAGAAACCCGACAAAAGAACAGTGGCAAGAGAAATTGATGGACTATGCGGAACTGGCAAAATAGACGCACAAACTACGCAACAAGGACAACTGTGACTTTAATGAAGAATGGGAACCTTTTACAAAGTACTTAAAGAAACGACAAAATGAGTTGGACTCCTTGGCAGGTTTTGAATAAACATACACAAATTTGTTAACATAATAGATAGGTAACTTAGAGATTTTTACTTAGCAGAGAGCAATATGTGTTAATAAATCAGAAAGAGGAACTGAGGGAAGTCGTAGGGGGGAAATATAATTGTTGGAATAATTTGTTATGTGAAAATAGTCAAAAAAAAGAAGAAAAAAAAAGAAAAAAGAAATTCATTTTATTGATTTTCCTTGCGAATACAGTATGAAGTCACTCATTAAAAATAAATAAATTGCAAGGCAGAACTCTTTAAATAAGCTGGAATCGGGGCATTTAAATTTTTTGCAAAATAAACAGAAACCCCCACAAGTGAAGCTTTCCCAAATCTTCCAGCCTGGTCATGTTGTTGCATGAGAACAGCAGGGCCAGGAAAAAACAAAGAACAAAAAGCACAGGTGTGTGTGGAGCTATTTTTTGAGACAGGGGAGAGGCGTCTCTCCCCCCCCCCCGCCCCCCCATGCAAGAAGATTAAAGTGGAGGAAACAATCTTGCAGTCCCTTGCAAATTTGTCAAAAAAAAACCCCATGTACTGGAAAAAAGAGACAATGCACGTACTTTGGAAAACCAAGGAAAACTTCAATAAGATTGTTTTTTAAAAAATAATAATAATGCCATGGATTTTGTAACATAGCTGTCAACTTTTCCCTTTTTTTAAAGGGAAATTCCCTTATTCCGAATAGGATTCCTTGCAAGAAAAGGGAAAAGTTGACAGCTATGTATTGTAACTGCCTGCCCCTCCCCCCCCCTCCAATTCCCCCCGGCCACGCCCCCTTAATGAAGCCCCTCCCCCAGCTCTGCTCTACGCTCTACCTGAGGAATTCTACCTGGCATGGAATAACGCACCTTCTTTGCCTGTTCAAGTCACATCCATGGACTCACTCCCCATCTTTCTGGCCCTGACCCCCCCCCGGATTCCCCCCACCCCAAAGCCACCCCCCCACCTTCTGCCTCAATTCCTGCTTGCAACGCCAGGAAGGACGCGAAAGAATAGTTCCAAAATCTGTTTTTTTTCCCCCCATTTTATTTTTTGCACCCCTGGCAATAATTCCATCTGGCACCCGGCGTCAGAAACACAAAGTAAAGGGACACATCACTGAGCAGGAACAATTGCAGGTGCAGCGTCCGTAAGATCCAAAAACATCCCCCCCAAAAAACAAACCTCCCCCCATCTTTTTTTGCTCCTTCCATCTCTCTGCTCTCCCTCTTTTAAAAGTTGCAATGACTCTTAGGTCCTGCATGGGCCTCCCAGCCTCCCCCCGCCTTTTAAAACTAAGAAGATGGCCACCGCCTCTTTATCATGTTGTCCAGCACAACCACCCTGCAAAGTAGGGGAGTCCCGGGGATTATTCAAGCCTTCCCCATAGCTGCTGTATGAAAGGGCAGAAATTCAACTGGCTCCCCCCCCTAAATCTCCTGTGCTTCCACATCCCCGATAGCTCAGTTGGTAGAACGACTAACTTAGCCAGCTAGCCCTGGGGATCATCTAATGTTTATTGGATGGATTTCCCCCCTAAATTGATTTCTGAATTCTTAATTTATTGTTATTCAGTTTTAGACTGTATTTTATGCTGTTTTTTGTTGCATCAATTAAGTGTTTTAAATTTGTTGCTAGATGCCCTGAGCCCGGTTTTCTGAACCGGTAAGGGCAGGGTATAAATAAAAAATTATTATTGTTGCTGTTAATCTCAGTGTCATGGGTTCGAAACCCACATTGGGCCAAATATTCTTGCCTTGCAGGGGGTTGGGCTAGATGACCCTGGTGCCCCTTCTATGATGCTAAAATGTAGAAAAGGGAGAGGGGTTCTGGGGATTACTTCTGCCCAGCTGCCTTCTGCAAGCTGAAAAGGGGCAAACTGCACTTCTTTGCTGTAATGGACAGCACTCTCAACATGCTCAGAGGCACCATCGCTTCACAAGTACCTTCACGAGAAGGTCCTGTTAAAGGGCCAGTGGCAGATGAGGAAGGTCTCTCATTCCCCTGGGAGCGGCGGAAAAGCTGGGTGCTGATGGGCCAGAAAATAGATCTGGGGCCAAGCTGTGTCCCTGTCCTGGCGAGAAAGACCCGTAGCTGGGAGGAGCAGGAGTGGTGGTGCTAGCGATGTGAGCAGTGGGGTGAGTGTTGGTTGTGGGGCTAGCAATATTCAGTCTATGTAAGTTTCTTGTTCTAGCCGAAGGCCATCAGAAACCTGCAGCAACAGTGCCAGTGCTAGCAGTGGGGTTGGTGGCGACAGCGGTGTCCGAAGTGGGATTGGTGGCGACAGCGGTGTCAGAAGTGGGGCTGGTGCTACAGTGGTGTCAGAAGTGGGGTTGGTGGCGACAGCGGTGTCAGAAGTGGGGCTGGTGGCGACAGAGGTGTCAGAAGTGGGGCTGGTGCTACAGTGGTGTCAGAAGTGGGGTTGGTGGCAACAGCGGTGTCAGAAGTGGGGTTGGTGCGACAGTGGTGTCAGAAGTGGGATCTGAGTCAGCCCTCCTTCATCCAAACCTGGTTGGGCTCCTCTCCTCTGCTCCTTCCACCCCCTCATTTACCCCACTGCTTCTCTAGCAGCGATAACTTTAACGGGAGCAGAAGAAGTTCACTCACATCACTGATCCGCCTCACCCAGGACTGCCCACACTGACTGGCAGCCGTTTCTCTCCGGGTTCACAGACTGGACTCTCTCCCACCCCTGCCGGGAGCCAGTGCCAACGGAGACATGTGACCAAAGCAGGGCGGACAGATGTTTGAGGCTCACTGAATGCAAATGGGCACACACACACACACACACACACACACACACACACAGATTCTGGCACCGAGGGGCAGTTCCCACCGGGGGCGGGGAGCGAGGGGTGACTTTAAAGGTGATGCTCCTTCTCCTCCAAATCCCTCCTTCACGTCGACTCTGGGGATTTCATTCTGGAAAAGAGAAAGGTCGTGGAATCACAGAACTGGAGGGAGGTACCCCTAAAGGTCATCTAGCCCAACCCGCCGCAATGCAGGAATCTTTGATGGTTACCATCTTTCACGTCAAGCGGCGTACACGTTTTGCCCAGCAAGGAAACAGACGAATGAAAAGGGAACCCCGCGGCCTTGCAGGGGGTTGGGATGGATGACCCTTGGAGGACCACTCTGACCCTACAAGCCTTTGGTTCCACCTTCTGTGTGCCAAGCCGACGCTCTCTGCCCCAGAGCTGCAGCCTCCTCCTTCCCCAAGGGGCCCAGGGGCCTCCTCCAGCTCTACCTGTGCTGTCGCGCTTGCAGGATACTGCCACCAGGACCACCCCGGCGATGGCAAAGAGGACGCCAACCCCAAACGCCAGGCCACACAGGATGTTCTCCAGGAGCTCCGAGGGGACGGGATTTTGGGGGACTACAGGAGGGAGGGAGAGGGGACAGAGGGTTAGTCGGGGGGGTGAGATCACAAGGGTCATTTGGGGCAGGGTGCGGGGAGAGAGGGGGAGAGAGTAGGGCCTCACCCCAGAACGTCTGGATGCTGAAGGTGTCGCGGGGACTCTTGATGTTGCAGCTGTAGATGTCTCCTTCCTGGGGGGTCACCTCCAAATAGGAGAAGAGCTCAAACTCCAGGTCCTCCACAGGGACTGCCGGAAAGGTGGAGACCCCCTGGGTCACGGGCTGACCTTGGTACGTCCAGGTGACCTCGGCCGCCGGAGGGAAGAGGTTGGTCACTGAGCAGACGAGGGTGTTGGGCTGGCCCATCTGCAGCGGCTGCAGGGGGAAGACCTTCACCAGAGCAATACCTGGGGGGGGGGGGCAGAGGGGGGCAACTTGAGAACGTGGCCTTTTCAGTGGTGGCTCCCCATCCTTTTACTTACATTATTATTTGTCTTATTTTTATTTTACTCATTATTATTTTTATCGTAGTTTTTTTTTTTTTTTGTAACATATATTCTACAATTCCTCACTGGAGGAAGTTTCTGGAGGCCCCCTCCCTCCCTCCCTCCTTCCCTCCCCCCAAGGCAAAGAAACCCCCCTCACCTTTCGCTTCGGGCATAATTGCGAAATAGTACGAAAAGTTGCTCAGCACGTCGTTGCAGAGCTGGTTCAGCACCCGGATGTGACTTTCGGGGGTCCGGGTCCGCACCCCCGGCTGGAAATCGGGGAGGCGGGGGTGCCAGGCGGACCCTGAGGAGTTAAACCAGAAGAGCTCCTCGTTGTCCAGCGTTTGGACCATCTCAGGGAGCAGGGAATCTTGCTGGCACAGGTACACCTCAGAAAACAGGTGGGCAGGATCCTCTGGACAAGAAAAAGAGGGAGGTCGGTCAACCGCCGCCATCCAGGCATGTTGTGGAGATAAGAAGCTGCCCCAAATCATAGCTCAGTCAGTAGAAAATGAGGCTCATCATCTCAGGGACACGGGTTCGAGTTCCAGATTGGGCAAAAATTGCAGGGGGGTTGGACTAGATGGCCCTCGAACTCCACAATTATTTTGATTCTGCGATGTGCCTCCATGCGCCCCTCCATGTGCCCGTCTTCTGCTGCCTGCCCTCTGCCCTTCACCCTCCCTGGCTAGTAATATGTGCCGGTGATGGATGGCAAGAAAGCATGAACTTTTGATTTGAGTTTCTGCAGAAATGAGGCTGCGTTGTTGCATTTTAATCTCGTTTTCAAGTTGCATTTTAATCCATTGTTTTTATACCTGGTGTTAGCCGCCCTGAGCCCGGTCTTGGCTGGGGAGGGCAGGGTATAACTAAAATTTATTATTACTATTACTATTATTATTATTAAACCTGGGGCCATCCAACCTCTGCCTTCTGAGGAAGCTTCTTCTGCTTGCAAACAGCCATTGCTGTCAGAAAGTGCTTGTGGGGTGAAACAGGGGTTATTGAGCTGGGGTTGGACTAGATGACCCTGGGAACCCCCTTCCAAATCTATCATTCTATGAGTCTGTGGTTCCGCCAGAGTCCTGTTCTGACAGTGCTGCTACAAGCGGGGAGAGGAAGGAAGCAAGGAACTTCCTCAATGCAAGTAGGGGATTTTAAAGCACATTTCCCCGCTCCAAACACCATTCGCCCCCTCCCCCTTCCACAGCCCCCTCAATTTTGGGGGTTTGGGATTATTAGGGGATGGGGGAGAGAGGGGGAAATTAGGTGCCAAAATACTATTTACATAGTTGAGAGGTCCTGGGCCCTAAGGACGTTACCTACTATCCTCCACCAGGGCCTTCTCAGTGGTGGCTCCGACCTGGTGGAATGCTCTGTCCCAGGAGACCAGGGCCCTTCAGGATTTAACCTCCTTCCGCAGGGCCTGTAAGACAGAGCTATTCCACCTGGCCTTTAATTTGAATTCAGCCTGATCTTTTATTTCCCTTCTCTTCCCTCCCCCTCCCCTTTTATGAAGATCACCCGCTCTGAGATCCCACAGCTAATTCTCCCCTGGCCTCCTCGCTGGCCCAGGTAGGACCAATTCAGCCAGCTAGCCCTGGGATTATCTAATTGATTTTTGAATTTTATTGTTATTCATGTTTTTATACTGTATTTTATGCTGCTTTTATAATTAAGTGTTTCACATTGGTTGTTAGCCGCCCTGAGCCCGGTTTTTGAACTGGGAAGGGCCCGGGGTATAAATAAAATTTTATTATTATTATTTGGAAAAACACTGTAAACAACTGTGCCTTCGCAGAGGGTTGGGCTAGATGACCCTCATGGTCCCTTCCAACTCTCCAGTCCTGTGAGTCGAGAGTGTGCACACGGGTGTCAGATCCGAGTTGAAGTCACACCAACAGGCTGCTCGGAAGTCTTTTTTCCCCCAGTTTAATTGCAAAAGTGAAACTTGGAAGGGATTTAAAAATAAATAAATAAATAAATAAATACGGGGTGGCATTTCTCTAGCGAGCCAAGGTCACCTGGAAGCCCCAGAGGAGCCGGCATCTTCTGGGTGGGGGGTCTGCAGACCGCCCAGAAGAGTTTGGGGCGGGGTGGAGGAGAGAGAGGGAGATAGCTGCACCGGTTGAATTTCCGCCTGGCAAATGTTAGCAAGTACACGGACGCGCTGCCAAGGGAGGCTCGCTGCCAGCTCCTAAGAACTCGCCAGGACTAGGGGAAAAGCACGCAATCTGAAAGCCCCCCACTTCCCCCCCCAAAAAACCCCACCTTCGTTTTCACATCCCGCGCAGGCAGGAAACAGGGAGACGCATTTTTGTACCTTGCACTTCGGCCGCTGCAGCCGCCGCTGCCCCCCAGAGCCAGGCCAGGGCCGCCAGACCCCAGTTGCACCTCCCCGGACCCATCGTCCTCGCTGCCCCACAGCAAATCTCCGAGCCCCACAGCTGAGTTCCCCAACTCGCAGCAGCTTCGGGGAAAGGGATGCCTCTCCCAGGCAGCCAATGGGGCTTCGTTGCGCATCGTCGTCACCAGTTGCCAGGGAGAGGCTGCCGGGTTTCGGCCCTGGAGCGCAGACGGGCTGCTTAGGCTGCGGGAGGAGAGAATCGCAGGGACCCCTGAGGGTCATCCAGCCTAACCCCCTGCAAATGCAGGGAGCCCAGCTAAGAAATCCCCGACGCAAAGCTGTCTGTTTAAAAGCTTCCAGTGAACTGTAGATCACTCAGGAGCTGCCTCTGAAGACGGTTCAGCTGGTGCAGGATTCGGCGGCCAGGTTGCTGACCAGGGAAAAACGGTTTGAACGTATCGCACTGATCCTGACCCAACTGCACTGGCTGCCAATTAGTTTCTGGGACCAATTCAAAGTGCTGGTTTTGCCTTATAAGGCCTTGAATGGCTCAGGATAATAATAATAATAATAATAATAATAATAATAATAATAATAATAATAATAATAATAATTCACTGGGGAACAAAATTAGGTTAGCAGTTGTTCTAACCTAATTTCAATGCACTGATTTCATATCTGAAGTTGGTTTTGTTCTGTAAGCTCTAGCGTTTTGGGTTTTGGTTTTTTGCAATTTTTCACTTTCATCTGTTTTTCACAATGCAAGAATTCAATATTTTATTAAACACATAGCCAAAGTAGTACAATATGAGTATAAATGTGTAAGTGACTTATATAGCATTGAACATGACATGTATAACATTGAAAAGAACATATAAGAACAGTTGAAAAATCTCATGCAACAGAAAATGAAAAAAAAAAAAGTTCCACAGTGAATAATAATAATTATATCCTGCCCCACCTCAAAGTCTGCCTCTCACCCTATGAACCAACCCAGGCTCTGCAATGCTCATCTGCTCCCCTCTTTGTGTGTGCCCCCTAAATGGCCACGAGAACAGGGCCTTTTCTGCAGTGGCTCCCCGTTTGTGGGATGCTCTCCCCAAGGAAGTTCGCTTGGCACCTTCATTAGACACCTTAAGGCACCAAGAGAAAGCGTTCCTCTTCCACCTAAGCATTGGGCTGGCTAACATCCCATAAACTTTCACATGTGCTTGTGGGAGGGGGGTTATTGTTTCATTCTTCTTCTTATTGGTATATTTTGTGGGGGTTTTTAATGTCACATTTTTATGCTGCAAACTGCCCTGAAATGTATGCACAAAGGGCGGCACACAAATTTAATGATAAATAAATAATAGATCATAGAACCATGGGAGTTTTAAGGGTCACCTCAGGGTCATATAGTTCAACACCTGCAAATGCAGGAATCGGTGTTTGTTCGTGTGTGATCTGGGGCATCGCGCAAGAAAATGAAGAAGGATGAAGGAGCCCCAGGGACCACAGCTAAACAGGAAATCCCCCCACTCCCTACCTGCCATTGTTCCCCAACAATTCAGAGGTAGACTGCCTCTGACGCTGGAGGTTCTATCCTCCATGAATTTTTGCAGACAAACAAAAGTAGATCTTGCCTGGCTCCAGCAAGCTCTGACCCCCACCCCCTGCCCACTTCCCTATAGAAATCCACCACAGGGGGCTCAGGGCGGGGGCAGAGTCTCGCTTTCACTTCCCAGTCCTCTTCTCGGAGTTTCCCTTTTTGTCAGGCCCTGTTTGTGTGCGCCTGTTATAAGAGTCAATGAGTCACAATCAGGAAGTGCGCTTGGGGAAATTCCCAAGCCGCCTGCCCTTAGAACCTCCTAGCAACTTACTCCCGAGAAGCCCCATAAGGGACCTTGTTGAGAGGCGATGTAAACTTGCAAAGCAAAGCTACAGGGAACCAAGCATAGGGCCTTCTCGGTGGTGGCGCCACTGAGTGGCGCCAGAGATAAACAACTACCTGACATTTAGAAGACACCTGAAGGCAGCCCTGTTCAGGGAAGTTTTTAATGTGTGACATCTTAGTGTATTTTTGGTCTTTGTTGGAAGCCGCCCAGAGTAGCTGGGGAGACCCAGCCAGATGGGCGGGGTACAAATAATAAATTATTATTACAATATTATTATTATTATTCCAAGAGGAAACCTGCAAGAAAACCCAAACCGGCTGCCCTTTCCTCTTCTTCTTATCTGCTCTCTGAAACCTATGTTCCTACAGAGAATTTTTGGGGAGAAAGTGCTGGGCTATATATCAATTATATGACTGTGCAAGGAAAAAGCTAAGATTTTAAGAAAACATTCTTTTGAATTATATACCAGTACCTGTCGTGTGGAAGTTGACAGCGGAAATGGATTATTGTGGCCAAGAGACTGATATGGATGAATTGGAAGAATAAAAACAAGATCCTCCTTAATCAATGGATTGGCAATATGACGGAGGCCGACGGGGGGCACCCTAGGGCTCATCTAGACCAACCCCTCGCTGGCACAATTCTCCCAAATCCTCTGTGCCCGGGTGCAGTGGGAGGACAGAGAGAAATTAAGGCAACTGCTAAGTGATGGGTGCAAACTGATTAAAAGCCGCCTTCGATTTCAGTGGGGCTGCCCTACGCCCACCCACTCAGAGGGCTTTCAAGGGGGCGGGATGAGACAAATTTGTGGTCATGGTGGCTACGGCATAGATTTGTGGAGTTGGAAGGGACCTTGAGGGTCATCTAGCCCAACCCCCTGCAACACACAGATCACACTTAAACATCAAAATTACAAATACATCAAAATTACAAATACCCAAATACAGACGGTCATTTACCCTCGCTAGATTCAAATTGCTGCCATCTGGCTGACTGCAGAGCAGATTTGAGGGTAAACCAAAATACGCAGAACGAGTCTGCCCCTGGATGGAGGTAGAAACTGTCTCTCATGTCTTATTACGCTGCCGTTTCTACAGGGATCTACGCTCGGTATTTATCACTGTTATACCAGAATCTCCAAATGGGTCCGAACTTCAGTGTCTAAAACGCCTGGTAGAGGACAAGGATCTAGAGATCGCGCTCAGGGGGGCCAAATTCTGTGAGACTGCCATAAAACTTAGGGAACAAGCTGTACTACCAAAATGATTAAGGTTTTAAATGACAATTTTAGGTTATATTTTAGTGATCAAGATTTAATATATATTTTAACTGTCTTGTCTCTGTTGTACCCAATTGCAATACAATGTGTTCCTGTTGTGTTTTATGATTTTCCCTGATATTGTCTGTGACCGTAATAATAAAGTTCAACTGGGACATCCATTGCAAGAGGCAGTCTACCCCGGAGGAGAGCAGCAGGTGGCTGCTGCTGCTGGACTTCCCTCTCGGGACGTCGGCTTGGCCACTGCTGCTGTTGCTGGGCCCTCTTGGCCAGGAGCCCTCCCTAGCCTTCGCCCCCTCCTCTGCACCTGTCCAGAGTGTCCCTTCCAGGGTGATGGCCAGCGCCGCCTCTAGTGGCAGGGAGTTCCAGCGCTCAACTCCGCATTTGGCGCACGGCCTGCAGTCGCGCACCTGCCCGAGTGCAGGAAAAGCAAAGGGCGCGCTTTATTCCCGCGGGACTCGCCCTTCTGCAGCAGCTGCGCCAGGCAGAGACAGGGCTGGCCTGCTCCCGCGCATGCGCCTTGCCCGGGGCTGCCACCGCGCAGACAGGGACTGGCGCCGCAGCGAAGCCCCAGCGCGCAGGCGCCCCGGGCGGGAGGGGGAAGAGTCGGGGAAGGAGCGGGGCGCATGCGCAGTCGCCGTCCCCGGGCGTCGCGGGAGCCATGCTGACTTCACCCCCAAAGCGAGACCTCGGCGGGGGAGGGGGCGGCGCTCGATCCGGACCCCCCGCCAGGCGGCTTCGACGAGGCGTGCTATTTTTCTCCCTCCACCGGTTTGGCGCTTTCTTCTCGGCGGACGGGCAAAATCGCCTCATAGATTGACCCCCCCCCCGCCTTGAAGTATCATCCGGGCATTTTTCTGATGGAGCGGTCGCGTGACGGCGGGGAGCCAATCAGGAGGCGATGACGTGGGCGTCACTTCGGATTCCCGCCCGGCCATGGCAGCTGAAGCGACCGTTGAGGGGAATTATTATTTTTTTTAAATGGGTGTTTTATTTCTTATTGTTTTGTCACGTCGCGGGGGCCTAGGTTTGGCCGGAATTTAATCAGGATGGGCCTCGTCGCAGCGGGGCCGCCAAGGTCGCGCGCCTTCTTCCTTCTCCCGATGGCGACCAATGAGGTGAGTCCTTTCTGCCCACGTGACACGTCTGGACGAGTGAAGGCACGGCTGGCTGGGGGATGGGGAAGGAGAGGGATCTGCCAGTCAAGTCGCTGCTCCCGCCTCCGGTGGCGCAATCTGGCCAATCCGAGGCGGCGACGGGCGGTGGCTGTTTAAAGGGCCAGCTGCCTGAAATGAAGGGAGAAGTTGGCTGTCACGTGGCACCTGACAATGGGACCCCCATTTTTTATGTGGGGGGAGGAGGGGCGTCTTCGGAAGAGGGGGGGAGAGGTGTCCCCCCCCCTCTGTCTTCTGGCTCATTCCAGGCTTCTTTAAAGCTACAATGATGCAGAAGCTTCTAGGAATTGGGGTAAATCTCAATATGACAGGTGGGGTTTTGTTTTGCAATGATGGGGGGGGGGCTTGGGGGCGTCTCTTTGCCTTGCTTAAGTCGGGGTGTGTGTGCTTGCATCGGGGGGGGGTGTTCGTCTTTTAAAGCAAAAGGGGGGGGGTTGGGGGGGGGGCCTTGCAAAGGAAAGTGGTGGGGCTATCCTTTGGGGAGGGGGGCACGTGAGCCCCCTGCCCCCCGCGACATTGGGGGTGCCTGGGAGAGTGTCCTGGGCAGCAGAGGGTGGGCTTGACCTTGGCATCCGCCTTTGTTTGACCTTGAGCTGTTTTCTCTCTCCAAGCCCCCAGTCCCCACGTGGAGGAGGCCAGACAGTCTCCCTATGTAGGTGATTCAAAAGAAGCAGAATCTGGGCTGAAAGGAGCGAAGAATATCAATGTGGGGCTGTTGCTTCTGAGCTGGGACTGTGGGGGAGAAGGGCGTTTTCAAGAATCTCAGAAACTGGAGGCTGCTGGAGATGTGTGTGTGTGTGTCCAAGCAGGGAGCTGAGTGGGAACAGTACTTGGAAGAGCGTTTCAGACATGGTGGGCGAGGGGCAGCTTTGCCTGGCGTGCTTTCCTGCGCCTCCAAAATGGCTGCGCTGAATGTGCTGTGTCATTCCTGCCTGGTGATGGAGGAGGAGGAGGAAGAGGCCTCCTCGCTGGAATAGGGCTGGGCGGGAGCGCAGTGGGGCTGGCGGAGGAAAAGGAGGAAGGGGCAGGATCTGGCGCTGCCCTCCTTCGCTAACCCTCCAGTTTTCTCCCCAGTTTTCCTCTCTTTCTGGAGGCTGTCAGCTGGAAGGCTCTGGGTGCCCATGCAAAATGGCCGCTGCGGAGAGAAGCAGATGGAGGAGCACGGCACGCGGGAGCAGGACAGGCCTCTTGAGCCCCGCGTGTGGGGCGGCTGGGCTTAGGGGGTGCTGCCTCTCCCGCTTTTGTTCACAGGCCAGCGGGAGGGAGAGACCTCCTTTCAGCCCAAAGGGGCGCTTGGCCTTTGCGCCAGGATGTGACTCATCTCAAAGGACCGTCCCCTGCTTCGCCTTCCAGAAGAATCCAGGAAAAGGGGGGGGGCTGAGGATATGATCCCCACTCCCCCCAGTTCCATTGGACTCAGGAAGTCGGGTGGTGGAACCCTAGGGCTGCGACACCCTGGGACCTGCCCCCTAGGTCAACCGGCCCCGTTTCCACGCCCTCCCTCGGGAGAAGGGAAGCCAGGCGCTCTCCCCAGAGAGGCTCCCAGCATGGCCCCTGCCTGGCGTGTGGGGCTGTGTGTAGGGCACACCATGGCATGGGGCCAGAGCCTGGGGGAAGGCCACGCACCCCACACCCAGGGGGCGGAGGTCAGTGCCAGCCTGCCTGCCAGGAAGGGGCCTGCTGTCCTCCAGGCCAGGCAGTGGCTCCAAGGAGTTAGGGGTCTGAAATTGGCTCCCCCATTTTTTTCCAGCCGAAATGGTTCTGCGTTGGGCCTTGGGGGACCCTTTGGCCCCACTTTGTCCATGGACAGGATTTCGTGGGCGAAAGCGATAGGCTGACTGGCGGCGGTCAGTGCAGAGGGGCTGCCCCGTCCAAAGGCGGGCCTGGCCTGGGCTCCACTCTGGCACTTGACCTTCGCCCCTGGCAGGGCGAAACAGGGCCATTGCTGTGAAGCCTTGGGGCGCTTTTTGAATGGAAGCTCTGCGTTTGCTTTGGCTCCTCGTCAAGGTCCCCTCACTCTCGGCGCCTTGAACTCCTGCCTCGTTTCTCACGTGCAAACGGTGACGCGCGAGAGGGAGAAGTGGGGACTTGGGGCGGCCAGGGCGCCATTTCTCACGCGCGGGGCCCGCCCGGCGCGGCGGTGTCTTGGCCCTGCTGCGTGGGGCGGTGTTTTGGAGTGTGACTCGGGTGCTTCCACCCCACTGGGAGGGCTTCGCCCCTCGATCCCTGGCTTTCTTGTGTCGCTGTGAGGGGCTCTTGTTTTGGCGGGAAGAACGACCTGAGGGACAACGTTTCTCTCTCTCTTTTATTTAAACGCGCCCTGCCCTCACTTTCGCGGCCGCTCCTCCACTTTCGCGAGGACATTTTTATGGGCTTGGGGGGGCTGCTCGGTCGGAGCCGCCGCCGCCGCCGCTCATTGTTCGCCCTCTCCGCGCCCTGCTTTCTCTGGGCTGGCACAAAATGGCGCTGCCGCCTCTCTCCCCCTCCCTTCCCCCCGCGGTGAGCAGAGAAGCACAACAACCAACGGCCGCTTCCCAACCGCCGCCCCGCCCCCACGTGACAGGGCGGCCAATCGGGAGGCAACGAATGGCAGAGCCGTCCAATGCGCGAGCCGGCTGCCGGGGACGGCGGAGCAGGGAGGCACAACAGGAGGCGGAAAGGGGGAGCGTGATGGATGGCGAAGTCGCCCAATGGGCGGCCGGCGTCGGCCTCTGCTCCGCCCAGAGGGCTCTCCCGAGCCGGCGAAGGGGCGTGGCTTGGCGGGATGGTGATGTCAGCTGCTCCGCGGGCCAATGGGAGCGCGGGGAGCGTCTCTATAAGGGCGGTCGGGGGCAGGCCGAGAGGCGCCATTTCGCTGGAGCGGAGGAAGGATCCTGGCCTGGGAGCGGAAGAGAGTGCCGGGCAGGGTGGGCGGACTCAATCCAGATCCATCCTCGCCGGGCGGCCCCCTAATCGCCGGTCATCGCTGTAGGCGCCAGCTCGGCGGACCCTCCTCCCGGCTTCCGTAGCGTCCTCTTCTCCCCCCACAACATCCGCCCCCACCTACGCGGCGGAGAGCAAAGGTGGAGTGCGGCCAGTAATCCCAGTACAATCCAGTGCCATCCGCGCCTCGGACCGCGACGACTCGCCGGCGGAGCGGCGCCTCCGGACGCGGCGGCCTCCGCGGAGACGGGCGCGCCCTATATTGCCGGCGCCCCTGCGCGGTGGGAGCCCGGCGGGGGGCTGGCCGGAGGGACCCCCGCCCGCCCCGCCTCGGGGTCCTGCCGCTGCAAAGGCCGCCATTTTCCTAGCTTTTGCGCCTAGTTGTTGGCGGCGGCGGCGGCGGGGCGAGCGGCCCCCTCCCCGATGGGGGCCCTGCAGTAGCCGAGCTCGCCTGCCTCCGGTTCGGCGGGGGGAGGCGCGGCGGCGATGCGCCCCTGAGCCAGGCGCCGAGGGCGTTTTCTTCCCCCCGCCAGGCCGAGACCGCCGAGCAAAGTGGGGGGGTTCCCCGAGGCCACGGAGGCGCCGGCGGCTGGAGCGGGACCGTCCCGGGAGAGAGCCGGGCCCCCGGGAGGAGCTGCCGCTGGAGCCGCTCCTGCAGGCATGTTGCAGAACGTGAACCCCAACGGCAAGTACGTAATCGGGAGTGCGCCGGGGGGGGAAGGGGGGGCCGGGGGGCGCAGTGAGGCCGCGCTGATCGAGCATACCTGGCTGTGTTGTGTCACGTGACGGGCGTCGCTTTTGAACTCGCGGTGCCACTTGCGGGAGGCTTCCCTGCCCGGGTGTGTGGAAAGGAGAAACGTTGGACATCGCCATTGCTTAGCAACATTTTACGTCGCCTGCCTTCCTCTGGGGAGCGTTTGCAGGGCTATACTTCCAATGCGATCTCTTTTTCCTCTTCTTTCACCCCCATAGCTATCAGCCTTTCCCTTTTCTTACAAGGAATCCTATTCGGAATAAGGGAATTTCCCTTTAAAAAGGGGGAAAGTTGGCAGCTATGTCTCTCCCCCCCCTCCCCCGGTTATTCACTGGTGTGAACCCTGCAGCAATGAGTTGTGTGAATTATTTGGATGACTCTAAAGGGATTTGAGTTGCCTGTGAAGGGAATGATAACATTGGGAGCTGTCTTGTCATGAGACCCTGTAATGCCTTGGGGGCAAGCCAGGCTTTTGTGAAGCGCTCCTCTCTCCCGGGGTGGCAGGCCTGCTTGCCCTTTGATGCCCTCACTCTGTTTACCAACACACTCATTTCCCAGGGCTGGTGGTGGAGCCGCAGGTGTCCTGGTTGCTGGGTTGGCAGCTACTGTTGCACACTGGGCTTGTGCACTAAGGCAGCAAGCAGCCTGTGAATCTGTGGCTCTGTATTCAGAATGTGCCACAGCTGGATCTGTGGGCCAGGAGACAGATCTGAATTCTGCAATGGCCCCCGTTGTTTTTTCAACTCAGAACCCACCTTGGCTTAACTGCTCCTTGCCAACTGGCTGGCCCCATTGTGTGGAGGCCTGGTCAGCCATTCATTTTGTTGTCTCCCTCGCTCTGATTGGGCAGCACCACGGCAACCGGCAATGCACTCTGTCCTTTTCATCTTATGAGCATGTTGACTATGGAGGAAGCCTGGTGTCTCTGTTTTCCCAGATGTTTACCCCCCTCATTGGTCCTGGGGGAAGAGTCCCTGTTCTCTGATTCAAAACACCAGTCCTGGGCATCTTTGGTACTCTTTTAAGATGTTGCTGCTGCTCTCCGGAGTGTGCCTAGTTTGCCTTGGTGGGATTCCTGCGACACCCTCCTGTTTACTGGGCTTCATGACGCTACTTTAAGGGGGAGTGTGTTTGTGGGCAGCAAGTGTAGTTAGTGCTGCAATCTGGAAATGCCAGTGTGCTGAGGTGCAAGGGGGGGCAGTGGGTGCAGATGGCTCAGCACTTAGGTTGGCCTGGTCTTCTTGGGAGCTGGCTTCGCTGCCTTGCTGCGCTTAGCGATGTAATTTGGTGTTTCTCTTCCAAGAGGTGACAGAACGGGCATCTCTGTGCACTTTTGCACAGATGGGGGGGCAGTGCTACCCTCCTCCATGTTCTATTTGCTGGCTCTTGTGAGGGAGGAGAGTGCAGTAGGTGGCGAAATCCACCCTGAGCAGATCCCCCCCCCCCGGCTCTTGCCTTAACAGCCCTTCTCTCCCTGTCTTGCAGGATCCTTGGGGAGGGCAATGCAGGTCTGGTGGGTCTGGCAGTCGAGTCTGCGCCAGGGAAGCGGATCCGCAAGCCGTCGCTTCTGTACGAGGGCTTCGAGAGCCCCACCATGGCCTCCGTCCCGGCCCTTCAGCTGGCCCCAGCCAACCCTCCCCCTCCGGAGGTCTCAAACCCCAAGAAGCCGGGCAGAGTCACCAACCAGCTGCAGTACCTCCACAAAGTGGTGATGAAGGCCCTCTGGAAGCACCAGTTCGCCTGGCCCTTCCGCCAGCCAGTGGATGCTGTCAAGCTAGGTCTTCCGGTAATGAGCTTCCTCTTTGCCTTGTGGGGGGGGGCTGGGGGCGTGAGGGAGATGAGCTCTGGCGGCGGGCAGGTTCTGCTGTGTTGATGATGCCCTTGTTGCTATGGTTACTGGATCAATTCCTGCCTCATCCCATGAACTAATGTTCTTGTTTGTATCTAGTGTACTGAGCTAGTCTTCTGGATTATTGAGCTGTGATGCTAAAATTCAAGGTGTTTTGGGGAGCTCCTTGGGTTTCTCACCCCAGTCCATTAGGCGAGGCTTTTCCGTACTGAGGGAAATGTGCCTCCTTTGCTGCCTCAGAGCAGAGTTGGCTCCTGTTACCTGAGTTTGAGCTCAGCTGCGTCTCTTCCCCAAACAATCTTAAGGCTGTTGGTTTGGCCAGGGATTTCACCTGGAGCAGCTCTCCTGGTCCCCCCCTCATGTCCCCTACAAAGGTATGGATGAGACAATACAGCCGCTTTTGCGCTCTCACGCTGCCCCAAATCTAATCTTGTGCCCTGAATGCGTTTTGCAGATTCCCATCCATGACTTTGTAGAAGACATCAAGTGACCCCCAAATTAAAGGCCAGCACCTGTGGCACCTAAGGAGTTAAAGCCCAGAGGTAAAAATCCGCCTAGGTTTATGCTTGCCTAGCTTCTTTGTGCACAGTAGGGGTGCTGAGGTGGTGCTTTCTAGGCAGGGCAGGCCTCTCCAGCCTTGCTGTCCCCTGGGGAGCGTCCCTTAACAGAAGGCACCCTCTCTGCACCCCAGGGAAAGAAACAAGAATCCCCTCTTGGCCTAGCAAGCGGAGAAGTGTTTATTTCCTGCTCTTTGCAAGGCTGCGCAGGAGTCCGTGCCCTTTCCCCACCTGTAGCCAACATTTGGCAGGGACCTTTGGATGTGGCGTTGACCAGGAGCCTGGGTAGCCCAGTGCTCGGTGCGGCCTGTGTGCCGTGCTCTTTGGGGTGACCATGTGGGTGTGCCTGCTGTTCTTTGCCCCCAGGACTATCACAAGATCATCAAGCAGCCAATGGACATGGGCACCATCAAGCGGCGGCTGGAAAACAACTACTACTGGAGCTCAGCCGAGTGCATGCAGGACTTCAACACCATGTTCACCAATTGCTACATCTACAACAAGGTGAGGGTTTGCCTGTGTGGCGGGAGAGGCAGCTGCCGCAAGGCTGGAGGATGGCTGGAGTGTCAGGGAAGCGGCTGCATAGATGGTGAGGGAGGGGTTTGGGGGGGGGAGAGACTCCCAAGTGACGAGGGCACACACACACACAGACTGCAGAGCAGCATGCTGACAACTTCATGCCTTGATCACGGCTTCTCTTGGTGTAGCCCACAGATGACATTGTGCTGATGGCCCAAACGCTGGAGAAGATCTTCTTGCAGAAGGTGGCCCAGATGCCTCAGGAAGAGCAGGAGATTGTGATCACCGTGGCCAAGAACAGCCACAAGAAGGGGGCCTCTCGGGCTGCAGGTAATGGCGCGAGAGGGGATTGGGGGGTGGGCTTTGGGGCAGAAGCGGCTAGGGTGCCTGCTGGCTTGCTTGGGTTCTACTCCAGTTGGGGGCCGTCTGGGGCAGGCTGCCTCCAGTTTAACAAAGAGCCACTCTTCTTTTTTA
The DNA here is from genome assembly GCA_034642415.1 of Podarcis siculus. Taxonomy (NCBI): domain Eukaryota; kingdom Metazoa; phylum Chordata; class Lepidosauria; order Squamata; family Lacertidae; genus Podarcis; species Podarcis siculus. The sequence goes on from JAXCMG010000119.1 coordinate 355,470, forward strand.
TCCCTCCAGCACTCCTGGCAGCAGCCAACGCAGCTGCTCAGCAAGTGCCGGCCATTTCTTCCGTGTCCCACGCCCAGCTCTACCCCACAGACATCCCCACCACCGTCATCAACATCCCTCACCCGTCAGTCATCTCTACGCCTCTCCTCAAGCCGCTACACTCCACTGCTACCTCCCAGCCGGTGCTGGCGGTGCCTGCCCCAACGCAGCCGGTGTCCAAGGTGAGCCTCTGTCAGCTGGCAGCCGAGGGAGGCGGGTGGGGGCCTTGAGGATTTGTCTGGGGTTCCCTTCTCCCCTCCAATCTGGCTTAGGAGCCTAAGAGCCGTGCTCTTGCCCCCCAACAGAAGAAAGGAGTGAAGCGGAAAGCGGACACGACCACCCCGACCCCCACAGCCATCATCGCCACCAGCGGCGGAGAGTCCTCTCCCTCCGCAGCCGTGCTGGAGACCAAGGCAGCCAAGATCCCGGCCCGGCGGGAGAGCGGGCGCCCCATCAAGCCCCCCCGCAAAGACCTGCCTGACTCCCAGCAGCACCAGACCTCCAAGAGGGGCAAGCTCTCGGAGCAGCTCAAGTACTGCAACGGCATCCTCAAGGAGCTCGTCTCCAAGAAGCACGCGGCCTACGCCTGGCCCTTCTACAAGCCGGTCGACGCCTCCGCCTTGGGCCTCCACGACTACCATGAGATCATCAAGCATCCCATGGACCTCAGCACCATCAAGGTAGGCGGGGGAACCACAGAGAAGAAGGGGGAGGAGCAGCGGGTGGGGACTGGTGGGCACAGGAAGGGGTTCCAGAACATGGTTGTCTTTTGTGTGCTTTGGAATTTAGGTAAAATCTGTCTGCTGACATCTTTCACGTTCACTATACAAGCTGCTGCTTCCACAATTCCACTTATTAACTTAATAAGTTAAATAGATTTGTCGGAGGTATGAGTGGCCACCTAGTGTGAAATGCGTGTTTCTGTCCCAGGGACAAAACGTGCCCTCTGCTAACCTTTCAGTGCCAGCCGTTGAACAGGCTCTTTATAACTGCTGCCATCTCCGCCCCAGTGGGCTTTGCAGTCAGTGTTGAGGGGAGGACATGAGTGAGCATGGGTGCATGGCAGAGGGGAGTCATGTGACAATGCCAGGGCAGGCAAAGCAGGGCTTGAGTAGGGCAAGCAGCGGTGGGGAGACCCCACCCAAGTCCCACTGGTTTTTAGCGTGAACTGGCCACGTGTGCCTTAAGTGACTTTCTGCAGTCATAAGGGCAAACTAAAGAAACAAAACCCCAGTCTCGGGGGGCTTGTTTCCTCCTTGTGTGTTGCAAAGCTCATGACCCTCCCCTTTTACTTACCTCCCTTCTGTTTCCTTTTCTTTTTCTGTGGCTTCAGCGCAAGATGGAGAACCGGGAGTACCGTGACGCCCAGGAGTTTGCTTCTGACGTGCGGCTGATGTTCTCCAACTGCTACAAGTACAACCCCCCTGACCATGACGTGGTGGCCATGGCTCGGAAGTTGCAGGTGAGTTTGATGGGAAGTAGCTCTTCCTCCCCCCCTCCCCCCCCCCCCCCCCGTGACCCAGCCCCTCAGTAGCAGACCTCGAGTCTTTGCTGCTCTCCCGCAGGATGTCTTCGAGTTCAGCTATGCCAAGATGCCAGATGAACCCATAGACATCAACCCCCCCTCCACGTCACTCCCACAGCCGGGCCTCCTGATGAAGTCCTCCTCCGACGATTCCTCCAGCGACGATGATGACGACGATGAAGAGGAAGAGGAGGGGGATGATGACGAGAGCAGCAGCGAGAGTTCGTCGGACAGCGAGGAGAGTTCCGACTCAGAGGAAGAGCGGGCCAACCGGCTGGCTGAGCTCCAGGAACAGGTGAGGCAGAGCGAGCAGGGGCCAAAGCAACACCCCCACAGGGAAGCCTGCAAGCGACACCCTAGAACAAGAGCAACACTCTTCCCCCCCCCCCTGTGGCTTTGAGCCACTGCTGATCACGGCCATGGATTGAGAAAAGGGTGCCTGCGGTTGGTGGGGTTGGGAGCCCCCTAACCGTGTCCCTTTTGCCTCCCCAGCTGCGGGCAGTGCACGAACAGCTGGCGGCCCTCTCTCAAGGCCCGGTCTCCAAGCCCAAGAAGAAGCGGGACAAGAAGGACAAGAAGAAGAAGAAGAAGCTGGAGAAGCGCAAAGGGGGGAAGGCGGGAGGCGAGGAGGAGGCGGCCCGGCCCCACCAGGCCCAGCTCAAGAAGTCCAAGAAGGCAGCGGGCGGCGGCAGCGGCAGCGGAGGTGGCAGCAGTGGTGGCAAGTGAGTGGGGCAAGCGAGTGCATGGCGATGGGGTCGGGGTGGGGAGAGCAGGGCGAGCAGCTGGCTGATGACTCTCTTTCCCCGGCGGATCGACCGTGGCGAACTCCTTGTAGAACAAGCCAAGATGGCTGACAGCTGCCGCTGGCTGGGTCCCGCTCAGTGTGCAAGCGGTGGGGCCCCTGGGTCTAAGGCATGTCTCCCCTCCCCAGGAACTCGAAGAAGGCTAGCGCCAAGGCCCTCCCTCTGCCGGCCCCTGTGCTCTATGACTCGGAGGAGGAGGAGGAGAGCAAGCCCATGACGTACGACGAGAAGCGCCAGCTCAGCCTGGACATCAACAAGCTGCCGGGGGAGAAGCTGGGCCGGGTGGTGCACATCATCCAGTCGCGGGAGCCCTCCCTGCGCGACTCCAACCCCGAGGAGATCGAGATCGACTTCGAGACCCTCAAGCCCTCCACCTTGCGGGAGCTGGAGCGCTACGTCCTCTCCTGCCTGCGGAAGAAGCCTCGCAAGCCCTACAGCGAGAGTGAGTGGGGGCGATGCGGGCTGGGCAGTCTCGTCAGCAGGCAGGCCAAGATGCACCCCAAAAGGATTTTTGGTTTGGCGCTTGGCTACCAAATGGTGGTATTCAGGGCAGTCCAAAGTAAGACAAGGAGTCATAGTAAATACAGATAATCTGGGACAGCCAACACCCTCAGCAGGGAGGCTGGGTGATGGGGGGGGTTCAGTGGTGCTGGAAGGGGAGGGGTCTCTGTCTCTCCGTTTCCCCAGCCAGGCGCCCCACGACCCCAGGGATTCCTGCCAGGGGGAAACAGGGAGAATTGGGGGCCTCAGCTCAACCCCCAGCCTTGCTTGGACTCCTCATGAAGACCCCCTTGGTGGGCTTTCCCTGTCTGCCAAGTTCTTAACCAGAGGTACCACTGTGATGATTTTTTCAGCCATGTTCTGGAAAGGGATAATGGAGGTGTTTAGGGGTGTCAGCCAGAGGTCTGAGAAGCAGAAGCAGCTCTCCTTGTGTGGAGCTGGGTAGAGCTTGCCCTCCTGTTGTCCCAAATGAGAGCTGGATGAGGGCGCAAGGGGAAGAGGAGCTCCCCAGTAAATTCCTTCCTTCCTTCCAGCCCTGAAGAAGCCGGTGGGCAAGACGAAGGAGGAGCTGGCCCTGGAGAAGAAGCGGGAGCTGGAGAAGCGCCTGCAGGACGTCAGCGGGCAGCTGAACTCTGCTAAGAAGCCCCCCAAGAAAAGTAAGCCCTGGCTTTTGATTCCTGGGCCTGGTTCTCTCCTGCCCTTGACCCTCTGCCATCCTTCACCACCTTTGCCCTCTCTCTCCCTGTGCAGCCAACGAGAAGCCGGAGTCCGCGCAGCAAGTGGCCGTCTCCCGCCTGAGCGCCAGCAGCTCCAGCTCCGACTCCAGCAGCTCCAGCTCCTCCTCCTCCTCTTCGGACACAAGTGACTCTGACTCCAGCTAGGCAGGCTGGTGGAGGTGGCAGCGGCAGCATCAGCCGCCGGGGGGTGGCTGGCCAGCGATGGCAGCCTGCTCGGAAGAGGTTCTGCAGGACCAGAACTGGCAAGAGAGCGGCGCAGGCGGACGAGCGGGCTCCCCTCCACCCCCCCTCCAGCTGGGCGCCCGGGGCGGAAGGGCTGCGGCCGGCTGGCTGGCGGCTTCCCTGGGGCGAGAGCTGGCCCTGCTGTGTTTGCGCTGTGGCATGGGGCACCCCGACTCTGTACAGTTGGCTCCAGCAAGCGTGGGGGGCAGCAATTGGGGGGGCAGTGTTTTCCTGTTTTGGTTGAATCTTAGGAAACAAACTTGTGGTTTTTATAAAAGCATTTAGCAAGTTTTGGTTTTGTGACGCTCCATTCCTGGATGGGCAGGTTGAGGGCGAGGAACTGCGCTGGGGTGTTTGTGCCCTGCCAGCTTGGACTTGGAGCCCTGAGGGGGAGAGAAGACTCTTGCGGGGAGAAGTTCCTCCTCTGACCCCCCCCCCCGGCACTCAAGAGGTTCCTTTTATTTATTTTTCTTTGTTTCCCGTCGGTGGCTTTCCCTGGGATCTGGAGTGAGTGCGACCGTTGACGTCCCTGGGCAAAATCGAGACAGCATGTTCTTCGCCCCTCAAGGGAGGCTGGTTGAGGGGGGAGCAGCCCGCTTGAGGCTTTTTTTTATGTTGACTGTATATTTTTTTTCTACTGTTCCTTTTATTCCCCTTGCCCGTGTTCACCTTCCAGGGCTTTGTTTCATCTTATTGTATGTTAAGCCTTCTGGTTCTTTAAACATGTAAATAAAAAAAATATTATACAGGCTGGTGTGGATTGAGTGGGGAAGAGGGCAGCCAACAGGCAGCCTTCCTGTCAAGGGTCTCGCTGCCACCAGGTCAGGGATCTCTCCCCACCTGCTTCCCGCCAGGGCTTGTCTCCTCTGCTTTGTAGGGTCTCCTGAGCAGCCCCCCTCCCCAGGGAATTGGAGGAGACGCTTAAGGGCCATCTAGTACTCCTCTTCTAATTACCCCTGCTTGCTGACCATCACCGTTCAGTGGGGCTTCCAAATATGCCAGGGTGAAGCTTCCGTTTTCCTGGGGGAAAACCAGAATATCACAAATGTGCGGTTTCAAATCTTCCATTTGCCTGCTGGCTGCACTGCCGTCACAGACCCACTTGAGGAGCTCAGCGTTTGCTGTGTAGGGGAGGGTCTTGAAGATGGTTGTTGCAGAAAAAGCACTGGCTTCAGGGTCAGAAAACTGGAGCAAAGGTAGGTACTTCCTCGCCCATCAAGCCTTCAAGCTGCAAGTCCCTCCTGCAGGGGGCAGTGAAGGCGGGGTCTCTTGGGCTTCTGTCCTTCCTCGTTTCCCATAATAGGCCTCTGGTCAACCACTGAGAAGGGATGCTGGACTATATCTGCCACTTGCCTGATTAGTTATGGCCTAGAGTACTTTGGTAAGCCCAGGAAGAGTCTAGAAGACAGGCGGTCTGAACAATTCTCCCCCTTGCCCACAAATTAATGGGTGGCACAGAGCAGAATTTTGAGGTCCCCCCTCAGCTTGACACTAGCTACCCCTTTTTGCTGAAGGCCTAAGGTGGCTGCTTGTTGTTTAGTCGTTTAGTCGTGTCCGACTCTTCGTGACCCCATGGATCAGAGTACGCCAGGCACTCCTGTCTTCCACCGCCTCCTGCAGTTTGGCCAGACCCATGTCTGTAGCTTCGAGAACACTGTCCAACCATTTCATCCTCTGTCGTCCCCTTCTCCTTGTGCCCTCCATCTTTCCCCAACATCAGGGTCTTTTCCAGGGAGTCTTCTCTTCTCATGAGGTGGCCAAAGTATTGGAGCCTCAGCTTCACGATCTGTCCTTCCAGTGAGCTCTCAGGGCTGATTTCCTTAAGAATGGATGCGTTTGATCTTGCAGTCCATGGGACTCTTCAAGAGTCTCCTCCAGCACCATAATTCAAAAGCATCCATTCTTGGGCGATCAGCCTTCTTGATGGTCCAGCTCTCACTTCCATACTTCATTACTGGGAAAACCATGGCTTTAACTATACGGACCTTTGTAGACAATCTCTGGACATAGGAGCTAAAAAGGCCAGCAGAACAGTGGAGAGCTTGGAGCCCCTTCCCTGGTGGTAAGGCTGAAAGCTGCAGTGGGGGACCTCTGTTTTCTTCTGACCACCACTGCTGTACTGACCCTGCTGCACACAGGAGGGCTTTGCCTGAAAGCAATTCTTGCTTGACTGGGGGAAGGGGCTGATCCAGCCAAGCCAAGTGGGGTGTCCCCCCCCACGCCCATGTTGCCCAAAGACCCCTTGGCCCAGCTCCTCCCTCACCAGGGATGGAGAAGGGAATTGATTGGGAAACTGAAGATCTAGTGATATAAAATACATGAAATCCTTTTCCTTGTTCCTTTTTCCTGGGTCTGAGGCAGGCAGTGAGAGTGGGAGGGCTTTCCTGAGAAAGGAGGGCGCTGTGGGGCTGGATTGCAGCAGGCTGTGTGTCAGGGAAACCCAGGGCCCCACCCATTCCCCCCCCCTTTGCCCCTCTGCCTGAAAGGGACTCTCCTGCCCCATGGAGTTTGCCAAGGAAAAACAGGTGAGTGGTGGGTGGAAATGACACATGGAAACCGCTTTATAAGAGACTCCATCCACTAAGCTGGCTCCCCACAGCAGCTTGCTAGGTGCCTCTGGGATGCCCCATGTATCAGGACGGAGACATTCTTGCACCCCTCTCTTCCCACTGATGGAAATCCAGAGGCAGGCTTGAGGTGCTGGGCCACTGAGAGGATAAGGCTCTTGAAAGGGAGCTTCTCCACTGATCCCTCCTCCAGCCCCGATTGTTTGAAATCTGTAATCCTAGGACTTGGGGCTGTGGGTAGCAAGAGAGAGTGTCCTCCAATAACATAAAAGGATGCGTATGAGGGCAAAAATGAAGCTTGTGGGATCATTCCCAACTGGAGCGCTTGCATGGTTTTCAAAATGGAATACAAATGTTTTGGAGGGTTCAAGACAAATTCTGGAACTGCCCCGTTGTGGAGTGCAAATCCCAGGCAAAGGAGACTGGTTTTGCCTGGGGGTTGTGCCTTCCCCAGGGCCAAGTCTGGTGGTGTGATTCAGTGGGGCCCCTGGTGTTCTCTTGCGGTAGCTGAACAAGGTCCACAGCCCACCTTTTTCCTTTTTCACAATACAGGAAGCCTTCAAGTGGACAGATCAGTCGGTAGAGCATGAGACTCTGAATCCAGGGATTGTGGGTTAGAGCCTCACATTGGGCAAAAGATTCCTGTCTTGCAGGGGGTTGGACTAGATGCCCCCGGGGTACCTCCCAACTCTCCAGTTCTATGATTCTATCTATGACGGGGAGGAAATGGGAGAATGCACAAGGGGGGGGGGGTTGAACTAGATGGTCCCCTGGGGCAGAGGGAGAGGGGGAGGACGGCAAGGGGGTGTCAAGACTGAGGAAGGTGACATGGCAAAAAGGTGCAAAAAGTATTCCGCCCAGGAGCAGGGTGCCTTTCCCCTGCCTTCCCCGCTCACCCGCCCTCCCGTGCCTAGTCCTTCCTCTCCCTCATGTTCCCGCGCAATGCATAGTTCCTGTCCGGCGCCCCTGCTTTTCCATGCAGGGTACATCCTCGTGCATGAAAGGAAAAGCAGCGCAGACTTTGCATCTTGTTTCCTTTTATAGCTGGGAAGGTGCCCGGCAGCAGAGAGAGAGAGGAGCTTTCTGCAAACCTTTCCACACACCCTCCCGGCCTCCTTGCCTTAAGGGTTAAAGCCAGAGAGTGCCAGCTGCTAGAGAGAGAGAGGGAGAGAAGGGAATGCTGGATACTGACTTGGGAAAGGGGGCGCGGCTTAAGCAGAACAGCTGTCCCGTTCCCTTTGCAGCCACAGGCTGCCCTTGTCTCCTGCAAGGAATCGGGTGCGTGCAAAGCGCCTTGGGGTGCAGCAGGATTTGGGCTGTTTGGGTGTGTGTTTGTGCAATGCAGTAGTCAGCTTCGTGCTGAGAGATCCCTGCCTCTGCTCACAAACACGGTTTTAACAATGAGTCCATAGGTGACTGTGGAGGCCAATTCTGGATCCCCACGTCCTTCCTCAGTGGGGACATTGGTTTCCAGGCAAGAGTTGATCACAGTGAGGGTTTGCCAGGCGTGTCTTCCTCTTAGCATGTTTCTCCCTTGCGTCCTGAGTTCGAGTGTCTTCAAAGTCCATGACACCTTTGGCAAAGGCTGTTCTCCAACTGGAGCGCTCACAGGCCAGTGCTTCCCAGTTTTCAGTGTTTATAGTACATTTTTTAAAAAATTGGCTTGAGACAGTCTTTAATCCTCTTTTTGTCAACCACCAGCATTACACTTTCCATTTTAAAGTTGGGAATAGAGTAGTTGCTTTGGAAGACGATCATCAGGCATCCACACAACATGGCCAGTCCAACGAAGTTGATGTTGACGAATCATTGCTTCAACACTGGTGATCTTTGCTTCATCCAGTACACTGGTATTAGTTCGCCTGTCTTCCCAAGTGATGTGCATAAAAATTTGGAGACACACAGTTGATGAAATCTTTGGAGGAGTTGGAGATACCATTTATAAGTGGTCCAAGTTCAATTCCACCCACTTTGAAGACTTTGGCAGGTCCACTTGCTTTGCTGTTTTTCATTTGGTTAATAGCTTTTTTGGATTACGAGCAAAAAAATGTGTAGGCCCCATTGACGAAAGAGCTCCTTGGATTAGGCTACAACTGTTTTGGTTTACAAATGGCCCTCTGGAACAGATTATGGTTGTAAACCAAGGTACCACTGCACAGCAAACTCACCTCTAAATTGGTTCTGTGGAATTTGTGAGAGGACCTCAGCAGCTCCGGGGGAGTTCTTTCCAGTGCAGTGCAATAGCTTCATTACCTTTTAGAAGTGTGGTACATATGCCATGATTTATTGACCCATAAATGGTCTTTGTGGCTTCAAATAAACTCAGTGCATCATGAGTTAGTTCGAGAACTAAGCTGTTCGAAAACTGAGCTGCCACTGTATTTATTTTCCCCAACTGTATTCATCCCCCCGCCCCCCCCCGTGGTGATTTTCTTGAGTCAAAATGAGAGTACCACCAAACATTTTTTTAGAAAGGGGAAAAAAAGCAGTTATACCATAAAATTGTATATCAATGGAAAGATAATTTAATGAAAAATGTAATGCGATAACTTTTATGAAGGATTATTTATTGCAATGGCAGTCATAAAGAAGAACCGTGAAACACACAGAAAAAAAGGAGCTATACAGGTTAAAGGTAAAGGGACCCCTGACCATTAGGTCCAGTCGTGGCCGACTCTGGGGTTGTGGTGCTCATCTTGCTTTATTGGCCAAAGGAGCCGGCGTACAGCTTCCGGGTCATGTGGCCAGCAGGACTAAGCCGCTTCTGGTGAACCAGAGCAGCGCACGGAAACGCCGTTTACCTTCCCGCCGGAGCGGGACCTATTTATCTACTTGCACTTTAACGTGCTTTGAAACTGCTAGGTTGGCAGCAGCAGGGACCGAGAAGTGGGAGCTCACCCCGTCACGGGGATTCGAACCGCCAACCTTCTGATTGGCAAGCCCTAGTCTCTGTGGTTTAACCCACAGTGCCACCCGCCAGTCTTAAATTGGTTTTAAGGTTAAATTGCCGTAAATAAATAAATGGGTTTTGGGTTGCAGTTTGGGCACTCAGTCTCTAAAAGGTTCGCCATCACTGTGCTATTCAATTACGGTAAGCGTAACAACATTTATACCCCGCCCACCTGGTTTCCCCAGCCATTCGGGCCGCTCCCGACAGAGTATTTTTTAAAAAACCAATGAAGCATCAAACATTAAACGCTTCTCCATACTGTCCTCTAATTGTCAGATAGTTGTTTATCTCTTTGACATCTGGCGGGAGGGCGTTCCACAGGGCGGGTGCCACCACCGAAAAGGCCTGGTTCCCTATAACTTGGCTTCTCGCAGTGAGGGAACCGCCAGAAGGCCCTCGGTGCTGGACCTCAGTGTCCGGGTAGAATGATGGGGGTGGAGACGCTCCTTCAGGTATACAGGAAAGAGGCCGTTTAGGGCTTTAAAGGTCGGCACCAACACTTTGAATTGTGCTCAGAAACGTTCTGGGAGCCAGTGTAAGTCTTTCAGGACCAGTGTTATATGGTCTTGGCAGCTGCTCCCAGTCACCAGTCTAGTTGCCGCATTCTGGATTACTTGCAGTTTCTGGATCACCTTCAAAGGTAGCCCCACGTAGAGCGCATTGCAGTAGTCCAAGCGGGAGATAACTGGAGCATGCACCACTCTGACAAGACAGTCTGCGGGCAGGGAGAGTCTCATCCTGTGCCTCCGTGGACAGCTGTGAGTTCAAAATGACCCCCAGGCTGTGCACCTGGTCCTTCAGGGGCACAGTGACCCCATTCCGGATCAAGGAGTCCTCCACACCAGCCTGCCCCCTGTCCCCCAAGAACAGTACTTCTGTCTTGTCACGGTTCAACCTCAACCCATTAGCCACCATCCATTCTCCAACCGCCTCCATTGTGGTGGTTCCCTCATTGCGGATAAGTGAGGTTCATAGACTACCTGCAATGCAGGAATTTTTTTGACAAGGTGGGGCTTGAACCCACAACCCCTGAGAGTCTCATGCTCTACCAACTGAGCTATCCCAGGACTCAAATCAAATTCAGCTGGTAGAATTGCAAATGCAGAATGGGGAGAATAATAATCATAATAATTCCACAGCCACTTTGGGCGGCTTCCAGCGAAATATAAAAACATAATAAGACATCAAACATTAAAAACTTCCTGATCCTACTTCTTTGAGAGAAGCTGACAAATTTAGGATAGATGCTCTATCAACTCAATGACAGGGAACCAGGCAGAGGGCCTTTTTGGTGGTGGCGCCTGCCCTGTGGAACGCCCTCCCGTCAGATGTCAAGGAAATAAACATCTATCTGACTTTTAGAAGACATCTGAAGGCAGCCTTGTTCAGGGAAGTTTTTAATGTGTGACATTTGGATGTATTTTTAATCTTTGTTGGAAGCCGCCCAGAGTGGCTGGGGAAACCCAGGGAGATGGGCAGGGTACAAATAAATTATTGTTATTGTTGTTGTTGTTATTAAGCAAAATTTTGTTAGACGTTCTGCAACCCATCTTTGCCTTTGTAAAATTGGAGGGTAAAAAGAGAAGGGTGGGTTTTTTGTGGTGGACATGACTTTTCTGGTCGGCGGGCAGAAGGAGCTTGGGTCAATCCCTAGCTAGACATCTGCCATCCCCTTGTCTCGGTCCAGATTTGGGTCTCTGCCTCCTAGTTTAGATGCGCACAGTCGCCACATGTTGACAGCAGCAGGCAATGGCTCCCTCGCATGTGTGAACAGCCATTGCGGGTCTCTCTCAAACACCACAGAGATTGGGCATTGCTTTGTCGGATGTCCTGCAACCAACCCCCTCCTGGGCCCTCTGGTCTCTCCCACCGCCAATAAAAATAAAATACCTGTTTACCTGACGCTGACACAAAAGCTCACACGCTATATACGTAAATGAATGAAATGTTGAGGTCTCCCCCCTTTTCCTTTCCTCTCTTCCCATTTTCTCCGCCCCGCCCCCCGCCAACCCCTTATTGCCTAGAGCAGTGCGGTCTCACTCTGAATAGGACTGACTTGTTTGAAGGATTCCGTGACTTGGATGCACCCAAGAATTTAATAAAAACAATTTTTAAAACCACAGTCTCTCTCGCCCATTAATGTTCTTCAGCTCAGCTTCGTTGGAAAGTCATAGAATGGGATCCTGCAAAGGGCCAGTCCAGGTGTTAGGGCTGCCACCTTGTTTTGTACCCAAGAGGCAGACAATATGTGGTAGGTAAATGAGACATTTTGGGTTGTAGTTGAGGAAATTTCCTCTGCGCCAGCACCAACACCCCAAAATATACTCCACAAAGCACATAGCAAGCCTGTTGCATACATGCTATCCATCACCTTATAAAGGTAAAGGTACCCCTGCCCGTACGGGCCAGTCTTAACAGACTCTAGGGTTGTGCACTAATCTCACTCTAGAGGCCGGGAGCCAGCGCCGTCCGCAGACACTTCCGGGTCACGTGGCCAGTGTGACATCGCTGCTCTGGCGAGCCAGAGCCGCACACGGAAACGCCGTTTACCTTCCCGCTATAAAGCGGTACCTATTTATCTACTTGCACTTTTAAGGGTGCTTTCAACCTGCTACGTGGGCAGGAGCAGGCAGGGACCGAATGACGGGAGCTCACCCCGCCGTGGGGATTCGAACCGCCGACCATACAATTGGCAAGTCCTAGGCACTGTGGTTTTACCCACAGCGCCACCCGCGTCCCTCCATCACCTTATAACAGGCAGCAAATACCAGTTTCTGTGGAGCCTGGAACTATTTATATTTATTTAGAAGGTAACAGTAAAGGACCCCTGACAGTTAAGTCCAGTCACAGAAGACTCTGGGGTTGCGGCGCTCATCTTGCTTTACTGGCTGAGGGAGCCAAAGGACAGCTTCCGGGTCATGTGGCCAGCATGACTAAGCCACTTCTGGCAAACCAGAGCAGCGAACGAAAACGCCATTTACCTTCCCACCAGAGTGGTACCCATTTATCTACTTGCACTTTGACGTGCTTTAGAACTGCTAGGTTGGCAGGAGCTGGGACCAAGCAACGGGAGCTCACCCTGTTGCGGGGATTCGAACCTTCTGATCAGCAAGTCCTAGGCTCTGTGGTTTAACCCACAGCGCCACCCGTGTCCCTTCCCATATTTATTTAGGAGTCCCTATATTCTAATGAAATTCCACCCATTAGTAACTGTGCATTAGAGCTTTACCCGTGTTAAGTTGGAAAAGGCTTATTTGCGTATGGTCTGAGGTTCAGGGCTGCCAATGCACTACTGGATTCCCTGCTTATGGAATCGTCCGCATGCAGACAGAACTAAAGACAAAGACAATAGCTGTTACAAATAAAGCCAAATTGGATTTATTCTGATGAGGTTTTGTAGAGAATGGGGGGGGGGGAGCAATGAACTAGCTGAAAAACTAATTTTACGGAAGTCAATCTATTTCAGGTTGCCTCTCCCCCCCAGACATATTTCCCATGTCTCTTGACACAGGTCATCATACAGGGTGACCAAAATAGTTTCTGTGCCAAAACGGGCCCTGAACCCCGATTGAAATGGATCCAGAAAATCAATTTCTTCCAATAGCACCTAGAAAAACGACCTTTTTAGTTAATGAAGTCATACTCTCTTCAGTGGCATAGGAAGTGGGGTGCGGGCTTTCCTGGGTGTCATCACGGGGGGGGGGGGTGTTTGACAAAATGACAAAAATATGTGTGTATAAAATAAAATAAAATAAATTTGGGCCCACGATATGTGGTGTGGGGGGAATTATTTAAAATGAGTTTAATAACTTCATCTGACAACTGATTAACCTCAGCAAGTCAACATAATACATATTGAAACTTTTTAGTTCAGTCAACAAACGCAACGAAACACAGCTTAACTTGATGCTGCGCAGTGGAGAGTAGATGGATAAGGAAGGGGGAGGGGTTTTTTCTTTCAGACGAAAGTGAAAGGAATTGGTTTTGATGATTTGATTTCAAAATCTGCAGAGAACAAAGTTAGGGGGGGGGAAGGTTTTAAATGCTCACACTCGAAATGTTAAGTAAATAATAAAACAGAAATACAGGCTTGCAACTGTATCTTATTTTTACTTCTTTTAATAATTTCAATTGGGGGGGGGTGACAAAAAAAATATTGCACCGAGTGCCACCTGGCCTTAGTACACCCCTGCCCTGGGGTCCCTCCCAACTCCAGGTCTATGATTCTATGACAGAGAGAGGACATGGGAGAATGTATGAGATGTTAAAATACAAGAGTTCCAATTCCTGGAGGAGACTGCTATTGATGGCTAATAGCCAGTTGGAGGTGGCAAAGCTTCTGAATATCAGTTGCTGGAAACCCAGGGAGAGGAGAGGGTTCTGGTGCTCATGTTCAGCTGACTAGGTCTCCCATAATCTCCTGGTCTATTCACATAGCCCCTCGTTCCTGAGCTCGGATCCTGCTATCCGGCTTCTTTCTGAGGGCACCTGGCCAGCCAGGGAGAGAAATGGAGGCTGAACAAGGTGGGCCATAAGAACGTGAAGTTCTTATAGGGCCACAGGGTAGGACACAGCCGTTGTGGCTGCACATCCTCTCCACACTGCCTCTTGCCCCCTGCCCAGGAGGCAAAGGCCACAGCAGTTGCTTGTTTGCCCCTCCGGTTCCTCTGGCAAAACTCCTTCCCTGCTGAATGGCAACAAAGGGCAATGTGTGGAGAACCTGACAGCTGTTTGCTCCGATTCAGCTGTAAAGAGGGGAGAAGTGGGGGAGCCAAGTGTGGATGAGCCCCGAGTGCCTCATGCCAGCAGGATGTCCTCTGGGGAAAGATGATCTGTAAAAAGGATCCCATTTGTCTTTCACTGGGCCATCAGCAGATCCAAATTGATCTCTGCAGCTGGAAGATATAAGATTGCACAGCAGACTGGGCCTTGTCTGTTGGCCTCTGTGATGTTCCTCTTCAAGGCTTGGCGGCAGGAAGGACGCCTCTCCCAAACCCCACTCGGTGGTGTCATTTACCTTCTGGAGACTTGCAAAGGGGAGAGAAACAGCTGAACAACTCCTTCAACTAGCATTAGTTTATTTTAATGAGGCACAAAAATAAGGGCAAGATAGGGAGAGGAGGGAAAACACCAGATCAAGAACCCAAAAAGGAATGAATCCTTCCTTGAGGAGGTTAAGGCATGATCCAGGCAACACAGCCAACTCATGAGTGGGTTGCACGCTGACCTTGCATGTCCTGAAACACACCCCTTCCCTGCAGGTTGTTCCCCCTGGCAGAAGACATGCAGTCATGCACACTGGATTTGGAGGGGTCTCTGCACATTTCCTTCCTCTTCCCCCCATCATTCACTCCAGTCTCAAGAAGAGCAGGTGCTTTGCTCTGGTGAGGCATTTTAGAAGAGGCGGGTGGCCTGTTCAGTCTCTCTCCTCTGTTCCCCCAGAGTGGGGATCCATGGGTCCTGTGGGATAATGGTTTGGGGCATCACACAACCCACAGCAGGCCTTGGAGATCAGAAGAGCAGGGAAGGGCTCCCCCCGCCCCTTCATTCTGGGGATTAGTAGAGTGGGGGGAGGGACTGATCCAGGCAAGCCAGCTGCAAAGTGGGGTGTCCCACCCCCGCCCAAGTTTGCACTGCAAGATCATCTGTGAAGCAGAGATGGACCCAGCCTCTGGTGGTGGGAGAATACACACACACACACACAAGCAAAGTTAGAGGGAACCAGGCAGATGACCTTCTTGGCAGTAGCGCCCAACGTCAAGGAGATAAAGAATTACACAACTTTTAGGAGACATCAGAAGGCAGCCCTGTATCAGGAGGTTTTTTATGCTTGATGTTTTCCCCCATGTTTTTAAGCTGTCTACAGTGAGGGCATTGGGAAACCTAGCCAGATGGGCAGGTTATATATACTACTGCTGCTGCTGCTGCTGCTACTACTACTACTACCACCAGCCCTGCTTCCAAAGCAACACTCTCCCCCTCTCTATGTAACATTACATTAAGTCAGGCATCCTCAAACTTGGCCCTCCAGATGTTTTGGGACTGCAACTCCCACCATCCCTAGCTAACAGGTCCAGTGGTCAGGGATGATGGGAGCTGTACTCGCAAAACAGCTGGAGGGCCGAGGGTGGGGACGCCTGCATTAAGTCTTACATTATGCTTACTATTGGGAGATGCTTCCTTCATCTCAATACATGGAAGACTTAAACTTTGACAGAAATTCTTTCTATATTGCTGACATTTAATGATTTCTCTCTTGTCTGAGCTTATTGATGTCTTCTAGGTTTTACAATATCAGTGAACTTCTTTGCACAATGCATACATTGAAATGGTCTCTGCCCTTCGAGAGTCTATTGAGATTTTCAAAGTGTTTCACTTGGACGAAAATTATTTCCACTCTCCATGTGAATCCGTTGATGAATTCTAAGTGTTCGACTTGCACTGAAGCTCTTTCCACACTCCAAGCATTTAAATTTCTCCCCTGTGTGAATCTGTTGATGAATTTTAAGTTTTGAACTGTCAGTGAAGCTCTTTCTACACTCCATACATTTAAATGGTTTCTCCCCGGTGTGAATTCGTTGATGTTTTTTAAGGTTGCTATTCATACTAAAGCTCTTTCCACACTCCATACATTTAAATGGTTTCTCCCCAGTGTGAATCCGTTGATGAATTCTAAGTGTTCCACTTGCACTGAAGCTCTTTCCACACTCTATACATTTAAATAGTTTCTCCCCAGTGTGAATCCGTTGATGTTTCTTAAGTGTTCCACGGTCAATGAAGCTCTTTCCACACTCTATACATTTGAATGGTTTCTCCCCAGTGTGAATCCGTTGATG
>JAXCMG010000119.1:371659-384825 GCA_034642415.1 Podarcis siculus
CACTCTATACATTTGAATGGTTTCTCCCCAGTGTGAATCCGTTGATGTTTTTTAAGTGTTCCACTTCCACTGAAGCTCTTTCCACAATCTATACATTTATATGGTTTCTCTCCTGTGTGAATTCGATGATGGGTTCTAAGTGATCCACGATCAATGAAGCTCTTACTGCACACCCTGCAATTAAATGGTTTCTCCCCTGTGTGAGTCCGTTGATGAATTCTAAGTGTTTCACTTTTATGGAAGCTCTTTCCACACTCTATACATTTAAATGGTTTCTCCCCAGTGTGAATCCGCTGATGAATTCTAAGGTTTCCACTAGTAGTAAAGCTCTTTCCACACTCTATACATTTAAATGATTTCTCCCCTGTGTGAATCACCTGATGAATTTTAAGGTTTCCACTTGCACTGAAGCACTTTCCACACTCTATACATTTAAATGGGTTCTCCCCAGTGTGAGTCCACTTATGAATTCTAAGTGTTTCACTGTCAGTGAAACACTTTCCACACTCTATACATTTATATGGTTTCTCCCCAGTGTGAATCCGTTGATGTATTTTAAATTTTCCACTGTTCCTGAAGCTCTTTCCACACTCCATACATTTAAATGGTTTCTCCCCTGTGTGAATCCGTTGATGAATTCTAAGTGTTCCTCTTGCACTGAAGCTCTTTCCACACTCCATGCATTGGAATGGTTTCTCCCCTGTATGAATCCGTTGATGAATTCTAAGTTTTGAACTGTCAGTGAAGCTCGCTCCACACTCTATACATTTAAATGGTTTCTTCCCAGTGTGAGACTGTTGATGAACTCTAAGGGCTCCACTCTGACGGAAGCACTTTCCACACTCCATACATTTATATGGTTTCTCCCCTGTGTGAATCCGTTGATGTATTTTAAGTTTTCCACTGTCAATAAAGCTCTTTCCACACTCCATACATTCAAATGGTTTCTCTCCTGTGTGATTTCTTTGATGTCTTCTAAGTGTTCCGCTACAAGTGAAGGTTTTCCCACACTCCATGCATTCAAATGGTTTCTCTCCTGTGTGAATCCGTTGATGTTTCTTAAGGTTTGACTTCAGACTGAAGCACTTTCCACACTCCATACATTTAAATGGTTTCTCCCCTGTGTGAGTTCGTTCATGTGAACAAAGGTTTGTACTCTTACTGAAGCTCTTTCCACACTCCACACATGTAAATGGTTTCTCTCCTGTGTGAGTCCGTTGATGGTTTCTAAGTGTTCTGCTGCCAGTGAAGTTTGTTCCAGACTCCATACCCTGAAAAGTCTTCTGCACTGCTTCCTTTGGAGCGAGTGGAAAATAAAGTCTTGTTCGGGTTTCAAGGTAGAGAACAAAGGAATATGAAAGACAAAAAGTTAAATTAGCATATTCTCCTTTTTAAACATCTCATTCATTCTCCCATGTCCTCCC
The DNA here is from genome assembly GCA_034642415.1 of Podarcis siculus. Classification (NCBI taxonomy): domain Eukaryota; kingdom Metazoa; phylum Chordata; class Lepidosauria; order Squamata; family Lacertidae; genus Podarcis; species Podarcis siculus. Next base: position 373,084 of record JAXCMG010000119.1, read on the forward strand.
CGTGTCATAGAATAATAGAACTGGAGAGTTGGAAGGGACCCCGGGCGCCATTTAGTCCAACCCCTTGCAATGAAGAAATGTCCATGAACATGCCTTCTACTTGTGTCGTTCATAGTTTCTAATGATATATTTCATCCTCTGCATACTAATCCTCCACACCCAAAGCCCCAAGACAAAGAAGGATGTCCAGCGATACCTGGGCTTCAGCAAATTCTACAGAAGGTTTATCAAGAACTTTGCCCACTTGACAGCGCCCATAACTGATTGCCTCAGTGGGAAGAAATTTATGTGGACTGAGGAGGCACAGAGGGGATTGGATAAACTAAAGAAGGTTTTTGCATCGGAGGGGCAGCTATTGCACATGAACCCAGACAAGCCGTTGCGGAGCAGTCCTGCTGCAGCAAGATGCTGGGGGAGATTGGAGGCCGTGCATCTTTTTCTCCAGGAAACAACAAATCGGAGCAAAACTAAAGTATCTATGACAAAGAATTGCTGGCTATTTTTGCAGCCTTTAAGCAGTGGAGGCACTTCCTGATGGGGCGAAGCAGCAGATACAGGTATGCACAGATCACAAGAACCTGGAGTATTGGTGGACCGCGCATGTGCTTTGCCAAAGACAAATACACTGGGTGGAGTTTTTTGCCAGCTTTAACTTTAGGATCCAGTACGTTCCGGGAGAGCAGAACGTGAGGGCAGATGCACTATCTCGCAAGCCCGAGAACTGGGAGGAAGAGGGACCTCCCGTGGCCAGGCTCATGTTCCCAGATGACAAATGGACTTGTGAAGGGGCACTAGTGGCATGTTCCCATGCAGTGACAGCAGAGGAGACCAGCAAGTTGTTCGAGGAGCACATTTTTTGACTGCATGGGGTTCCTTCAAGGGTAATTTCTGACTGGGGAGGCAGTTCACCTTGCATTTTTGGCACAAGATCATGAGTTTATTGCAGGTAGAGGTGAGCTAAACGGCCTCGGCCCAGTATACCTGAAGGAGCATCTCCACCCCCATCGTTCTACTCAGACGCTGAGGTCCAGCGCTGAGGGTCTTCTGGCAGTTCCCTCCCTGCAAGAAGCAAAGCTACAGGGAACCAGGCAGAGGGCCTTCTCGGTGGTGGCGCCCACCCTGTGGAACGCCCTCCCACCAGATGTCAAAGAGATAAACAACTACCTGACATTCAGAAGATATCTTAAGGCAGCCCTTTTCAGGGAAGTTTTTAATGTGTGACATCTTAGTGTATTTTTGGTCTTTGTGGAAGCTGCCCAGAGTTGCTGGGGAAACCCAGCCAGATGGTGGGGTACAAATAATAAATTATTATTATTATTATTATTATTATTATTATTATGAAGCAAAGGCTCACTCAGGCTGAGGTGAGCCACGACACCGCTCCCAGGGAAACAGAAAGGGAGAGTGATGTGCTGCTTCCGTCGCAGTTTTCGCCAGGGAAATAAACGTAAGGAAGAAAGGAGGAGAGGGAGGTTTCCCGGGCTTTTGTGCTGGAGAGCAAACCAGAAGAAACCACTCCCGGAATCTACTAGTGATTGAGGCAGATATAGATTTTGGACTTCTGCACTGTACATAGTTTTCCACTCAATAAAAGCTGTAAAAGGCAGGACGGAGTCCTGGCTGTTTACTTCGTGAGCAACCACACACATTCCTCACAGTAAGTATACAAACCACATGTCTGAAAAATTACAGGAGGACCATCCTGAAATCATTTTAACTCTCCCAATGCCATAATAATAATAATAATTTATTATTTATCCCTGCCCATCTGGCTGAGTTTCCCCAGCCACTCTGGGCGGCTCCCAATCGAGTGTTAAAAACAATACAGCATTAAATATTAAAAACTCCCGAAACAGGGATGCCTTCAGATGTCTTTTAAAAATGGGATAGCTGCTTAATTCCTTGACATCTGATGGGAGGGCATTCCACAGGGCAAGCGCCACTACCCAGAAGGCCCTCTGTCTGGTTCCCTGTAACCTCACTTCTCGCAATGAGGGAACCGCTAGAAGGCCCTCGGCGCTGGATCTCAGTGTCCAGGTTGAACTATGGAGGTGGAGACGCTCCTTCAGGTATACAGGACTGAGGCCGTTTAGGGCTTAAAAGGTCAGCACCAACACTTTGAATTATGCTCAGAAACGTACTAAAATATTCCTCTGCAGTAAAGGAGGCAAATGGAAGCCTTCCCATTGTCTTTGTGTTTACAAATACTGTGTTAAGGAGGGATGAACAGGGTGGGCCTGTGACCTGGATTCAGGAACTAAAGTATTTACCATCACAAAAGAATGGCCAGGCTGCCCAGGTAATGCAGTTAGTGACCATTAACAGGAATCCTTGAGGACAGGTTTTCTGCTGTAGACCGCCTCCTGTGATGTATTCCTGCTGTAGACAGTCTCCTTCTGTATGATATTTGCGGGGGTGGTCTTGGGGGGCAATTTGAAAAGACTATGTAAGGCCTTGCACACCTCCCTCCTGGTTGTGGTGGTGGGGGGACACTATTGCAATAAAGATCAGGCTTACTAGCCACTTTGCTTCTCCATATACTCTGGGTGGCCTGTTATTTTCTACCTACCGTATTTTTCACTCCATAAGGCGCACCTGATCATAAGGCGCACCTAGTTTCTAGAGGGGGAATTCAATAAAAATATTATTTAAAGGGAGCGCTGAGCAGAGCTCCCCGGTGCCCTGGGGAGGCGTTGCGCCACTAAGGCAGAAGCTAAAACAGCTAGAGGGAGCACTGCGCAGCGCTCTCTCTAGCTGTTCTGGCTTCTGGGGTAGCCTGCGAAGCCTCCACAGGACAGCAGCGAGCCTTCATCCCGGGCTTCCCCCGCCAGCCCTGACAAGCTCTGGGAATATTCCCCACCTCCCACAAAAGCCCACAGGAGCTGCGCACCCTTTAAGGAGAGTGCGGCTCCTGCGAGCTTTTTTACGAGGTGGGAGAAGGGACTGACGCAGCCAGTCAGTCCCTTCTCCCTCCTCAGGGAAAAGCCCCCAAGAGCGGCGTGCTCTTTAAAGGGTGCGCGGCTTCTGCGGGAGGTGGGGGAATTCTGTAAGATTATTTGGGGAAGTTTTTCTAATGAGAAGATATTGTCACAGAGGCTTGTTTTTGCCATTCTCAAAAGTGTGAATTTCTGTATCTGCAGAGATAACATGCCTTTTCTTCACAGGAAAAATGTTATAAAATAAACATACAGAGTTAACGGAAAACCTTAATCCCATTGTTCCATTGCAGATTTATATACACAGAATTAACCCCATAAATTCTAAGTTCCAAGAGGTTCAATGAACAGATGGTTTGCAGTGGAAGAGATCTGCACAAGTAACTAAGTGTGAAGCAGTAAAAATGAAAGTTCAACCTTGTGAGCAGAATACTCCACACATCTTGGGGTCTTTGTGTAATGATTGTGCAACTCAGACTTGAGGCAAGTGCTGAAGGCTCTTCAGGGCTGGCAACCTCTTCCCAATCCCACTGGGTTCCAACAACCGCACTAACACTTAACTGTACAGAATAGGCACCTGGATGCAGAAGCCAATCCAAAGGGGTGGCTGGTAGTGGAGGTGGTGAAATGCTTAAGTTCCGAGTTTTTCATGTGTGCTAAAACTCAGTCTGCTTGGTTGTTGTTTTTGATATAAAAAAAATATTTTTACCAACATGCTATAATATTATTGTTTTAGTTAAATAAATTGTTCAAGTTGTTACTAAGGACATGATTATTTTTCTCCTTCCAATAAATTTCAGCAGAAATGTTGTCCAAAATATATACAGTTAACTTATTAAACCTCAGAATGATTTCATAATTATCTGTCTATGTATTTCTAACAGTGTAACCAAATCAGAAATTTTTGATTTAAATAGAATCATACTGACTAGTGATTTACCGTAAATTGTGATTGAAATCTATTTGATTTATATCAAACCCACCCTGATTGCAATCTACCGCAATGTCTGAAATAAGGCTGGAAGTATACAGAGGCGAACAGGACAATGTCCTGGCAGCTGCTACTACTTAGGGGTCTGAAACGGATAAATGGAAATATTATCAATCCTCACACACTCAGTTTCATCAGCAGGGAAGCCAAGATGCATCCTAGCAGGACTTTTGGGTTTGGGCTAGGCTACCAAATGGTGGTATTCAGGACAATCCAAAGTATGGAGATGAGTCCTAGTGAATAAGATAACCTGGTAGTGTCATTAGGGAAGGGGGGGATAAGGGGGGTCAGGGGTGCTGGAAGGGGAGGGGTCTCTGTCGAGGCTCCTCCCCTTCCTTTAACCCTTCCCTCGACTCCCTCTCTTCCCCAGCCAGGCGCCCCAGGACCCCAGGGATTCCTGCCAGGGGGAAGCCGGGAGAATGGGGGCCCTCAGCTCCACCCCCAGCCCTGCTTGGGGTCCTCGTTCCCCTTCCCGCCAGGGCAGCTGAGCATCTCTCGGCCCCCCAGGAAAGAGAAAGGGGAGTCTGGCGGTGCTGCTGCTGCCCAGGAGATCTTGCAAGGTGTAGATCCCTGCAGGTGTTGGGTCCCCCCTTCCCCCCTGGGTCGGGGCCTGGATCGGAGCCCCTGTCGACGGGCCCCAGGGAGGGTGCTTTCCTTAGGGGGGGGCAGTGGAGTAGCGTGGGTTGTCAGCACCCGGGGCAAGGCAAGTAATTTGCGCCCCCTAACCCATGGATTTGCGCCCCCTAACCCATGGATTTGCCCTAACCCCAGATGTTGCGCCCGGTGCGGCCGGCCCCCCTTGCACCCCCCACGCTACGCCACTGGGGGGGGGTCTCTTCGTCCTCCTCCCCTCTTACCCCCCCTCTATTCCCCCCCTTGTCTCCCTCTTTACCTCTTGGTCCTCCGCCTCCCTGGCTCCGGATTAGTCCGCTTTCCTTGTCTGCAATAGAAAGGGATTTGGGGGGGGGGGGTTCTCCACTGACGCCCCTCCTCCCCTTTCCTGGAAACTTCCGCCACATTTAGCAGCGACACTTCCGGTTCCTTTTGGGATTCGCTTGCCCCTAGAGCTACGTCCATAGAGTAGCCCCTCCATGTGTTGGGATGGGAAGCGGACGGGACGGCGCTGCCTCTGGGGGCTCCATGGGGACCTGGCCCCCCTCCTTCCTCCTCCCCACAGCAGGGGGTCGAGATGGCTGCGGGGGGGGCATCATATCTGGGGGTGACCTGGGTTTGCGGGGAGAGAAGGACGTGGTTTTCAATCTGCAAACAGGGAGGCTGGGAGGGGAGAGGATGAATGAGAAGGAGGGAAGGGCTGCCCCTCCCCCTGTGGGTCAGGAGAGTGGGGGAGGGGCTGAGCCGGGGAAGCCAAGGGGGGGTCTCTCCCCCCCCCCGCCCAGGGGGGTCCTCTGTGAAGCCCAGAGATGGACCCAGCCTCTGGGGGTGGGAAGAGACATGGGGCTGCCTGAGAGAGAAGGGGCGCTTCCTTTCCTCTCCCCCCTCCTCCCCACAGGCTCTCCTGCGCCCAGAGACCCCCTTGGCCCGGCTGCCCCCTCGCCAGGCAGGGAGAGGGTGGGGTCCCCTTCCGCCATGAGAGGAGTGCAATGGGGTTGTGAGGGGAGAGAGAGAGACCCCTTTCTGCTCCCCTCCCAAGAGGGTCCCCGTCGTGTCTCTGAGGGACAAGAGAGGAGGAGCCCCTCCCCCCGCTGCTCCTTCCCCTCAACGACTTTTCCCGCCTTTTCCCAACTTCCCGCCCTTCGAGATCGGAGCCTCGCCTCAGTTTCAGGCGCCGAGGAGGCAGATTCCCCGGGCTCCCTGCTCTCTTGGTGGATTTCTGCTCATTCGCCCTGATTTCTGCTCATAGATCTGGCTTTTGGAGCTTCTCTCTGCTTCTGTATAAAAACCCCTCACCACTGCCTGCATCCCATACAGTATGTCAAAGTCTGATTTCTTCCCATTTGCTGTGTATCATTCTTCCTCCAGGACTGTTCTTCCTTCCTGGCAGTGTCACTTCCAAACTAATATTTCTCCCCTCACTGCCCTTAAATAGCTGCTTGGGGTCTAGTTTGGGGCCTGCATAAAGAACCTCCTCTCTTTTTTCCTTTTAGCTGTAGGTATGAATTCACGACCAAAAGCCTTATTGATACACAATTTTCCATCCGATGCCTGCTTACTCGGAAGTAAGTCCTACTCTGCTCCCATGTGTGGAGCCAGCAGTTCAGGCAGTTCTGCTAGCAGGAGGCCAAAGGACCCGGAGTGGTTTGCAACCAGGTGGTTTCCAAATGCTGCCCTTTTTGATACGTTTCCATTTATTCTTTTGCGTGGGGACTGGCCAGATTGAAACCCCCCCACCCCATTCAAAAGAAAGACTAGCAAAAGATTTCAAAGGCGGAATTTCCAAAAGATGACACTTTGTCCTGAATTTAAGACAAGTCAGTCGAAAAATCATGGGCTTTTTTGGCGTTTATTTGGGGCCTTGTCTAAAAAAAAAAGCACTACAAATTTGGGGTTGTCATGGTTTTTACTTTTTGAAATATGGCAACACTAATTATCCTGGGCTCTGCTTCTCAGGATCCCAAACATACCAAACAGTCCATTGTATATAGCCAGACACTACGTTACAGCCGTATCTGTTCCAATTCTACATACAGAGACTCTCACCTAAGAGACCTACAGCAAACCTTTTTAGAACTAAAATACCCAGCAGATGAAGTTAGACAACAGATCAACAGAGCCAGACTGATACCCAGAGAGAACTTGCTGCAAGACAGACCCCAAAAAGAAAAGAACAGAACACCTCTAGTCATCACATACAGCTCCCAAGTTAAAACAGTACAACGCATCATCAGAGATCTACAACCTCTCCTGGACAATGACAGTTCTCTTTCTCAAGCTCTCAAGCTTTGCATAGAAATATAATGGTGCAACAGTGCACATAGTTAGACATAGGATATCATGTAAAATTAATATTTTGTTGCTCAGTTACTTGTGGCATTCTAGTACCTTGGAAGAAATATTTTCTCGATAGTGGCGTATGCTTTACATTTAGCAGGAAGGTCCACTAATGACTGAAAAATGCAGTTTGCTTTGTCCCCCGCCATTTTTTTGTGTTCTCAGGTGTCAAGGTAGCTCTTCTGTGGTCTCACACCAGCCTGGTGTCACAGTTTCCTTTAAAGGAAGCTTACTCGGGAGTAAATTTACCTGGCACAGAAGTAAGAAAAAACCCCGAAAGAGACAGAATGAAACAAGGGGGGGGGGCACTTTCTGAGAAGAGAGGCCAGGAAGTCTTATAGAGACTGATATCAGGAGCCTTACAATAACTCTTCTGTCCAACCAAATCAAAGTTAAAACTGGACTCACGTATTTTTCTTAGAAGGAACACCACACTTTCATAGGCATATGCTTGATGAAATACATACACTGCATTTTAGCTTGAGGGAGCAATTTTGCTCAATTAGGCTTTTGCAGCAGAAACATTAGGTTAACTTCACACTCCAAAATAGACTGGAACACAGGTGTACTCACAAACTCAAAAGTTACAACAAAACATCATTTACCACTAGACTTAAAATCACCCTCCTCACTTAAACTAGAGGAAGGAGGTGGGGTAATCCACCTTTCAGAACACAAGTAGCATGTATACAGGATTTTACCACTTGGGAGGAAAACTCTCTTTTAGAGCTTTTCTCAACAAACATTTGAACACTTCATTCTCCATTTTGTCCTGTTTAAGATTGATAAGGCCCAACATAGCTTCCTTAGATTTAAAATTTTTGAAGCAAGCTTGCAATTTAAAACTATGTGCATTTAAGAGCAGTCTGTGGATGCCGAGGCCAATGTAAATACAAACCCTTGAAATATTTCTAAATCTTTGAGTACATCTCTTATTCATTTTTTAAAAAATTATTATTATTATTATTATTATTATAGAGAAATTAAGATCTCTAATGCGTGGGCTCTCAGGCTGGGCTGTTATTATATCTACTACCTTCTGAGCACCATTAAGTTTACACTTTCATGTTCTAGCTTTAAGGTTATAGTTTTAACAACACAAATTTGATGTGTTTAGCTCTCCCTAAGGGTTCACACCCTGATTTTGTTGAAGGATCCCTGAGGTGGCCGCTGTGCCCTGCGTTCCAGGTGGTGGGCCTAAGCCACCCACCAAAAGTTACAACGGTCTCGTACTTTGTACTTGAAAGACCATTTTGCCCCTTTATTTTTATTTTTTTCTCAATTGGAGATGACAAGCTGGAGGGGCATATTAGAATCCTCTCTGGGGCAAAAAAGCTTCATGGAAGCTTTGTTGCCAGGAGGAGTCCAGCTAGGGTGTTTAGTGAGCTCCCATTCTCTCATATGTTATTATTGGGCTTTTTTTCGTTAACGAAGTACGCTAAAGACAGAAAGAGTGGAAACACACACACAAGGGAGGAGGGGCAATGGAAAAGAAAGGGGGGACAGATAAAAGATCCTTTCAGTACTCAAAGTATCCTTGACTAACACAATTCCTACTTATCTATAAACCACGAATTAATTTCTGGAAATCTCAAACCTGAACCTGAAACTCAAACCATGGGTCCCTCTGCCCGGAATTCCTTTACCTCAGCGCTGTTTACAAGACTAATCCTATTTCCCCCTCTACCACCCACGACAGCCTCCTGCCTAGCCTTTGAGACTAAGTTTGGAGTCCCCTACTGAACGCCTGCGCAATGCAGTGCCAGATCGGGGTCCGAGAAAACAACCAAGGTTTGAAAGGAAGCAAATGACCTTGCGTTAAAATACTTTTGAAAAGACGCCACCGGACGACTCCAAGGGAAGGACGTCAGAGAAACAGTAAAAGAGCCACACTTTCCCGGACTCAATTCCAAGACGGAAAACGGGGGAGAAAAGGAGAGAGATTAAGACGTTCCTAGACGACTCCGAGAGGTAACGTCGGAAAACAGTAAAAGTACCACGATTTTCCCGGTCACACACCGAAAAAAGAAAATCGGGGGAGAAAAGGGAAAGTTTTAGATGTCCCTAGACCAGTGTTTCCCAACCTTGGGCCTCCAGCTGTTTTTGGACTACAACTCCCATCAACCTTAGCTAGCAAGACCAGTGGTCAGGGATGATGGGAATTGTAGTCCGAAAACAGCTGGAGGCCCAAGGTTGGGAAACACTGCCCTAGACGACTCCGAGAGGTAACGTCAGACAGAAAAGTTCCGCGATTTCCCTGGCCACTTTCCGAAGGGGAAAATCAGGGGAGAAAAGGAGAGAGCTTAAAAACGTTCCCGGCCGACTCCGAAGGATAACGTCAGAAATGAAAGAAGGAAAGTCTGGCTTTCGTGGGGACGTTACTTTTCCACCCCCTCCCAATGTATTTACTTCAAACCATACTCACGTTCGAAGATGTCCCCCGTGGATCCCGGGATCCTTTCTCCTTAGCCGGCTTGACCTTGCCTTTGCTTCCCCTGGTTGGGCTTTTGGTGACGGTTGATTACCGCCCGCAAAGAGGAGGCAGGGAGAGGAAGAAGGATCCCTGGGCTAAGGTTGCCCAGTGGCGCCCGATCCCCTCTATCTCCCCCCTCACCTTCACAGGAGAACCAAGTGTCCCTGAGCATGGTCGTCAAACTTTTACCAGAAAAATCTGAGGGCTCCCTTGGACAAAAAGTAAAGACACCAACCAGAGTAAATTGAAGCAAATCAGCAGCCTGTAGGCTTGGTCTTTATTGAAGAAAGACTGTCACGACAGGGTGTTCCCCTCACCTGCAGGTGAGAGGAAAGACCCAGAAAAATAGTGTGCCAGGTCTTATAAAAACTTTTGAAAATTTCCCTCCTCTAGGTCAAGCCCACCCCCAGAAACATCATGCATACATTACAGAAAGGAGGGGTTGAGGGAGGAGTTGGTGGTAACCTGAGTGTCTTGTCACCTGGCTGGTTCCTCCTTTCCCCCCACCCCATGAGTCACTTCCAGGAGACAAAGGGGAGTTTCCAGTTTCCTGCTCCCAGAGGGAAGATCTGATCATTGTCCTTTGTTTCAGTCCATGCTGAATCCACTCCCATGTGCAAGTTCTTTGTGATCTTGATTGTCTTCTGTCTGGGATCATCAGGGTTGGCATAGCAACTGGGCAGGGCTATAGATGTGCTGAGACAGTGAAGTTTGTACAAACAGAATGATTGGGGTGGGGGGGTTCCTGCTACAGGGTGAATTTAATGGAGTAGTATCACTGGACTATGACAGAACACTGAGGGACAGTATCTCAAAAGAAGGCAAAATACCAAATACTTTTTTGATATGGTTACAACAATGGATCTACTAGATCAGGGGTCAGCAGACTTTTTCAGCAGGGCGCCAGTCCACTGTCCCTCAGACCTTGTTGGGGGCCGGACTATATTTCGGGGGGAATTGAGCAATTTTGTTGTTGTTGTTTCCCAAATTTTTTTTTAGTTTTTACAATATCAACGACAAACAAAAACCAAACAAAACATAACAAACATAAATCATAACCTTATTGAAAAATAACAGTTATTTACTTTGTAAAACCCACAAGCGGCAGCTGCAGCCGTTGCAACAAACCGCCTGAACGCCATGGAGGAAAGGAGGAGGGAGGGGGTAACGAAGCAAGCGCGTGAGGAAGCGGCGCGGAGAAGTCTCCACTGTCCCGGGGGCTTTTAAAATGCTGGGGGTCGGCAGCGAAGGCTTAGCTGCCGCCCGCCAGCATTTTAAGATTGCCCGGGACAGCGGAGAAATCTCTGCTGTCCCGGGAAGGCAGGCGGGGGGGGAGCAAAGACTTCCCCCCCCGCCGGACTTCAGAAGAGGTCCAGGACCTCTTCTGAAGGCCGGCGGTGGGCGAAAGTCTTTGCTCCCCACCGCCTGCATTTTAAAAGAGGTCCCCGGAGATTTCCCTATGGGCTTTCTTCTTGCGAAGCAAGCCCATAGGGAAATTCGTCTGGCGAAGCACCTCGAAAAACGGAAAACCCTTTCGTCTTGCGATTTTTCCGTCTTGCGAGGCATTAGTCTTGCGAGGTACCACTGTAAATGATACCAATAATAAATAATACAAGCTTCTTTAACAAATGGCAAAGATATATTTCATGATTACTCTGGCAGGGGGGAAACACCAAGAACAAAGTATAAAATTTGATAGATACTAAAAATAGAGGTGGCTACGCATTGCTAGATTTTCTACTATGAAGCAGCCTCTTTGTGTTGGTTAAAAGAATGGATATTGTTGGACAACACACAATTGCTGGATACCCAGTGGAATCTTGGTTGTTGAACGCTTCGGAAGTTGAACGTTTGGGGCTTTCAAACGCCAACAACCGGGAAGTGAACCAGGAAGCAATTTGTAAATAAAATTATATACAGTGGTACCTCAGGTTAAGTACTTATTTCGTTCCGGAGGTCCGTTCTTAACCTGAAACTGTTCTTAACCTGAAGCACCACTTTAGCTAATGGGGCCTCCTGCTGCTGCTGCACCGCCGGAGTACAATTTCTTTTCTCATCCTGAAGCAAAGTTCTTAGCCTGAAGCACTATTTCTGGGTTATTGGAGTCTTTAACCTGAAGCGTATGTAACCTGAAGCATATGTAACCCGAAGTACCACTGTATTAATAAAATTGTCTATATATAAAGCAATTGAAACACTTCCCACACTGCTTCCATTCAATCCATTTATGATTTTCTGTTTGTGGATTGTAGGGTTTCAACTCTTAAAGCTTTTCCTCCTTGCGAGTCCATTGATGTTTTCTAAGAACATCAGGAATGAAGCTCTGTGTACACTCCATATACGTAAGTGGTTTTCCCTTTTTCAGTTCGCTGAGGTTTGCTAAGGTTTCCACT
>JAXCMG010000120.1:0-16000 GCA_034642415.1 Podarcis siculus
GTCCTACCACCCCCCGGGGTCCCTTCCTTCCTGGACGCTTCGGATGCGGACCCCTCGGACTCTTCCCCCTCCTTTCGGCGGGCTTTAGGACCTGGCTCCCTTTCCGGGCTGCTCATTGCGCCACCCTCTTGTACATTTGAACTTGGCGCGCGCGCGCTGTCTCCGACCCTCCTTTCTACCGTTTCCTCGCTCTCTGACGCAGGCGTGGCCAACCCCGACTCACGTCCTTCCGCTGCCGGAGAGCTGCCTGGTGCCGATGCCTGGGACTCCTCCCCCCTACTGCTCTCCGGTGGGGAAGCTGGTCACGATTTCCAGCTGCTGCTCTCTGGTGGGGAAGCTGGTCCCGATTTCCAGCTGCTGCTCTCTGAGTCCCCTCTGGCCCCTCCTTCCTGGGGTGTTCCCTTTGGCAACCCCCTAGCTCTGCCCACGGGAGCCCCTTTCTGTGAATCCTCCGATTCGCTGGAGAGACTTAGAGACCTCGGGCGGCTATCATCGCTAACTTCTCCCTCCGATTCCTCCCCATCGGTCTCTAATCCCTCCCTTTCCTGCCCCTCTGCTCCTGAGCCCCTGACACAAGCGTTTCCTAGGTTCAAGGCATTCTGTGCTTGGTTGGAGAATGTTCACGGTAAACGTATCGGGTGTCTCTTTACTGATCGGGGCGGGGAGTTCACTTCTCAGCAGTTTGAAGCTTTCCTGACTGAGAAGGGAATCCAGCATGACTTGTCAACGCCTAGATCGCCATGGATGAATGGGCTTGCGGAGCGAGCAAATCAAACGTTGCTGCAAGGAATGAAAACCTTGTTGCATGATGCCAACCTCCCTGAGAAGTTTTGGGGGGAAGCTCTGTCAACGGTAGTTTATACCGTTAATCGCAGACTGTTATCACCTATTGGTTGTACTCCCAACGAGAAGATGTTTGGTAAGAAACCTAACGTCAAGCACATGAGAATCTTTGGTTCTGACATGTGGGTACACACCCCACAAAGCAACAAGCTTGGGAAGCGTGGGGCACATGGTTTGTTCATGGGGTACGAAAAAGGTGCATACAGGGTATGGATGACTGACTCTAAATCCATAAAGTTCACAAAGAGTGTTGAGTACTGTCAGAGCTGCCCGAGGTCCCAGCTCACAAAGGACCAACGCCAGTTCGTTGCTATTTACAAAGGTTTTTATTGAAGTTCAGTTTCGATTTCAAAGCCGCGGCGTGCAGCCCTACGTCTCAAACTCTAGACCGCTGAAGCTCCGTCTGAATCTCCTCCCCCCAGACACCAGTTTAAGACTCTAGCCTTGCTTCACCTCTTCCTTTGCTCCTTCCTCCTCTGGGTCCGCCTGTCCGCTGGGGTTTTGCCCTTTCTGGACTCTTCTGACGCTTTAGGACCTGGTTCCCCATCCGGGTTTCCTGCTGTCCCGCGTGCCTGTACATTTGAACTTGGCGCGCGCGCCCAGCCGGCAACCTTCCTCCTGACCGTTACACTGCTCCTGTCGCTGCTTCCCCCTTTGGGGAGGCTAGCTGGGTCTGACTTCCCTTCCGTTCCCGCACTCTCCGAATGTAGCGTGGTCAGCCCTGACTCCTCTTCTCTCCCTGCTGGAGGAGACGTTGGCCCTGATGCATGGGACTCTTCCCCCCCACTACGCTCTGGTGGGGAAGCTGGTCCTGGGACCCCCCTTGCCCTGGCCATCAGAATCTTCTGATTCGCTGGAGAAGCTCATGGCACCAGCGGCAGCGGCAGAGTCCCATGCGGTAGAGGACCTGGCGGTGGAAGCGTCAGCGGCAGCAGCAAGGTCCCAGGCGGTAGAGACTCTGGCGGCGGAGGCGGGAGCGACAGAGGTCCAGGCGATGCAGCCTGGGCATTGGCGGAACCATCAAGAGCGGCAGAGGCCTAGGCAGTAGAGGCTCAGGCTGCCGAGGCACCAGTGGCAGCGGCAAGGCCCAGGCAGTAGAGGCTCGGGTTGCGGAGGCAACAGCGGCAGTGGCAGAGGCCCAGGCGGTAGAGGTTCTGGCAGTGGAAGCACCACCGGCAGCAGCAGAGGTCTAGGCGATGCAGCCTGGGAGGCGGAGGAACCAGCAGAAGTGGCAGAGCCACAGGAGGAAGAAGCTCACGCTGCCAAGGCACCACCGGCAGCTGCAGAGGTCCAGGCGATGCAGCCTGGGCATCGGCGGAACCAGCAAGAGCGGCAGAGGCCCAGGCAGTAGAGGCTCAGGCTGCCGAGGCACCAGTGGCAGCGGCAAGGGCCCAGGCGGTAGAGGATAAGGCTGTGGAGGCACCAGGGGCACCGGCAGAGGCCCAGGCGGTAGAGGTTTGGGTTGCGGCGGCAACAGTGGCAGCGGCAGAGGTCCAGGCAGTAGAGGCTATGGCGGCGGAAGCACCACCAGCAGGGGCAAGGGCTCAGGCGGTATAGGCTCTGGTGACGGAGGCACCAGCGGCAGTGACGGAGACCCAGTCGGTTGAGGCTCACGCTGCGGAGGCACTTGTGGCAGTGGCAGAGGCCCAGTCGGTAGAGGCTAGGGCTGTGGAGGCACCAGCGGCAGTGGCAGAGGCCCAGGCGGTAGAGGCTCGGGCTGTGGAGGCACCACCAGTGGCAGGAAGATGCCCAGGAAGTAGAGGCTCTGGCGGCGGAAGGACCAGCGGCAGCGGCAAGAGCCCTGGCGGAAGAGGCTCTGGGGGTGGAGGCACCAGCAGCACCGACAGAGACCCAGGCGGAAGAGGCTCAGGCGGCGGAGGCACCAGCAGCAGCGGCGGAAGCTCAGGTGGTACAGATTCGGGCAACGGAGGCACCAGCGGCAGCAGCAGTGGCGCAGGCGGCATTGGCTGAGACGGTATAGGCCCAGGCGGTGGAGACTCTGGAAGTGGAAGCACCAGCGCCAGAGGACCAGGCGTTAGAGGCTCTGGCGGCGGAGTCACCAGCGGCAGTGTCAAAGGCCCAGGCGGTAGAGTCTCAGGCTGTGCAGGAACGAGTGGCAGTGGCAGATGCCAAGCGGTAGAGGCTCGGGCTGCGGAGACACCTGCGGCAGCGGTAGAGGCCTAGGCCGTAGAGGCTATGACGGTAGAGGCAGCAGCGGCACCAGTAGAGGCCCAGTCTGCCAAGGCACCAGCGGCAGCGGTAGATGCCCAGGCAGTAGAGGCTCTGGCGGCGGAGGCAACAGCGGCAGTGGCAGAGGCCCAGGCGGTAGAGGCTCAGGCTGTGCAGGAACGAGTGGCAGTGGCAGATGCCCAGGCGGTAGAGGCTCGGGCTGCGGAGACACCAGCCGCAGCGGCAGAGGTCCAGGCGGAAGAGGCTCAGGCAGCGGAGGCACCAGGGGCAGAAGCTCAGGTGGTACACAATCGGGCAACGGAGGCACCAGCAGCAGCGGCGCAGGCGGCGTTGGCTGAGGCGGCAGAGGCCCAGGGAGTAGAGGCTCAGGCTGCCAAGGCACCACTGGCAGCGGCAGAGGCCCAGTCGGTAGAGGCTCTGGCGGCGGAAGCACCAGCGGCAAGGGCCCACACAGTAGAGCCTCTGCTGGCGGAGGCACCAGAGGGGCCGGCAGAGGCCCAGGCGGTAAAGGCTCTGGGGACGGTGGCAACAGCGGCACTGGTAGAAGCCCAGGTGGCAGAGGCTCTGGCGACGGTGGCAACAGCGGCAGCAGCAAGGCCCAGGCGGTATAGGCTCTGGCGGCAGAGGCACCAGCGGCAGCGGAAGAGGCCCAGGCAGAAGAGGCTCTGGCGGTAGAGGCACCAGCGGCAGTGGCAGGGGCCCACATGGAAGAGGCTCAGGCGGCGGCTGTACCAGCGGTAGAGGCCCAGGCGGAAGAGGCTCAGGCGGCGGAGGCACCAGCGGCAGAAGCTCAGGTGGTACAGATTAGCGCAACGGAGGCACCAGCGACAGCAGCAGTGGCGCAGGTGGCATTGTCTGAGGCGGTAGAGACCCAGGCGGTAGAGACTCTGGAAGCGGAGGCACCAGCGGCAGAGGACCAGGCGGTAGAGGCTCTGACGGCGGAGGCAGCAGCAGCAGCTACAGAGACCCAGGTGGCAGAGGTTCGGGCTTCGGAGGCAGCAACGGCAGCGGAAGAGTCCCAGGCGGAAGAGACTCTGGTGGTAGAGGCACCAGCGGCAGTGGCAGGGGCCCAGGTGGAAGAGGCTCAGGTGGTGGCTGTACCAGCGGCAGAGGCCCAGACGGAAGAGGCACAGTTGGCGGAGGCAACAGCGGCAGCGGCAGAAGCTCAGGTGGTACAGATTAGGGCAACGGAGGCACCAGAGGCAGCAGCAGTGGCGCAGGTGGCACTGGCTGAGGCCCAGGCGGTAAAGGCTCAGGCTGTGGAGGCACCAGCGGCACCGGTAGAAGCCCAGGCAGTAGAGACTCGGGCTGCGGAGGCACCAGTGGCACCGGTAGAAGCCCAGGCAGTAGAGGCTCTGGTGACGGTGGCAAAAGCGGCACCGGTAGAAGCCCAGGTGGCAGAGGCTCTGGCGACGGTGGCAACAGCGGCAGCAGCAAGGCCCAGGCGGTATAGGCTCTGGCGGCAGAGGCACCAGCAGCAGTGGAAGAGGCCCAGGCGGAAGAGGCTCTGGCGGTAGAGGCACCAGCGGCAGTGGCAGGGGCCCAGGTGGAAGAGGCTCGGGCGGCGGCTGTACCAGCAGCAGAGGCCCAGGCGGAAGAGGCTCAGGTGGCGGCTGTACCAGCAGCAGAGGCCCAGGCGGAAGAGGCTCAGGCGGCGGAGGCACAAGCGACAGAGCGGCAGTGGCATAGGTCCAGATGGAACAGGCACAGTTGGCGGAGGCACCAGCGGCAGCGGCAGAAGCTCAGGTGGTACAGATTAGGGCAACGGAGGCACCAGCGGCAGCAGCAGTGGCGCAGGTGGCACTGGCAGAGGCCCAGGCGGTAAAGGCTCAGGCTGTGGAGGCAGCAGCAGCACCGGCAGAGGCCCAGGTGGTAGATGCTCAGACTGGCGGCGGAAGCAGCAGCTGCAGAGGCAAGGGCCCAGGCGATAGAGGCTCTGGCGGCTGAGGCACCAGTGGCAGTGGCAGATGCCCAGTCTGTAGAGGTTCAGGCTGCGTAGGGACCAGCGGCACCGGCAGATGCCCAGGCGGTAGAGGTTCTGGCGGTGGAAGCACCAGCGGCAGCGGCCAGGGCCCAGGCGGTAGAGGCTTTGACGCCGGAGGCACCAGCGGCCGCGGCAGTGGCGCAGGCGGCATTGGCTGAGGCGGCAGAGGCCCAGGCAGTAGAAACTCTGGAAGTGGAGGCACCAGCGCCAGAGGACCAGGCGGTAGAGGCTCTGGCGGCGGAGGCACCAGCGGCACTGTCAGAGGCCCAGGTGGTAGAGGCTCGGGCTGCGGAGGCACCAGCGGCAGTGGCAGAGGCCCAGGTGGTAGAGGCTCTGGCGGTGGAAGCACCACTGGCAGCAGCAGAGGTCCAGGCGATGAAGCCTGGGAGGCGGAGGAACCAGCGGAAGCGGCAGAGCCACAGGAGGAAGAAGCTCACGCTGCCAAGGCACCACCGGCAGGTGTAGAGGTCCAGGCGATGCACCTGGGCATCGGCGGAACCAGCAAGAGTGGCAGAGGCCCAGGCAGTAGAGGCTCAGGCTGGTGAGGCACCAGTGGCAGCGGCAAGGGCCCAGGCGGTAGAGGATCAGGCTGTGGAGGCACCAGGGGTACCAGCAGAGGCCCAGGCAGTAGAGGCTTGGGTTGCGGAGGCACCAGCGGCAGAGGACCAGGACGGTAGAGGCTCTGACGGCGGAGGCAGCAGCAGCAGCTACAGAGACCCAGGTGGCAGAGGTTCGGGCTTCGGAGGCAGCAATGGCAGCGGAAGAGTCCCAGGCGGAAGAGACTCTGGTGGTAGAGGCACCAGCGGCAGTGGCATGGGCCCAGGTGGAAGAGGCTCAGGCGGCGGCTGTACCAGCGGCAGAGGCCCAGGCGGAAGAGGCTCAGGCGGCAGAGGCACCAGTGGCAGAAGCTCAGGTGGTACAAATTCGGGCAACGGAGGCACCAGCGGCAGCAGCAGTGGCGCAGGCAGCATTGTTTGAGGCGGCAGAGGCCCAGGCGGTAGAGACTCTGGAACTGGAGGCACCAGCGCCCGAGACGCAGGCGGTAGAGGCTCGGGCTGCGGAGGCACCAGCGGCCGTGGCAGAGGCCCAGGCAGTATTAGTTCTGGAGGCGGAAGCAGCAGCGGCAGTGGCAAGGGCCCAGGTGGTATAGGCTCTGGCGACTGAGGCACCAGCGGCAGTGGCAGACGCCCAGTCGATAGAGGCTCAGGATGCGGAGGGACCAGCGGCACCGGTAGATGCCCAGGCGGTAGAGGTTCTGGCGGTGGAAGCACCAGCGGCAGCGGCAAGGGCCCAGGCGGTAAGAGGCTCTGGCGGCGGAGACAGCAGCGGCAGTGGCAGAGGCCCAGGTGGTAGAGGCTCTGGCGGCGGAGGCACCAGCGGCAGCGGCAGAGGCCCAGGCGGAAGAGGTTCAGACGAAGGAGGCACCAGCATCCGTGGCAGAGGCCCAGGCAGTATTGGTTCTGGCGGCGGAAGCAGCAACGGCAGAGACAAGGGCCCAGGCGGTAGAGGCTCTGGCGGCGGAGGCACCGCCGGCAGCGGCAGAGGCCCAGGCGGAAGAGGCTCAGGCAGTGGAGGCACTAGCGGCAGAAGCTCAGGTGGTACACAATCGGGCAACGGAGACACCAGTGGCAGCAGCAGCCATACAGGCGGCGTTGGCTGAGGCGGCAGAGGCCCAGGCAGTAGAGGCTCAGGCTGCCAAGGGACCACTAGCAGCAGCAGAGGCCCAGTCGGTAGAGGCTCTGGCGGCGGAAGCACCAGCGGCAAGGGCCCACACGGTAGAGGCTCTGCTGGCGGAGGCACCAGAGGCACCGGCAGAGGCCCAGGCGGTAAAGGCTCAGGCTGTGGAGGTACCAGCGGCACCGGTAGAAGCCCAGGTGGCAGAGGCTCTGGTGACAGTGGCAACAGTGGCAGCAGCAAGGCCCAGGCGGTATAGGCTCTGGCGGCAGAGGCACCAGCGGCAGTGGCAGGGGCCCAGGTGGAAGAGGCTCAGGCGGCGGCTGTACCAGCGGCAGTGGCCCAGGCGGAAGAGGCTCAGGCGGCGTAGGCACCAGCGGCAGAAGCTCAGGTGGTACAGATTAGGGCAACGGAGGCACCAGCGGCAGTGGCAGAGGCCCAGGCGGCAGAGGCTCTGGCGGCGGAAGCACCAGCGGCAAAGGCAATGGCCCAGGTGGTAGAGGATTAAGCTATGGAGGAACCAGCGGCAGAGGCCCAGGCAGTAGAGGCTCTGGGGGCAGAAGTACCAGCGGCAGCAGCAAAGGCCCAGGCGGTAGAGGCTCAGGCGGCGGAGGCACCAGCGCCAGAGGCAATGGCCCAGGTGGTAGAGGATTAAGCTACGGTGGAACCAGCGGCAGAGGCCCAGGCAGTAGAGGCTCTGGCGGCGGAAGCACCAGCGGCAGCAGCAGAGGCCCAGGCTATAGAGGCTTAGGCTGCGGAGGCACCAGCGGCAGCGGCAGAGGCCCAGGCGGTAGAGGCTCAGGCTGTGGAGGCACCAGTGGCGGCTGGAATAGGCCCAGGAAGTAGAGGCTCTGGCGGCGGAAGCACCAGCGGCAGCAGCAGAGGTCCAGGCAGTAGAGGCTTAGGCTGCAGAGGCACCAGTGGCAGCTGCAGTGGCCCAGGCGGTAGAGGCTCGGGCTGTGGAGGCACCAGCGGCGGCTGAAAGAGGCCCAGGAAGTAGAGGCTCTGGCGGCGGAAGGACCAGCGGCAGCGGCAGAGATCCAGACGGTAGAGACTCAGGTGGCGGAGGCACCAGCGGCAGTGGCAGAAGCTCACGTGGTACAGATTAGGGCAATGGAGGCACCAGCGGCAGGAGCAATGGCGCAGGTGGCATTGGCTGAGGCGGTAGAGGCCCAGGCAGTAGAGACTCTGGAAGCGGAGGCACCAGCGGCAGAGGACCAGGCGGTAGAGGCTCTGACGGCGGAAGGACCAGCGGCAGCAGCAAGGGCCCAGGCGGTAGAGGCTCGGGCTGCGGAGGCACCAGCGGCAGCGGCAGATGCCCAGGCAGTATAGGCTGTGGTGGCGGAGGCACCAGCGGCAGCGGCAGAGGCCCAGGCAGTAGAGGCTCTGGCTGCGGAAGGACCATCGGCAGAGGCAAGGACCCAGGAGGTAGAGGATTAAGCTAGGCAGTAACCAGCGGCAGAGGCCCAGGCAGTAGAGGCTCTGGCGGTAGAAGCACCAGTGGCAGCAGCAAGGGCCCAGGCGGTAGAGGCTCAGGTGACGGAGGCACCAGCTTCAGCGGCAAGGGCCCAGGCTGTAGAAGCTCGGGCTGCGGAGGCACCAGCAGCAGCGGTAGAGGCCCAGGCGGTAGAGGCTCTGGCGTCAGAGGCACCAGCGTCAGAGGCAAGGGCCCACGCAGTAGAGGCTCTGGCGGCGGAAGCCCCAGTGGCAGCGCCAGAGGCCCAGGCGGTAGAGGCTTAGGCTGCGGAGGCACCAGCGGCAGCGGCAGAGGCCCGGGTGCTAGAGGCTCGGGCTGCGGAGGCGGCAGCGGCAAAGGCCCAGGCGGTAGAGGCTCTGGCGGCAGAGGCAGCAACGGCAGCGGAAGAGGCCCAGGCGGAAGAGACTCTGGCGGTAGAGGCACCAGTGGCAGGGCCCAGGCGGAAGAGGCTCAGGCGGCAGAGGCACCAGCGACAGAGCGGCAGTGACAGAGGTCCAGACAGAAGAGGTACAGTTGGCGGAGGCACCAGCGGCAGTGGCAGAAGCTCAGGTGGTACATATTAGGGCAACGGAGGCACCAGCGGCAGCAGCAGTGGCGCAGGTGGCACTGGCTGAGGCAGCAGAGGCCCAGGCGGTAGACTGGATGCCGAGGCACCAGCGGCAGAGGACCAGGCGGTAGAGGCTCTGACGGCGGAGGCAGCAGCAGCTACAGAGACCCAGGTGGCAGAGGTTAGGGTTAGGGAGGCACTAGCGGCAGAGGCTCATGCAGTAGAGGCTCTGGTGGCGGAAGCACCAGCGGCAGAAGCAAGGGCACCAGTGGCACTGGCAGAGGCCCAGGTGGTAGAGGCCCAGGTGGTAAAAGCTCAGGCTGTGGAGGCACCATCGGCAGCGGTAGAAGCCCAGGCTGTAGAGGCTTGGGCTGCGGAGGCACCACTGGCAGCGACAGAGACCCAGGTGGCAGAGGCTCTGGCGACGGTGGAAACAGCAGCAGCAGCAGCAAAGGCCCAGGCGGTAGAGGCTCTGGCGGCAGAGGCACCAGCGGCAGCGGAAGAGGCCCGGGCAGAAGAGGCTCTGGCGGTAGAGGCACCAGCGGCAGTGGCAGGGGCCCACATGGAAGAGGCTCAGGCGGCGGCTGTACCAGCGGCAGAGGCCCAGGCGGAAGAGGCTCAGGCGGCAGAGACACCAGCTGCAGAGCGGCAGTGGCAGAGGTCCAGACGGAAGAGGCACTGTTGGCGGAGGCACCAGTGGCAGAAGCTCAGGTGGTACAGATTAGGGCAACGGAGTAGTGGCACAGGTGGCATTGTCTGAGGCGGTTGAGGCCCAGGTGGCAGAGGCTCTGGCGGTTGAAGCACCACCAGCAGCTGCAGAGGTCCAGGCAATGCAGCCTGGGCGTCGGCGGAACCAGCAAGAGCGGCAGAGGCCCAGGGAGTAGAGGCTCAGGCTGCCGAGGCACCAGTGGCATCGGCAAGGGCCAGGCGGTAGAGGATCAGGCGGCAGAGGCTCCAGTGGCAGAGGCGACAGCGACAGAGACCCAGGTGGCAGAGGCTCTGCCGGTGGAGGCAGCAGTGGCACCAGTAGAGGCCCCGGCAGTAGAAGCTCTGGCAGCGGAAGCAGCAGCGGCAAGGGCCCACGCAGTAGAGACTCTGGTGGCGGTGGCACCAGCAGCAGCGACAGAGACCCAAGTGGCAGAGGCTCTGGTGGTGGAGGCAACAGCGGCAAATGCCCAGCCAGTATTTTTTCTGGCGGCGGAAGCAGCAGCGGCAGAGGCAAGGGCCCAGGCGGTAGAGGCTCTGGCGGCTGAGGCACCAGTGGCAGACACCCACTTGGTAGAGGCTCAGGCTGCAGAGCGACCAGCGGCACCAGCAGATGCCCAGGCGGTAAAGTTTCTGGCGGTGGAAGCACCAGCAGCACCGGCAAGGGCTGAGGCGGTAGAGGCTCTGGCGGCGAAGGCAGCAGCGGCAGTGGCAGAGGCCCTAGGCAGTAGAGGCTCTGGTGTTGGAAGCAACAGCGGCAGAGACAAGGGCCCAGGCAGTAGAGGCTTTGGTGGTGGAGGCAGCAGCGGCAGTGGCAGAGGCCCAGGTAGTAGAGGCTCTAGCGGTGGAGGCACCACCGGCAGCTGCAGAGGTCCAGGCGATGCAGCCTGGGCGGTGGTGGTACCATCAAGGGTGGCAGAGGCCCAGGCAGTAGAGGCTCAGGCTGCCGAGCCACCAGTGGCAGCGGCAGAGGCCATGGAGGTAGAGGTTCTGGCGGTGGAAGCACCAGCGGCAAGGGCCCAGGCGGTAGAGGCTCTGGCGGCGAAGGCAGCAGTGGCAGTGGCAGAGGCCCTAGGCGGTAGAGGCTCTGGTGTTGGAAGCAACAGCGGCAGAGGCAAGGGCCCAGGCAGTAGAGGCTAAAGCTGCCGAGCCACCAGTGGCAGCGGCAGAGGCCCAGGAGGTAGAGGCTCAGGCGGCGGAGGCAACAGCGGCAGCAGCAAAGGCCCAGGCGGTAAAGGCTTTGGTGGCGGAGGCACCAGCGGCACTGGCAAAGGCCCAGGCGGTAGAGACTCGGGCTGCGGAGGCACCAGGGACACTGGCAGAGGCCCAGGCGGTAGAGACTCGGGCTGCGGAGGCAGCAGTGGCAGAGGCCCAGGTGGTAGAGGCTCTGGCGGTGGAAGCACCACCGGCAGCTGCAGAGGTCCAGGCGATGCAGCCTGGGCGTCGGCGGAACCAGCATGAGTGGCAGAGGCCCAGGCAGTAGAGGCTCAGGCTGCCGAGGCACCAGTGGCAGCGGCAAGGGCCCAGGTGGTAGAGGATCAGGCTGTGGAGGCACCAGCGGTACCGGCAGAGACCCAGGCAGTAGAGGCTTGAGTTGCGGAGGCGGCAGCGGCATAATCTCAGGTGGTACACTTTCGGGCAATGGAGGAACCAGCGGCAGGAACAGTGGCGCAGGCGGCATTGTCTGAGGCTGCAGAGGCCCAGGCGGTAGAGAATCTGGAAGGGGAGGCACCAGCGCCAGAGGACCAGGCGGTAGAGGCTCTGGCGGCGGAGGCACCAGCGGCAGTCACAGAGGCCCACGCGGTAGAGGCTCAGGCTGCGGAGGCACCAGCGGCACCGGCAGAGGCCCAGGTGGTAGAGGCTCAGACTGCGGAGGCACCAGCGGCACCGGCAGAGGCCTAGGCGGAATAGGCTCAGGCTGCAGAGGCACCAGCGGCACCAGCAGAGGCCCAGGTGGTAGAGGCTCAAACTGCAGAGGCACCAGCGGCACCGGCAGAGGCCCAGGTAGTATTGGTTCTGGCGGCAGAGGCACTAGCGGCAGTGGCAGATGCCCAGTCAGTAGAGGCTCAGGGTGCGGCGGGACCAGCGGCACCGGCAGATGCCCAGGCGGTAGAGGTTCTGGCGGTGGAAGCAGCAGCGGCAGCGGCAATGGCCAAGGCGGTAGAGGCTTTGATGGTGGAGGCAGCAGCGGCAGCGGCAAGGGCACAGGCGGTAGAGGCTCTGGCGGCAGAGGGAAGGGCCCAGGCAGTAGAGACTATGGAGGCGGAAGCACCAGCGGCAGCAGCAATGGCCCAGGCGGTAGAAGCTCGGGCTCCGGAGGCATGAGCGGCAGTGGCAGAGGCCCAGGCAGTATTGGTTCTGATGGCAGAAGCGGCAGTGGCAGTGGTAGAGGCCCAGGCGGTAGAGGCTCGGGCTGCGGAGGCACTAGCGGCAGATGCCCATGCAGTAGAGGCTCTGGCGGCGGAAGCACCAGCGGCAGTGGCAAAGGCCCAGTCGGTAGAGGCTGGGGCTGCGGAGGCACCAGCGGCAGCGGCAGAGGTCCAGACGGAAGAGGCTCAGGTGGCGGAGGAACCAGCGGCAGCGGCAGAAGCTCAGGTGGTACAGATTTGGCCAACGGAGGCACCAGCGGCAGCAGCAGCGGTGCAGGCGGCATTGTTTGAGGCGGCAGAGGCCCAGGCGGTAGAGACTCTGGAACTGGAGGCACCAGGGCCCGAGACACAGGCGGTAGAGGCTCAGGCTGCCTGTGCCTCTACTTTGTGCTTCCACTGCCTGTACCTCTGTCACCTGTGCCTCCATTGCCTGTGCCTGTACTGCTGCCGCCTGTGCCTCTACCACCTGTGCCGCTGCCACCTATGCTTCTTCAATCAGAGCTACTGCCACTGCCACCTGTACCTCTATCGCCTATGCCTCTGCCAGTGCTGCAGATGCCTCCACCGCCTGTGCCTCTACCTAATGCCTCCACTACCTGTGCCTCTACTGCCTGTGCCGCGGCTGCCTATGCCTCTTCCACCTGTGCTGCTGCCACTGCCGGCCGTGCCTCTACCGCCTGTGCCGCTGCCGACTATGCCTCTTTGCCTGTGCTCCTGAAACTGCCGCCTGTGCCTCTGCCACTGCTGTTTGTGCTTCCACTGCCTGTGCCGCTACCACTGGTACCTATACCGCCTGTGACTAAGCCTATGCTGCTGCCTCTTCCGCCAGTGCCTATGCCGCTGCTGCTGATGCCTCTACCTCTTGTACCTATCCTGCTGCTACAGCCACTGATGCCTTGACCATCTGTGCCTCTACCACCTATGCCTCTACCACCTGTGCCTCTGCCGCCTATACCCCTGCCGCCTGAACTGCTGCCACTGCTGCCTGTGCCTCTGCCGCCTCTGCCTCTGCTACTGCCGTTTGTGCCTCTACCACCTGTCGCTCTTCTGCCTGTTCCCATGCCGCTACCATTGCCGCTGATGCCTTTACTTAAAGTGCCTATACTGCTGCCACAGCTGCTGATACCTTGACCGCCTGTGCCTCTACCGCCTGTGCCACTGCCCCTGTACCGCCTGTGCCTCTGCCGTATTTCCGCTGCCTGCGCCTTTACCACTTGTGCCTGTGCCGCTGATGCCTGCACCACTTGTGCCTTTACTGCCTGTGCCCATGCTGCTGCCACCTGTGCTGCTGTCGCCTGTGCCGCTTCCACTGATGCCTGTACCTCTACCGCCTCTGCCTCTGCCTCTGCCACTGCCATTGATGCCTCCACTGCCTCTGCCTCTATGAAATGCCTCCATTGCCTATGCCTCTTCCGCCTGAGTTGCCACCTGTACCACTACCGCTAAGCCTCTGCCACTGCCGTTGATGCCACCACCACCTGTGCCTCTACCACCTGTGCCTCTACAGCCTGTGCCGCTTCCACTGACGGCTGTACCTCTACCGCCGATGCCTCTGCCAGAGCCACTGATGCCTCCACTGCCTGTGCCTCTGCCGCCTCTGCCTCTGCCTCTGCTGCTTGTGCTTCCACCACCTGTGCCTCTGCCACTTATGCCTCTACCGCCTGTGCCTCTACGGCCTGTGCCGTTGCCGCTTGTGCTGCTGCCGCTTGTGCTTCCACCGCCTGTGCTTCTACTGCCTGTACTGCTGCCCACCTGTTTATCTCCTGCCTCTGCACCTGCCTCTCCCGCCTCTGCCTCTGCCACTGCCGCTGATGCTTCCACCGCCTGTGCCTCTACTGCCTGTACCGCTGCCGCTGCCATCTTTGCATCTACCGCCTGTGCATCTACCGCCTCTCCCACCTTCGTCTCTCCCACCTGTGCTGCTTCTTCTTGTGCTTCCAGCGCCTGTGCCTCTACTGCGTTTACCACTGCCACTGCCACTTGTGTATCTACCGCCTATGCATCTGCCTCTCCCGCCTGTGCCTCTGCCACTGCCACTGATGCATCCACCGCCTCTACCAAATGGCTCCACTGCCTGTGCCGCTGCCGCTTGTGCCACTGCCGCCTATGTCTCTTCTGTCTGAGCTGCTGCCACTGCCACTGCCTCTTGTGCTTCCACCACCTGTACCTCTAGTACCTGTGCCTGTACCGCCTGTGCCGCTGCCGCTGGTACCTCTACCGCCTGTGCCTAAGCCTATGCCACTGCTGCTGATGCCTCTACCTCCTGTACCTATACTGCTACCACAGCTGCTGATGCCTCCACCGCCTGTTCCTCTACACCTGCCGCTGATGCCTCTACCACCTGTGCCTATGCCACTGATGCCTCTACTGCCTAAGCCTATTCAGCAGCCGCTGGTGCCTCTACTGATAGTGCTTATACTGCTGCTGCTACTGCCGCTGATGCCTCTACCGCCTGTGCCTGTACTGCTCCCACTGCCGCTGGTGTTTCTACCCCCTATGCCTATGTCTATGCCACTGCCACTGGTTCCTCTACCACTTATGGCTATGCTGCGTGTTCCTTTTATGCCTGTGCCTATGCCAATGCCAATGCCTATGCTGCTGCTGCCGCTGATGCCTCTACCACCTGTTCCTATGCCGCTGATGCCTCTACTGCCTAAGCCTATGCAGCAGCTGCTGGTGCCTCTACTAACAGTGCTTATACTACCGCTGCTACTACCGCTGAGGCCTCTACTGCCTGTGCATATGCCGCTACTGCTGCCGCTGGTGCCTTTACTGCCTGTACCTATATTGCTGCCTCTGCTGCTGGTACCTCTACCGCCTGTGCCTAAGCCTATGCCGCTGCCGCTGATGCCTCTACTTGCTGTGCCTATACTGTTGCCAGAGCCGCTGTTGCCTCGACTGCCTGTGCCTCTACCGCCTGTGCCGCTGCCACCTGTTCCTCTGGCATTGCCACCTGTACCTCTGCCACTGAAGATAATGCTTCTACTGCCTGTGCCTCTACCGCTTGTATCTCTACCGCCTATGCCTCTGCCACTGCTGTTGATGCCTCCACCGCCTGTGCCTCTACCAAATGCCTCCACCGCCTGCGCCTCTATCACTTGTGCCGCTGCCGCCTATGCCTCTACCGCCTGTGCCGCTGCCGCCGCTGCCTCTTTTGCCTGAGCTGCTGCAACTGCTACCTGTGCCTCTGCCGTTTATGCTTCCACCGCCTATGCCTCTACTGCCAGTGCCTCTGCCGCTTATGTCTCTGCTGCTGCCGCTTGTGCTTCCACCACCTGTTCCTCCACCACCTGTGCCTCTACCACTTGTGCCGCCGCCTCCACTGCCTGTGCCTCTACCACCCGTGCTACTGCCTGTGCCGCTTCCTCTGCCGCCTGTACCTCTACCGCCTATCCCTCTACTGCCTGTGCCTATACTGCTGCCGCTGCTGTTGATACCTCTATTGCCTGTGCCTATACTGTTACCACAGTACATGCCTCGACCGTATGTACCTCGACCGCCTGTGCCGCTGTCAGTACCGTTGATGCCTCCACTGCCTGTGCCTCCAGAGGCTGTGCCACTGCGGCTGCCGCTTGTGCTTCCACTGCCTGTGCCTCTACCACATGTGCCTCTAGCGCCTGTGCCTCTAGCGCCTCTGCCACTGCCACTGATGCCTCCACCACCTGTGCCTATGCACCCGCTGATTTCTCGACCGCCTGTGCCTTTACCACCGATGCTGATGCCGCTTGTGGTTCCACCGCCTGTACCTCTACTGCTTGTACCGCTGCCACTTCCGGCTGTGCCTCTACCACCTTTGCTGCTGCCACTGCCACTGCTGCCTCTGCCACCTGTGCCTATGCCTCTACTGCTGGTGCCTTTTATGCCTGTGCCTATGCTGCTGCCGCCGCTGCTGGTGCCTCTACAGCTTGTGCCTCTGCCACTGCTGCTGATGCCTCTACTGCCTGTGCCTCTACTGCCTTTGCCGCTGCCACTACCGCTTGTGCTTCCTGTTGAATGGTCTCTTTAAATTTGAAGATTCATTATTGTTCCACAAGATGTGTCTTTCTTTAAGAGCAAATAACCTGACCTAGTTTTACAGCTGTGAGGCAGGTACTGTTAAGTTGTGGTGATTAAGCAGTTGGGTATAGTATATAAAGAGCAGCACAGGGACTTCCGGGTTGGCGCCTGTCAGAGACTGCCTCCAGGTCCCAGCTCACAGAGGACCAACGCTA
>JAXCMG010000120.1:36000-64931 GCA_034642415.1 Podarcis siculus
CTAGCGTTGGTCCTCTGTGAGCTGGGACCTGGAGGCAGTCTCTGACAAACAAGCTATATGAAATTAAAAGACCTCGGCTCTGAGCCTGGGAACGGGCTGCCTTTGACATTTGGAGAATTATATTAAAAGACTTTTTGACAGAATGGACTTGACAGTTAGTAAAAATACAAAGTTTCTTCTGTCCCCTTCTGTTTTTCAAGATGGAGAAAAGTAACTTAATTTGATACAAATGGAAACTGTGTCCCTCTAGTGGGAGATCTAGGATACTATTGCAGGAGTGTGTGCCAGCTGGAAAGATAATGTTCCTGAGAAACTAGAGACTGACCTTGAAATACCGAAAATGTTGCTTACTGAAGAAATTGTGAACTTATTGTTTAAGATAAATAATACGCTGGAGGAACTACATAAGAAGTTCAATGACAGGAATTTAAAAACTGACAAATGTGAACAGGAAATTCCTGAGCATAGACAAGAAATGAGCACTAATGTTAACTTGTCACAGGAACCTGCTTTGGCAGTAGCTGTTGCTACAGAACCCAAAACAACACAAGTGGGAATCTTAGTCCCACAGAAACAAACTGAGCTCAAACCCACAGTTGAGACTGAGTTCAAACCCACAACCCAAACTGAGGACTATAAATTGAGGATGCTTAAGACTGAATTTGAGGAAAGTCAGATTTTGAAAACTGGATTTTGGCCTGGAGTGAAGATGGAAAGTTGGCAAGATTTTATTACACAGGGACTTACAGGCTGTTGGTATTTGGAGGGAGTGGAAGGTCTGGGGGCTCTTGAACTTGGAGACAATTTGAAATATGACTTTAGTTTTAGCCATGGAAATTTGGCTGGAGTGCTCAGAAGACACGACTGTAACATCAGGATGGAATTTCCTGGGATCTGTTATTTGACATTAAGGACTATGAAGAAAACCTGCAGAAGGGGCCTGGAGGGGACTTAAGAGCTTCGGACATTAGATTTCCAGATTGAAGAAATATAGGGAACTGACTGATAGGACTGGCAGTGTCTGATACCAGGGGGGGAGCTGAGGGAAGAAGATTGGAAATTTAAAGTTCTTATTAAAGTATATATTAAGTTTAAGGTATATATGAAACTAACAAAAACATTATTTTGAGGGATAGAGAAACGGAGGACTGACACTTCATGGATTTAGCAGAAATGTTATCAAGTTAAGTACTTATAAGTTTTAATTTCAAGGTTAAAATAAGGTTAAGAAAATTATGTTACTGTCAGAGCTGCCCAAGGTCCCAGCTCACAAAGGACCAACGCCAGTCCGTTGCTATTTACAAAGGTCTTTATTGAAGTTCAGTTTCCATTTCAAAGCCGCGGCGCGCAGCCCTACGTCTCAAACCCTAGACCGTTGAAGCTCCGTCTGACTCTCCTCCCCCCAGACACCAGTTTAAGACTCTAGCCTTGCTCCACCTCTTCCTTTGCTCCTTCCTCCTCTGGGTCCGCCTGTCCGCTGGGGTTTTGCCCTTTCTGGACCCTTCTGACGCTGAGTCCCCTGATTCTTCCCCCTCCCTCCGGCGGGCTTTGGGACCTGGTTCCCCATCTGGGTTTCCTGCTGTCCTGCACGCCTGTACATTTGAACTTGGTGCGCGCGCCCAGCCGGCAACCTTCCTCCTGACCGTTACACTGCTCCTGTCACTGCTTTCCCCTTCGGGGAGGCCAGCTGGGCTCCCTGCTGGAGGAGACGCTGGCCCCGATGCATGTGACTCTTCCCCCCCACTATGCTCTGGTGGGGAAGCTGGTCCTGATCTCCAGCTGCTGCTTTGGGAGTCCCCGCTGGCCTCTTGTTTCTGGTGCGTCCCCCCTGGGACCCCCCTTGCCCTGGCCATAGGCGCCCCCTTCTGGGAATCTTCTGATTCGCTGGAGAAGCTCATGGAATCTCTCAGTTCACTGTCATACTCCCCTACACTTCCCTCAGATTCTTCCCCTTCGCTCTCCATTCCCTCTCTTCCCTGTGCCTCTGCTCCTGAGCCCCTGACAGTTATTGCCAGGGGTTCAGGAGCAGAGGCACAGGAAAGGGAGGAAATAGAGAGCGAGGGGGAGGAGTCCGAAGGAAATGTTAGCGATGACAGCGGTCCGAGGTCTCTGAGTCTTTCCAGCGAATCGGAAGATTCACAGAAAGGGGCTCCCATGGTCAGAGCAAGGGGGGTGCCTAGGGGGACACCCCGGAAGAAGGGGCCAGAGGGGACTCAGAGAGCAGCAGTTGGAAATCAGGACCAGCGTCCCCACCAGAGTGCAGTAGGGGGGAGGAGTCCCAGGCATCGGGATCAGGCGGCGCACTGCCAGCGGGAGGACATGAGTCAGGATTGGCCACGCCTCCATCGGGGAGTGAGGAAACAGTCGAGAGGAAGGTTGAAGGCTGGGCGCGCGCGCCAAGTTCAAATATACAGGAGGGCGGCGCAGTTGGCAGCCCGGATAGGGAGCCAGGTCCCAAAGCCCGCTGAAAAGAGGGGGAGGAGTCAGGGGGGTCAGCGTCAGCGTCAGAAGAATCCAGGAAGGAAGGGACCCCGGGGGTAGAAGGACCCAGAGGAGAAAGGAGAGGCGGAAGAGGTGGAGTAAGGCTAGAATCTTAAACTGGTGTACAGGGGGCGGGGATTCAGATGGAGCTTCGCCGATCTAACCCCTAGACGTAGAGCTGGGGCGCTGCGGCTTGAAAATGGAAACTGTACTTCAATAAAGACTTTTGTACATTACTACCGGCTAGCGTTGGTCCTCTGTGAGCTGGGACCTGGAGCCAGCTCTGACAGTTATGTATAATTGAGATTTAAGAGAAAGAAAGAGGGGGAAATTTTTGTTGAAATTAGCTAAATAGAAGTGGAATACAAGGAGGGAGGTGAGAGGAAGTCAAGGAAATAAGTGAAAGAAAGAAAGATTGTGTTTTGAAATGTTTTTTCTCTTTTTTTCATTCTTTTTGTATTGTGTTGATGGTTTGTTTGTTTTTTGTTGTTTTTGTTGTTTTTGTTGTTAAAATGCAATAAAGATTATTTTTTTTTTAAAAAAAAAAAAAGTATATAAAGAGCAGCACGTAGCTCTCTCAGTACCCTGGTGGTTGGGTTGGTGGTTGGGCCATGCTTATTTATATATTATAATTAATGTAAAAGGAGTTTCTGTTTTTGTTATTGAAACCTAGCAAAAGTTATTCTTGCGTTCCTTGTAATGTGTAGTCTCCCCAGCACGCCTTCTGCAGCGCAACTAATCTGCGAATAGCCAAAACTTACACCCCCTGTGCCTCTACCTCCTGTGCTGCTGCTACTGCCACTGATTCCTCTACTGCCTGTTCCTCTACTGCTGCTGCTGCTACTGGTGCCTCTACCACCTGTTCCTATGCCGCTACCGCTGGTGCCTTTTATGCCTGTGCCTATGCCGCTGGTGCCGCCACTGCCTGTGCCTCTACCACCTGTGCCGCTGCCGCCTATGCCTCTACCACCTCTGCCACTGCCGCTGATGCCTCCACCACCTGTGCCTCTACTGCCTGTTCCACTGCTGCCGCCGGTGCCACTAGCACTGCTGCCTCTGTCTCTACTTCCTGTGCCTCTGTCCCTACCGACTGTGCCTCTGCTGTCTGTGCTACTTCCTCTACCATCTGTGCTGCTGCCACCTGTGCCTCTACCACCTGCACCTCTGCCACTTCCACCTCTGTGTGTGCCATCGCCGCTGATGCCTCTGCAGCCTGTGCCTCTGCCACTGCTTCTGATGACTTCATCGCCTGTCCATCTACCACCTGTGCCACTGCCGCTGCCTTCTGTGCCTTTACAGCCTGTGTCGCTTCTACTTCTGCCTGTAACTCCACCACCTGTGCCTCTACCACCTATGCCGCTGCCACCTGTGCCTCTTTCACCTGTGCCTCCACCGCCTGTGCCTCTACCTACCGCCTATGCCTATTCTGCTGCTGGTGGTGCCTCTACCGCCTGTAGCTATACTGCTGCCATGGCCACTGTTGCCTCGACTGCCTATTCCTATGCCGCTGCCGCTGCCACTGGTGCCTCTACTGCCTTTGCCTATGTTCCTGCCGCTGATGCCCCTAGCGCCTATGCCTCTGCCTCTGGTGCCTTTACCGCCTGTACCTATACTGCTGCCTCTTTTGCTCGTACCTCTACTGCCTGTGCCTAAGCCTATGCAGCAGTTGCTGGTGACTCCACCGCCTGTGCCTATGCCGCTGCCATTGTCACTGGTGCCTCTACTGTCTGTGCCTCTGCCACTGCCGCCTGTACCTCTGCCATTGCCGCTGATGCCTTTACCACCTGTGCCTCGACCATCTCTGCCGCTGCCGCTTTTGCCTCTATCAACTGTCCTGCTGCCTCCACCACATGTTCCGCTGCCGCCTATGCCTCTACCACGTATGCCTCTGCCACAGCTGCTGATGCCACTACCGCCTGTGCCGCCTGTGTCACTGTAGTAGATGAAGCTGGGTGCAGGGCAGGGAATCGGGTGAAGTCAGGGACAAGCATGCAAGCAGGGAGCCAGGGCGGGTCAGGAGGTCAGGCAAGTAAGCAGGACAGGGTTCAGGCAGGAAGTAGCAACCAACAATGTTGCTCCCGCAACTTGGGACTGGCCGGCTTTTATCGGTCCCAAGGCTTAGGGCAGCCCCGATCCTCTGGTGACTCGCCTCTCCTGGCCTGGAGGTGAGCACTCCTCCTGCGGGAAGTTAGTTCCCTCCACCTCTCTGCCCTGAGCCTCTGCAGCTCAGGAGAGGCTGGAGGGTTACTGGACCCAGAGGCAACCTCAGCTTCCTCTAACGGGGCTGAGAGTGGAGCACTTGCAGGCAATGGGTCCTCCATCACCTCAGGAGCCAGAGCAGACTCAGCTGGTGCCTGCACCTGAGGATCCAGCACAGGTGAGGACCCTTCAGGCTCATGCCCCAGCCCCGGCTCAGCTGGTTCTGGAGACAGGGACTCCTGTGCAGGCTGGGATCCCTCAAGTTCAGCATCCAAGTCTGAATCCCAGGCCATCACACCACCCTTGCCTCTACTGTCTGTGCTGCTGCTGCCTGTGCCGCTACCACTGCTGCCTCTGCCTCAACCAACTGTGCCTCTGCCCCTAGCAACTGTGCCTCTACAGCCTGTGCCGCTGTGCTTCTATTGCCTGTGCCTCTGCCACTGCCGCTGATGCCTCCACGGCGTGTGCCTCTACTGCCTGTGCCGCTGCCACTGATGCCTCTATCACCTGTGCCTGTGCCACTGCCACTGCCGCTGATGCCTCCACCCCCTGTGCCTCTACGGCCTGTGTAGCTGCAGCTGCCACCTTTGCATTTACCGCCTCTGCATCTGCCTCTCCCGCCTGTGCCTCTACTGCCTGTGCCGCTATCGCTGCCACCTGTGCCTCTACCACCAATGCCGATGCCGCTCGTGGTTCTACCGCCTGTACCTCTACTGCCTGTACCGCTTCTGCTTCCACCTGTGCCTCTACCGCCTGTGGTGCTGCTGCTGCCTCTACTGCCTGTGCCTTTAATGCTGCTGCTGCCGCTGATACCTCTACTGCCTATGCCGCTGCCACCTCTACCGCCTGTACCTCTGCCACTGCCACTGGTGACTCCACCGCCTGTGCCTATTCTGCATCCGCTGCTGCCTCTACTGCCTGTGCCTCTACCACCTATGCCACTGCCGCTTGTGCCTATACTGCCTGTGCCTCTGGCACTGCCGCCTGTACCTTTACCATTGCTGGGAATGCCTTTACTGCCTGTGCCTTTACCGCCTGTGCCTCCACCGTCTGTGCCTCTGCTGACTGTGCCTGTACTGTCTGTGCCGCTGCCCCGGCCTCTTCTGCCTCCACCACCTATGCCACTGCCGCCTGTGCCTCTACCACGTATGCCTCTGCCACAGCTGCTGATGCCTCTACCGCCTGTGCCTGTACCGCTGCCGCCTGTGCCTCCACCACCTGTGCCGCTGCCTCTGCCACTGATGCCTCCATCGCCTGTGCCTCTACTGCCTGTGCCACTGCCGCCTGTGCCGCCTCTCTCTCCCCTCACAGTTCCTCTCCAGGAACTTATGAGGACTCCTAGGGCCGGAGGGTGAGGCAAGGCAGGTGGAAGGAGGCCTTGCCTGTTGGAGTCTCTCCCCTTCACTGATGCCTCCACTGCCTGTGCCTCTACTGCCTGTGCCGCTGCCACTGTGCCTCTGCCACCCCTGCCGCTACCAATGCCTCCTCTGCCTCCTGTGCCTCTACCCCGTCCCTCTACCACCTTTGCCACTGCTACCGCCTGTGCCTCTATCAACTGTGCCTCTGCTGCCTGTGCTGCTGCTGCCTGTGCCTCTAATGCCTGTGCCGCCACCGCCTGTACCTGTGCCACTGATACCTCCACCGCCTGTACCTCTAATGCCTGTACCTCTGCGTGTGCTACTGCCACCGATTACTTCATCGCCTGTCCCTCTACCACCTGTGCCGCTGACACTGCCTCCTGTGCCTCTACCGCCTATGCTGCTGCGACCTGTGCCTCTACAGTCTGTGCCTCCACCGCATGTGCCGCTGCCACCGGTGCCTCTACCTACGGCCTGTGCCACTTTCACTGCCGCTGATGCCTCTACTGCCAATTCCTATGCCGCCGCCGCCAATACCTCTACTGCCTTTGCCTATGCCGCTGGTGCCTTTACCGCCTGTACCTATACTGTCTTTGCCGCCTGTGCCTTTGCCGCCTGTGCCTATGCCGCTGCCTCTACCTCCTGTGCTTATATTGCTGCCGCTGCCACCTCTACTGCCTTTTCCTATACTGCTGCCGCTACCACTGAAGATATCTAATACAGGAGTCTGTTGCTAGCATGTAATGTGGTTTATCCAGGTACTAAAAGACCTAGATTTGCCCATCCAAATGTATGAAGATAGTCAATCGTGCACTGCACTAGTGAGCTTGGAAATAATGAAATCCGCATCAAAACAAATGTGTGTACAGAATGGGGTAATCAATCACAAGATAATACCTCGGGTTACAGACGCTTCAGGTTACAGACGCTTCAGATTACAGACTCCGCTAACCCAGAAATAGTACCTCGGGTTAAGAACTTTGCTTCAGGATGGGAACAGAAATTGCGCAGTGGCAGCAGGAGGCCCCATTAGCTAAAGTGGTACCTCAGGTTAAGAACAGTTTCAGGTTAAGAACAGATCTCCGGAACGAATTAAGTTCTTAACCTGAGGTACCATTGTATTGATTTGTTTACCAAGCCGTTGCCAGGAACATGCCATAATGAATTGATGACAAAACTGGGTTTATGCATATAAGAAACAGAAGGGGTGTCATGGCTTAAAATTAGTCATTGCATGCATATTCACCCAAAAAATGCAAAATGAAGTGAAATAAGCCCAAAGCAAAACACGTGTTTTACAGGTCAATATGCATAGAAAGACGATGAATTAGCTTTGTTTGGGCTTATTTCACTCCATTTCGTGTTTTTTGGGTGTGCATGCATATTCACTCCAAAACACAGTAAGCCCAAACAAAGCAAAGCACATGTTTTTTGGGTCAATATGCATAGATCGAGCACAAATAAGCTTTGTTTGTGCTTATTTCACTTTGTTTCGTGTTTTTTGAGTGTGCATGCATATTCACCCCAAAAACGCAAAACGAAGTGAAGTAAGCCCCAAAAAAGCAAAATGTGTTTTTGGGTCAACATGCATAGAAAGAAGACAAATAAGCTTTGTTTGAGCTTATTTCACTTCATTTAGCGTTAACACAAAACAAAGTGAAATAAACCAAAAGAAAGCAAACAAGTGTTTTGAGAGGAACAGCCACTTCGTGTCCCTCTCACCAGGAATGAAATGACCCAAGACATTTTGGCACCTGAGGTGAACCACAAGATGGTGCCTCCCCACCAGGAAACAAGGCAGGAGTGAAGATTTCCATCGGGAAGAAGTGGGAGAATCAAATCACCCTCATCTTTTGGTTGAAGGGGGACTCAAGGGCCTCATCTTTTGTAGGTAAGGGGTCCACTCTGAATCATGCGAGGCGGGTGCAGACCCCTGAAGACCCTAGAGAGCAGCTCCTGCCATTTCCTCCATAAGGGGGGGGAGGACACCAGCAGCACCTTTTTCCCCAAGAGGCTGCATGGGGGACAGAAGGTGCTGCGGTGGAGGAGGAAAGTTCAGCCTCCATGGAGCGCACTGCAGCTGTCACTTTTATTGTGGCGGCAGCAGTGGGTGATGGAGCAGAATTTTCAACCTTTTGCTCTCTTGGCAAACTGTATTCTTTCTGTGGCATCAATGTCAGGAGTCCCGCTTCCCAGCTTGATCACACAGTAAGCGTAGGTGATTAAAAAGGAGGATTACCAAAACGAACAGCTATCTCCAGATGCTCCAACGAAGCATCTTGCACCATCAGTCTCCTGAATTTGAGGTGTCAACAATTTTGGTCGGCCCTCATGCATTTTTCCTTCATGAAATCCAGCCCTCTTTGGGCACCCCTACTGTAGGCTCTCTGCCGAATGCTTTGCTGGGCAGTCAACTCTAAATGCTCTATCCCTATCCCTAACTCCAACCTTAAACTTAACCCTAACCCTAGCTCCAGCCCTAGCCCTAACTTTCGTTCTAACCCTAACCCAGGGGTCAGCAAGGTTTACCTCGCTTGGGCTGGTTCACTCCAGCGAAGATCCCTCTGTGGGCTGGATTGCGTACGCATGTGAGCGCACACGCACGCCTGCGATTTCCAGCAGACATTTCTGGTGTCTGAACAGACATGATTTTCGCACTGCAGAAGTGAGTACCCATGCCGCGCTGGTTTGCGCAGCATGCGGGGACTCGCTGAGTGGGTGGCTTGGTTCGGGGGCAGCTCGTGGGCCAGTTATGCCCCATGGGCCGCTTGTGGCCCGTGGGCCTTAGTTACTTACCCCTGCTCTAAACCTACTTCTAGCCCTAGCCCCTTGCCTTTGCCCTAACCCTAAAGCAAACCTTAACCTTAACCATAGCCCTGACCGTAACACTAACACGAACTCTAAACCTCTAAAGCCCTAGCTCCAACCCTATTCCTATCCGTAACCGTAGCCCTAAACTAACCTTTACCTTGACCCCAACCCTACTGGGCAGCCCTAGCTCCACGTCCAACCAGTGGCGAGCCAGTGTGGTGTAGTGGTTAAGAGCGGTAGTCTCGTAATCTGGTGAACTGGGTTCGCTTCCCCGCTCCTTCACATGCAGCTGCTTGGTGACCTTGGGCTAGTCACACTTCTCTGAAGTCTCTCAGCCTCACAGAGTGCTTGTTGTGGGGGAGGAAGGGAAAGGATAGTTAGCCACTCTGAGACTCCTTAGGGTAGTGATAAAATGGGATATCAAATCCAAACTCTTCTTCTTCCAACCCTACCTCTAGCCCTAACCCTACCTCACCCTACCTCTAGCCCTAGCCCTGGTCCTCACCCTAACTCTAAGCCTAACCCTAACCCTAAGCCAAAACTATTCAAAGTTTGAAACAAGTTACAATTTCTTCTACTAGTGGCAAAGATGTTGCTGCAGAAATATCATCAATCTGTTAGAGGACTGGGGGAACCCCAAACATTGATTTCTAAGGGACAAGGGGGTTGTGTTTAAATCCTTGTACTGACAGCATAGCAGTATTTCTAGTCCTAATCACCTCAATTTCCATACTGCTGGATCATGTGCTCCCCTTGTTGCTGGATCAGGCTGAAGAACAGTGCGCACAGAACCAGTTTGCATGCAGTGCTGCTCTGCTGGCCAGGGATATTCCTACGGGCGCATGGTAAACCCTTGCCATTCAAACCCATCCAAGCTGGACAGAAACCTTTCTTGCTCACCACTCCTTTGTGGAGAAATTGGCTTTTGGTACAGCAGTTTGAAGCCACAAAGACATTTGGTGGCTGTGAGTTAGCCCGTCTCTCTGAGGCTCAGCTTCCCTAACCTCATAACCTATACTAGTAAAACCTTTGCCTCACAGGAGTTTACCACAATGACACCAGGTAAAAATGCAAAACATTTATTGGAGTGTTTCGTACAAAAGGTTTCCAGTCAGAAAAGGTATATTACAAATCCTTGAAAAAGACAGAATTTGGCATGCATATCCATAATAAAGCAAAACAAATTTGAAATGTTAACGTCTAGATCAGTTTCCTCCAAAGGATGGGCAATGCCAACGCCATCTCTTCCGCAGCATGCACTCCGAGTCTTTCCTGCCACCATGAAGAACAGCTGCTTCATGAACAAAACCTGCAAGTCAGAAATTCACTCTACAAAAATAAAAGTTATAATAAGGAAATCCTTTCTGAATGAAGAGAGGCAAAGTTTGCAACACTAATTCTTTAGAGATTCAAATAGCTTATTGCTTGTGGATTTAGTGTCAATTAACAGGGCATGGGGCAGGCAGGTGTGTTTCGCCCACAAAGCAGTCTGCCCAAGACATCAGGAAGCGGAAACATGCTCAGTCATCCTACTGCTATGGTGAGAAGCAAAGACTCACCCCCATCCCCCAGCAAGCAACCCAGAGGTTTTCCACATCTTTTTAAGGGTTTGCTTTCTAGACTTTAGCATTTCAAGGCAGCAT
Organism: Podarcis siculus; assembly: GCA_034642415.1. NCBI lineage: Eukaryota > Metazoa > Chordata > Lepidosauria > Squamata > Lacertidae > Podarcis > Podarcis siculus. The sequence continues at coordinate 46,493 of JAXCMG010000120.1, forward strand.
TAAAATTTTCTAATAACCATATGTGAATAACAGCTCAGAGAGAATATAAATTTGCTTTTTCTAAGGGCAACCCCGCCCCCAAACATTCTGTCTCTCAGGTTGCAGCCCAACACCTCCACTCCCCAGTGGGAGCAAACAGAGTGGAAACTGAGGCCGGGAGGGAACTGGCCTCTCAGATGGGCTCCCACCTAGAGACAGAAAGTGGGATTTGGGGACCACTGGATTGGTGGGATGAGATCCATCCGGGCTGAACACAGCTCAAAGTGAGGTGAGGGACATCAACCTTGTGGGACCCTAGCCAAGGTCGTCCTGATCGTAAAGGCTGGACGCTGCTGGGCTCGGCCCTTTGAAGGCTTTTCACAGCACTCAGCTCCTGGTTCTGGTTCTGCACTCCCTGACACAGCCCGAGCCCGAGGGAGACAGTGCAAGGAGCGGTTGACACTGGCCTTGGCATTTTCACAGCAACTGTTCTGGAACAGCGGTTTTGGGGGGGGGGGTTCAGGGAGACCAAGAGGAGGGTGCCCTCCACAGCCAGTGGCCACCCTAAGTGCATGGCAAACAGCAGCACTTGGGGACTCTGCTCAGGTCCCTGGCTCAGCTTTGCAGAGCAGTCAGGAACCCCCCTCCTCCTCCCCTCTGGCTCAGGCCAGCACAAAAAGAGCAGCCTGCTTAGCCCAGTAGCACATTTGCACCTTCACATCTTTAGTATTCACAGGAACAAGGAGACTGGCCTTGGAAGAGCAGCTGTGAGCACAGCAGGTGGCCAAGAAGCTTGTAAGCCGGACCTGAGAAACAGAATTCAGAGGGAGAAGAGAGCAATGTCTATGGCAAACACCCTCAGCCCCCTGGTCAAGCTGAGCAGAAGGAGTGTCATGCGGTAGAGGGGGAGGCAGAAGCCATACTTCCAAAAGGAATGCTTTCCACAAGTGGCTCCATGAAACAGAGTTCAACTTCTAAATCTAATATGCTTCTCTACCACGTGGCATCATTAAAATACCTGTGGAATATTAGCACCTCTGGTTTTTTCGTTTTTATTTTTAAATATAAAGTAGGACATTTTTGTTCCCCAACCCATCCGTTCCCACCCAACTTGCTCTGCACCAAAGCCTTGCCCGGCAACCCTCCCACCCTCCCCACAAGACCCTATGAACCAGAATATCTGCAGGGCTGTCTCTCCTCTCTGTACACGTGCTACTAAAAGCATCATGGGCTGAGCCAGAGCCCTGGGGTCCCAGGAGTGGGTGGCAGGAGCTCCGACCCCTCACTGCTGCATGTGGGATATGCTGCTTGCTGGCGCCACTAACTCTGCCCCAGACGCAGCCCTGCTTGCCCCTCAAGGGGATCCAGGGCTGCCGGGAGAACATCACACACCACCTTTGAACAGGTGCTGCTCAGCCAAGGCAGCTTCTTTGGTGGAGAACAGCTGTGCCAAGGATTCTGCAAGACCAAGGGTGGGGTGGGGAGAAGCTGAGCTGCCCTAGGAGGGGGTCACTGCCCACCTGCTCCAAATACTTATCACCTACCTGCCCATACCTTGTCCTCTCATTCTGGGAGGTGGTGCAGATCAGGGCAGAGTAAGCAGCGGCAGCATCTTCTCTAAACTCCCCTTCCAAACAAAGCACCCTGGAACTTGCAAGGCTGCCCAATGGGAGGGACCCATTGAGGCATGGGGCAACACTGCTCACAGTGCAACACTGAGCTTGCCTCTGCCCCCTCTGGGCAGTGTGGAGCGAGCTGCACGGAAGAGGGACTCGGGAGAAGACGTCCCACATCCCCACCCACCACTGGTCTCCAGTGGCAAGACAAGCAGACAAGTCGCTTCTGGTTTTTTACTGCAGAGGATGGAGCAACACAGACCTCCAAGCGGAATCTCAGCATCCGACACGTCTTGTGTGAGGGCTCAACTCTGGATTTTGAGGGCAGAAACAGTTCCCACAAAATCTAGACTTCGTAAGGGCTGGCCTTCAAGTGAGTTGCATCCATTGGATTCAGTGGGCCTTTGACTTGATTTGATACAACCCTGTTTCTAGGGTCATTCCGCAAGGAAGCAGCAATCTTAACCTCACTTGGGGAGTAAGCCCCACTGAAATCAACAAGACCTACTTCCGAGTAGACATGGTTAGGATTGTTCCCTGCTTGAAAGCATGGCAGCAGAACTTAGGCAGAGGAAGTTCTGCAATGACTTCAAACAAGCCTTGCCTTAAATCAGTGCTTCTCACTTCATCTCAGCTTCTGAGACCTCCATGCTCCACAGAGCTGCCCAAACTGTTTCAAGAGTCATTCTGAGGCACACCTAGGGTCAATGGCATGAAAATATCATTAATCCTCACATTTGCCACCTGGTTTTATCTGCACAACCACTGGGGTTGCCCCTGAGGGCACAGGCAGGCTTACACCCAGGGTCACCGCTTGACCACCTCCCCCCAGTACAAGAACAGGAGGGCCACAGAAGCAGACTGTCCACTCTAGAGTGACAACTTCAGCCATGCTTTCTCTTCCCTGGAAACTCCTGGAGCCGCATCACTCTTTGGCTTGCAAGTAAGACAACAAAGTAGACCATGGGCATTGCAAAGGGAAAGCAAATCTTCAAAAGATGGTGGCAGTTCTGGCTGATTCAAGTTCTCTCTTTAAGAAGTTTACTAAGGAACCATCTCCAAGAAAGAAAGAAAAAAAGGAGTGATCATATGCAATGTATAAAAATAGTTTCAGTGACTCTGGGCAGAGTCCCTGGGCAGAGCAAAAAAAGGAGAAAAGGCGAGCAGAGACGGTTTCCCTTCCTCTCACATGACGGTGCAGCCCCTGGAGGTGGTCCTGGGATCCCCCTGGAGATAGAGAAGGAAGGAGGGGCATCAGGAAGCTCCCCAGGTGGCCCCGGCAGAACCCTCTCTCCTGCCCTGGCTAAAGATCAGAGAGGCAACTTGGATAGAGCTCAGCCTAGCTGCCCTCTTAGCAGCTTCTACCACTTGGGGACCGACCACCCTAGAGAGAGGCAGGGTGTGTGTGCCACAGCCAGTTGGGTGCAAGAAGGAAAGAAGAGCAGCTCCTGGGCACCACCCAAAGCAGAGATGAGCAGCTGGGAGTCCCTCCCTCCAACAATCTACCCTCACAAGTCTTCCCCTTTTCAAAGTGAGTCAGGACCCAGGAACGCTCCCTCTGCCACCCCAGGGAGGAAGAGACTCCTGACTTGGCCAATTTCTTCACTTTCCCTTCTTGAGCAGAGTCAACTCCCAACTCCTTTAGTTACCTTTGAAAACTAAAAGGCTGGGCCTAAGCTGCTCAGCCTCGCTGTGTGTGTGTGTGTGTGTGTGTGTGTGTGCGTGAGAGAGAGAGAGAGAGAGAGATAAACTGCCCCTTGGGAGAGACCAAGGTACCCCGTTGTCTCCTTGGAACCACCCCCAAACCATGGCTGCAGTCAGGCCCCAATCGATTCAACCCTTGGTGGGTGGGTGGAAGTGTTTTTTCTTCCAGCTACCTGCTGGTGAAAGAGGTCTTCCTCCCCAAACTCTGCCTCCTCATCTTCCTCCCCGTTGTCCTGCAGCACAGCAGATGACTGAGTCAAACTCCTCACAGCAACTTCCTGAGAAGAAGTAGGAGAAACACAGCTCATGTTGAGTGTAGCAGGTGCTCAGTGAATGCTCAAAGGCAGCTTCTTTGTCATGTCCTTGCATCAAAAGCAAGGCAACCTTTTCTTCACTATTTGGCTTCTCCAGCACCCCACAGTGCCCCCCTTCGGAGGACCTACCTCTCCATCAGAGTTCACCAGGTAGGTGTGGACACTGGTCCCGGTGCCCCAACTGGTCTGGTGCTTCCACACAAGGACAGAAGGTGGGCTGTGGGCCACCCCAGCATCAGCTGCCCAGATCTAGCAAGAAAGAGACTCCCTCATTCACAGGCAGGGCACCCTTGATCCTTCACCACACCAGAGGGAGCAGCTCTCGAAGCTGACCCCAATGGCCAGCCCTCCAAGTGGCAGAGGCGTCTGGGCTTCCTGCAGGGACCACCCCCCCCCCCAGTTGCAGGAAGCCTTTTCTCCACAGGCTGCAGGAAACAACCAAGGAGGTTCTGCATTGGGCACGGAAGGTGGGCAGAGTGTGAGCAGGTCTCTGGATACTGGGCAACCAATACCCTCCCTTCCAATGGGGAGGCCTTTTCTCCCGAGGAAAGAGCCATGACTTACTGTGACCGCCTGCCCAGCCCGGAGGACATACTTTGGGGTAAATTTGTAAGCCACCTCTTCTCCCTCGCCAATCCTTTTCTTCAGTCTCCAGTTCCCAAGAGACTGATCCTGAGGGAGAAGCAGCGGGACTCAGGGAGCAGCAAAACCAGCCCCAGGGCCAGGCAGGTCAAGGAGGGAAGCCTGAAGGCCCCGACAGTGCTTCTGAGCCAAGACCTCTCTTCCCGCAGCCTACCTTGTCGGAGCGGTTCTTCAGCTGAACATACTTCCCCTCTGGGTCCACGTCCTCGATGCTGATGCTGCCCTTGGCAGAAGCCTGCTGGGAAGTCTGGAAGGCGCTGCTACTGCCGGCACTGCTGCTCCTGGTGCCCAACCCGCTGGAGCCACTGCCAGAGAGCTCCTCTGCTATTTCCAGGCGCTTCCGCTTCCCCCGGGAGGAGCGGGTGGCGGAAATGCCGCTGCTGGACGAGGAGGTGGCCCGCGAGACAGTGATACGGGCTGAGGGGCTGGGGGACAGCTTCAGCCTGGCGGGGAAAGGCAGGCGAGGGTCAGCAGGCAAGAGCAGTGAGGGAAGGGCCTGCAGCCCATCCAGCCAAAGAACCAAGCTGCTGGCGCCACTGCCCAACACAGAGTAGCACCCATGTGCGCTCTGCTCCTTCCTCTCTCTCCCTGCTTCCTCCCTCCCTACCTCTCCTCTTCCCCTTCGAGGAGCTTCCGGTAGGCGCTGATCTCCATGTCCAGGGCCAGCTTGACATCCAGGAGCTCCTGGTACTCCATCAGCTGCTGCTGCATCTGGTCCCGCATCTCTGTCATCTCCCTCTCCTTGGCGTCCAGCATCTTCCGGAACTTCTCTCGCTCACCAGCCATCAGCTCCTCCAGCTCCCGTATCCGGTCTTCTGCGGCGTTTGCCTGCAGGAGAAAGAATAGCGCTGGCCTGGGACCCAGAGAAAGAAAGCCTCCCGGGTGGAAGGGCACTGTGAAAGGAAAGGGGGGCTAGGGCCAAAGCACTGTGCAAGCAGCCCCTCCCTCACCCAGCCCAAGGGCAGGGCCAACCCCACAGGGAAGGCCTGGCTCAGAAACAATCGACTGGAAAGGAACACTTGAACAATCCCATACGAGAAACACTGTCCTGAGCTGAAAGGAGTTACTACAAATAAACACAGGAGCTTCTCCGGGAGGTATAAAACGGCACACGCAGTACAAGGTAGCTTTGTGAGACCAGGACAGCCCCGGCCAGTCCAGAGCTGAGACTGGATGGCAGAAGGGCGTGTGAGAGGCTGCCTTTACCTCACCTGCTTCTGCAGCCCTGAAAGCTGGTAGCTGAGAGATTCGATCCTCACGCGGGCCTCCTTCAGCTCCTCCCGAGCAGCACTGGCTGCTTTGTTGTCCTGTTCGGAGCAGAGTTTGGCATTCTCCAGCTGACGGGAGATGGAGGAAAGCGTCAGGCTGCTCCCAGGGCTCTTCTGCCTGGAGATCTGCTGTACAAGGCACTGGGCACTTTCCCCCCCAGCCCCCAACGCCAAGGAGCACCACAGAGAGCAACAGATTCCAGGAGGAGGGAGCTCCTGAAGCCCCTTGAACAGAGCTGCCCAGAAGCACTCCTGGCCACTGACGTGGAAGGAGTGCAAGGCCAAATGGACAGCAGCCCCCTCCCACGTCAAGCCTTTCCCAGCCCTCTCAGCATCTGCCTCCTCCCTCACCTTGGCCTGATAGGTCTGCTCCACCTCCAGCTTGTACAGCTGGACCTGCTCGTCATGCTGCCGGCGAAGGTCTTCTAGCGTCTGGGAGAGTTTGGACTCGCACTCCTGCTGGCGGCTGCTATCCACCTCCACCAACTGGCGCTCGTGCCGCTTCCGTGTCTCCCGCACCTCCTGGGAGTGGGGAGCAAACCCAGGCCAGGGCTCAGGCTCGCAAGACCCCTTGCAGGAACCAAGGCCCTCAAGGACCACCCCTCAAGGCCCCCGTCCAGGAAACACCAGCCCAAACACAACAGGAAGACTGAGAGGTACATCATCACACTCACTTTCTCACGCCCATTCGGGGTGGAGAGTGCTGGCAAATGCCTATTCCAGGAAGATTCATAAAATGCAGGGAAACCTCAAGAGGGAAGATCTGGGCTGGGGAGTGATCTGGGTGCTGGACCAAGCCTGCCCTTTGCACCCCTGAGCTGCCAGCTGGGGTCTGGAGGGACTCCTGCTCCCCCACCACCAATACAGGGTCACACAAGTGCCTCCAGCATCAGAGAGGGACTCGGAGGAAAGAAATGAAGCTCCTTGGGTGCACACCCTGCTCCCTGGTGACCAGAGCAAAAAAGGCACAGCTCAAACCCAGCAGGACCGTGATGGAGAAGGGGGCCCTGTCGCCTCTCCCTCCCTGCCCACTCACCCCACCCCACCCAATGGCAGCCGCAGCCCAAGCAACCCAGCAGCAGCAGCAGCTTCTACCTCTTCAAAAATGTTCTTCCTGAAGTCAAGCTCCTCTTGCAGACTCTGGCAGCGATTCTCCAGGTCCACCCGCATCAGAGTCTCCTTCTCCAGCTGCTTCTTTGCCACAGCGTGACCATCTTCTGACTGGGAAAGGCATTGAAGGCAGAGTGTGAAAGGAGAGCAAGTGTCCAAATGTCCAGGGGAGTCGTGCTGGAGATGGGTCCTGCACACTTCCCACTGCCTGCCCAACCTCTTGGCTCAACACGAGACATGGTCAGCCTCAATTCAGACATGCAGTTCTAGCAGCTGCATTGGGGCCTAATTCTGACTGTGCCTTTTCCAAGCCCATTCAGAGCCAAGGCCTCCGCAGCCTTGCTGGATGCAACCAAGCAGGGTGGCTAGGGGCTCTGAGAAGGCACTTCGCACAGCACCTTGTGCTGTTGGCAGCACTGCCGCAGACTGGCCTCCCAATTTAGACATGCAAATACTATGAGTACTCCTTGTGGAAGGAGTTACACTTCAACCATGTAGGTGGAGGGAGTCCCAGATACTGTGCCTCCACCCCCAAAACAGATACCAGCAGTCAGCAACTCCTAGAGAAGCCCTGTCCCCGTTCAAGATGAGCCTCATGTGGCACATTAGCACCATCAGAGCAAACAGGAGGACAAATTTCAGCACCTGACAAAGAATAATTTGGTCCAGAGAGGAACAGCTTCCACACAGCTCCTGGAGTGAGAAATGGTGGGGGGGAGGGGGGAGGGATGAAACCTGCCAACGTGTCCCTTCGGCTACAGGCAGGTGCTGAAACCCCAGCATTTCTTTTTTTTTCCAACTTAATTTTTATTAATTTGCATAATACAAAATACAAAAACAAAATAAAAAGTTCAATTCTCATTTTCACAAATTTTCAGATATGACTTCCTTCAACCTTTCCACAAGTCATCCGTGCTAGTCTTTTTTGGAGTTTCGCATTTCTTAATTTGTAATGCCATTAATCGTTCTATTTCTTCCATTTCTCTTTAGACAGTACCCTTTTCTTTTTACAGAGCCCCTTTAAAGCCCACTAGTGTTATCTGTCCATCACTTAAGTTTTCCAGATAATTCGTAAAGCTTTCCCAATCCTTAATGAACCTCTGGTCTTTTGCGTATCTGATTTTCCCTGTCATTTTATCCATCTCCACATATTCTAATAGTTTTGCTCTCCATTCCTCGATCGTCGGTAAACCCTCTAATTTCCAATTTTGAGCTAATAAGACTCTTGCTGCCGTTGTTACGTACTGGAACAGCTTGTGATCTTTCCTTTTTATCTCCCTTCCTACCAGTCCCAACAAAAAGGCCTCGGGGTTTTTAACAAAAGTATATCTTAAAATTTTCTTCATTTCGTTATATACACTCTCCCAAAACCCTTTGACCTTTTGGCATTCCCACCACATATGGTAGAAGGTCCCCTCCCTTTCCTTGCACTTCCAGCACTTATTACAAATTCCATACATTCTGGCTAGTTTTACGGGGGTCATATACCAGCGATAAAACATTTTCATTAAGTTCTCCTTCAATGTCACACAAGCTGTAAACTTAAGATGTTTTTTCCAAAGTTTTTCCCACTCTTCAAAATATATGTTATGGCCGAAATCTCTAGCCCAATATATAATTACCGACTTTACTTCTTCATCTATTAAATTCCAATCCAATAACTGATTATACATTTTAGACAGGATTTTATAGTTATTTTTCAATATCTCAATCTGGAATCTGGAATCTTTGTCGGCATATCCTTTATCTTTAAGATCTTTCCTGAACATTCCGTTTATCTGAAAATAGTGCAGCCAGTCATAAACTTTATCCTTAATCTGATCGTACGGCTTCATTTTCCACTTTCCTTCTTCTTTCATTACCAGTTGTTCATAGGTAGCCCAGTTGCCCCTCATGTTGATCTTTTTAACACTCAGAACTTCTAACGGCGACAGCCAGTGGGGTGTTTTAGGTTCTAACATACCTCTGTACCTCTCCCATACCTCAATCAGTGGACCTCTGAAAGTATGGTTTTCAAAGTCTCTATGTACTTTCCTCCTCCCGTGCCATAAATAGGCGTGCCACCCGAATCGGTTATTGAATCCCTCTAGGTCTAGCACTTCCTTATCTTCCAGTTTTATCCATGTTTTAACCCAACATAGGCATGACGCCTCATAGTACAGTTTCAAATCTGGCAGGGCGAAACCTCCCCTTTCTTTCACATCAGTCAACAGTTTAAATTTTATTCTTGGTTTCTTGCCCTGCCAGATAAATTTTGAAATCACCCTCTGCCAGTCTTTGAATATCTTTGTGCCTTTAATCACAGGGATATTCTGGAACAAGAACAACACTCTTGGAAGCACCGACATCTTAATTGTGGCTATTCTGCCCCAGAATGACAATTTTAATCTGCCCCACGTTTCAATATCTTTCTTAACTCCTCTCCATACTGTCTCGAAGTTATTTTTGAATAGGTCTATGTTTTTTGACGTTACCCATATTCCTAGATATTTCACCTTTCTGGTCACCTCTATTTCCGTTTCTCTTTGTAATTCTTCAATTTTGTCTGTATTCATATTCTTTGCTATTATTTTTGTTTTCCTTTTGTTTAGTTTGAAGCCAGCCACTTTTCCAAATTGGTCAAATTCTTCGAGTACCTCTTTTATTGAATCTATTGGGTCTTCCATTGTTACAACCAAATCATCTGCAAATGCCTTGGTTTTATATTCATTCTGTCCAACTGTTACTCCCTTTATCCCCTTGTTTTCTCTTATTGAATTTAGGAGGGTTTCTAACACCATTATGAATAACAATGGGGACAACGGACATCCCTGTCTTGTTCCTTTTGCTATTGTTATTTCTGTTGTCTCCACACTGTTTATTAACAGTTTTGCCTTTTGATCCGTATAAATTGCCTTTATCCCGTTATAGAATTCGGTACCCACTTCCATATATTCCAGTTGTTTCAGCAGGAAGTCCCAATTTATGTTATCGAACGCTTTCTCCGCGTCCACGAACAACAACAAACCTTGTTTGTCACACCTGTCAGATAAATATTCTATAATGTTTACTATGTTTCTTATGTTGTCCTTCATCTGCCTACCCGGCAAGAAGCCCGCTTGATCTTTATGTATGCTTTCTACCAGTATATGTTTTAGTCTCCTTGCCAGGATTCCCGCGAAGATCTTATAGTTTATGTTTAGTAGGGAAATCGGTCTATAGTTTTTAATCTGTTGTAAGTCTGAGTCTTGTTTAGGGATTAATGTAATTAGTGCCTCCTTCCATGTCTCAGGTATTTCTCTTTCCTTGAGGATATTATTCATTACTTCTTGCAGAGGAGTCGGCAAAACTGACTCCATCTCTTTATAGTATCTTCCAGTGAACCCGTCTGGGCCTGGGGCTTTCCCTTTTTTTAAATCCTTTATTGCTACTTTGATTTCTTCCACCTCAATTAGGGCACTCAATTTTCCTTTCTCCTCTGTGGGAATCTTTTTTATATTCTTACCTTTTAAAAATCTTTCTATTTTTCTCAGATTGTTCCTTTCTGTGTTTTTGAAAAGTCCTCTGTAAAAGTCCAGAAAGGCCTTCCTTATTTCCTTAGGCTTATTTATCTCTTCTCCCTCCACCTCAATTTTATTTATTGTGTTCTGTTCCTTCCTTTTTTTTAATTGCCAAGCTAGAAGCTTTCCTGATTTGTTAGCATATTCAAAGTTTCTCTGTCTTAATTTTTTAATTTTCCATTCGATTTCCCTATTTATCAGCATTGCATACTGGGATTGTAAAACTTTAATATTCTCTTTTAGTCTCTTGTTTTTGGGGTTTTTAGTTAATTTTTGTTCATTATCCAGTATTTGCTGTAGAATTTCTTTTTTCCCTTTTTCTCTTTTTTTATTCTTGATTGCGCTCTGTTGGATGAAAAAACCCCTCATCACCGCCTTGCCTGCATCCCACACCACCTTTGGTTTTGTATCATTGCCTAAGTTATCCTCAAAATATTCCTTTAACCTTTTTTGGGCTTTCTCTACTATCTCTGAATCATCCAACAAGAAGTCTTTCATTTTCCATCTATATGATCTTCCTTCCAGCCCTTTCAGTTCCATTTTTACTGAATTGTGGTCTGAAATCGTTTTGGCCTGGATCTCCACCCGTATAGATCTTGGAACTAATTCCGCCGAGATCCATATCTGATCTAGTCGCGAAGATGAGTCATTGGGTTCTGAATGGAAAGTATATTGTTTTTCCAGAGGGTATTTAAATCTCCAAATGTCCACCAAATTGCAATTTTGAGCCAGAGAGAAGGTGGTTCTGGGTAGTTTCCCTTCTTTACCCGTTCCCTCCCTTAGCCTGTCCATCTCTAGGGACACCACACCATTCAAATCTCCCAATAGTATAATTTTCTGATCGGCATAATCAAATAGCCTTCCTTCCAACATCCTATAAAACTCCGATTTGTTGTCATTTGGTGCGTATATCCCCACTATTATTATATTCTCTCCTTGCCAATTAATTTGAACTGCTACTACCCTCCCTTCTTCATCTTTAAAAATTTGTTGTGCTTCAATTTGTTTATTGATATAGATAACTACCCCCCTTTTTTTACTTCGGTCAGACGATACGAATTCATTCCCTAGTCTTTTATTAATCAAAACTCTTTTATGCTTCCTTGCTATGTGGGTTTCCTGTAGGCAAATAACATCTAAGCGTTCTTTCTTTAAGATGTACTCAATTTTATTCCTCTTTTTCTTATCGTTCATCCCATTAACATTCCAACTCCAGACTTTTAGCACCATGTTAGTTTACCTTTATAAGAAACTGTTCTCTCCCTTTAAACTCTTCCCGCTGCCCCCTCCTCTTCCTCTTCCTCTCCCTCTGTCCTCTCTGTTTCTTCTTCTGAATCTTTCCTTCCTTCTGCCTCCTCACTTTTATCTTCTTCTTTTTGTATTTTTAATTCTTTGTATTTCCTTAAGAATTTACCGGTTTCTTCTGGGTTTGTCAGTTTTTGCCTCTTACTCTTGTAAATAAAGGAAATTCCTTCAGGGAACTCCCATTTGAACTCAATATTATTCCTTTTCAATGCCTGTACCAGTTCTTTGTATGGGTCCCTGCGTTTTAGCAGCCTGACTGGAATGTCTTTAAAAATTATTACATAATTTCCACCAATATTCAGCCTTTTCCCTCTATTTTTTTGGAGAATCATATTTCTCATTTCCCTTTCTTTAAAGGTAACTAAATCTCCTACAAATTTTTTATTTCTGGCTGATTTGGCTTTCAATCTGAATGCAGATTGTACTGCAATTTCCATATCTTCTATTGGAATCTCCAGCCAGAGGGCTAATTCAGTTATTAATTTCTCTTTTATATTTTCCCCTTGTACTTCTGGCACGGCTCTCAGCCTTAAATTAACTTCCCTCTGTCTTAATTCATTCATAGCAAATAAGTCTTTCATTTCCTCTTGGCTTTTATTCAACTCCAAAATCTCAGCTTTTATCTTATCCTCCTCACGTCTCACATCTTTCATTTCTGATCTTGTCTTTTTCAGACCTTCCTCCACTGCCTGTGTCCTCCTAAATACCTCTCTCAATTGACCCTTCAATTCGTTAACTGTTTCATCTATCTTTTTGTCCATTTTCCCAATTCTGTTGTCTACTTGTTCTAACTTGAGCTCTACGTTTTTCTCACTTTGTTTTATCTCTGCGAACATTTTTAGAATCTCTGCTCTAAATTCACCTTCTTGTTTGGATCCCTTTCTATCCACTGGTGTTCCCCCTTCAGGTCTTTTCCCGGTATTTGACATACTTAATTAGGGACTACAGATGCAGAATAGGGATTACAGGTACTCAGAAGTTTCTAACAACTATTAACTAATACCCGTTTGGCCCTTGTTTGACGTTTGGCCCCGACCTGCAATATTTTAGCAGTCCTTAGATAGTCCATGTGGGTCAACTTGGTTTCTTTTGCGGTAAACCTTCTTTAGGAGTGTCTTGAAATTCTTTAAATTCTGGAACCCATGCAAAGGCGGTGTGCAAGGCGCTCTTAAAGCGCTCTTAAAGAGATTCTTTTTTAAATTACAATTGGGGAGTGGAGGTTCGCACCTTCAAAACCTCTACAATTTAAACTGAAAAAAGACCAAGAACGTATAAGAAACAGAGGAAATACATAGAAAATACACAGAAAAAAAGGAAAGAAAAATCAAGTCGTAATAATATACTCTGTCCACTAGATGGCTCTCTCCGGTGCTACACGGCTCCAGAGGCAGCCTTTCTTCGTAGGCAGTCTGAGAAGTCCGACGGCAGAGGGTGAGAGACTATTTCCCGATTGTTAAATAGCCATCAGAAATCGTAGATCTTCCCGCACAGCACTAAGATATCAGTAAGTAGGCGGTAGCGCAGCCGAGATTTATAGATCAGGTTAGTCTGTACTACAAAGGTAGATAGTCTTTGTTAATTAGTCTCTACCGCGTTTCCGTTTCTCCTAATGGCGTCCGTGCTTTCTCTTCCGCTCTCACTTTACTGTATACAGCTCGGGGGGGGGGGCTCTCCTCCTTCTCCCTCAGTCCATTAGGCGGTTCCAAATTAACAACTTTGCCCTCTGTCCCCTGTTTTAAGCAGACCTGTATTTTTGATAGGTTGCCAGGTGCTTTAATAAAAGTAGTCTTTCAGGGGAACAGGGAAATCACTAGTGGAAACTCACTTCTTTTCCGCGCTCTGGAGCTTTCCTGCGTGTTCGCTGACTCCGGATAAAGGCTGAACTCCGTAGAACATCTGTTCTCCACCGGGTTTCTCTGTTCCAACAATGTTACGCCCTCAAATTCTGCTTACTCCCCGGTTTCTTATGCTTGAAAGCGGAGTGCTAGCCTTCTGCGAGACCGGGGCTATCCGCTACTGGGGAGGGAGGAAATGGCTGCCCTAGATCTGCCGCTCAGCGTCGCCGCTCTCTTCGCCTCTTTAGAGGTTACCTGACGGCGAGGCGAGCCGCGTCCGATCTCTGCTGGGCCCTTGTACCTCCGGACACCCTCCGGACTTGTATCTGGGGTGCTTTCGCCCTTCTGCACCCCCTTTTTGCCTCCCTTGTAGGTCAGGATTCGCGCTCTCCGCCGAATCCCTTCTCGCTTCGAAGACGCGCTCCACCGGAAGCCTGATTTCCGAAACCCCAGCATTTCTTAGGCCTTGTTCAAGTTTGGGGCAACCCCAAGGACTCAGCCAAGGACTCCCATGGTTCCAAGTAGGCCATGAGGGAAACAGCCTCTGGCTTCCTCATGCTGCCAGACTACTGGAGCCAAGGAACCTGGTGCCGGGACTTCATTTTGGCATCTTAGCATCAGCAAGAGACTCAAAGCAGCAGGAGCTCAGCCCAGAGACAAGGGAGGCCCTTGCACACAGCTGACCTGCAGCCAGGCTATTCTGGGATCAGGAAATCGGGAACCAGGAATGAAGATGATGCCTATGGAGCGACTGCAGACGGCCCCTTCCCTGCTGCTTCTCAGGATGCTCTCTGCCTCTGCTGTGGTAACCCCCCCCTTTACCTTGGCCAGCTGTGCACGCAGGTCGGCCACCTCCGCCTCCAGGTTGCGCTTCTCTGTCAGGGTTGCCGTGAGTTCTGCTTCACTCCGATGGAAGAGGACTTCCAGCTCCTTGATGCGGCCCTGAGATGTGGACCACTCCCCATCTTTCTTTTTGTAGCTAAGGAGGGAAAGAAAGGAAGACTCAAAAGCAGCTTCCGCTGTCATCCGAGTCGTAACAAACTCCTGCAAGATCTGGCCCCTCCTCACCCTGGGGCTATGGGCAGAGCACCTCCTCAAAGCATTGCAGCACCAGGTCGTTCTGCCTCTAGCAATCAGAGCCGAACTGACAGAAAGCAAGGGAAGTGTTCCTGCATAGCAAACATGTGACCTCTGTGTCTTTCGCGTGCATATATACACGCACACAAAGGGTGACAGGAAAACTACCTCCTAGATTTGTGGGGAACGGCTACATTTGGAAATTACCGTATTTGTCGCCCTATAGGGCACACTGGCCCATAGGACGCACCTTGGTTTTTTTTTTGAATTTTAAAAAATTATTTCCCCCCCAGCCGCGGGGCTGGGGAAGCCTGAGCTTCCCCGACCCCAGAACAGGCTGCTATCCGCAAGCCTTGCGAGCCCGGGAGCTCCCACCGGGCGCGCAAGGCTTGAAGACACCTGCCCAAAGCACGGGGCGTGCTCTGCAGTGCGCGCCGTGCTTCGAGCTGCAGGCTGCCGCCCCAAGCCTTGCGCACCCAGCGGGACCTCCCATTGGGCACGGAAGGCTTGCGGACATCTGGATATAATATACAGTTTGATAACTGGATTAAGGTATGGAAGGAAAATTTAAAATTCACAGCATGTACTGTGTTAAAGGAAAGTGTTATGAAAATGGTATACAGATGGTACATTACACCAACAAAATTGGCAAAAATGTTTAAGACATGTAATAAGTGCTGGAAATGTAAAGAAAAAGGGACATTCTATCATATGTGGTGGGATTGTAAGTGAAAGGCTTCTGGGAGACGATATATAATGAATTGAAAAAGATGTTAAAATATACATTTGTAAAGAAACCAGAGGCTTTTCTTTTAGGAATGGTAGGAAATGAAATAAATAGAAAGGACTGTAAACTTTTCCAATACGCACTAACAGCAGCAAGAATATTATTGGCCCAAAAATGGAAACAGGAGGAATTACTGACGCTCGAAGAATGGAGAATGAAACTGATGGACTATGCAGAACTGGACAAATTAACTGGGAAGATCAGATATCTACGTGACCAAAAGTTCATCGAGGACTGGGGAAAATTTGTCGAGTATCTGAAAAGTATATGTGATGAGCAAACAACGCTGGTGAGGTTTCAAGAAGTTCTGTGAAATTTGAGGAGTATTGTCAAAATGAAATATGATTGGGAGGGTATACTTAAAGGCAATACTAAATAAGGGAACGTGTAATCAAAAATTAAATATGGATGATTGTCAGAGAAGCTGAAGGAAGTCTAAAAGAGATAATTTGTGAAAAATTTTGATATGGAATTGGATGTATATTTAAAAATCAATAAAAATTAGTATAAAAAAAGAAAGAAAGAAGGAGAGCCTGTGTGTCGGTCTGTTTTTGAAGGGGGAGCCCTCTCTCCCCCCCCCCCCCCCCCCCTTAAAACAAAATTTTTCCCCACACCACTGCCACAGCTACAGTTACCTCTCCCTCCCCACCCCCTTCTTCTTCCCATGTCTCCTCTTCCTTCTCTCTTTTTCTCTCCCCCTCCCTCTCTACATCCCCGCCCCCTTTCCCCCCCTTTAAAGAAAACACATACACTCTTACACACATACCACTGTAGTATACTTTCCCCTCTCGTACTATAGCTAAACCACTGTTATTACTCTACTTTCTCTTCTTCTCTCTTTCTTTCCCCCTTTCTGTCTTCCCCCTCCCTTTTATTTTACTCTAATCTCCCCTTCTTCCCTCCTTTTCTTTTTCTTTGTTTCTTCTCTCTTCTCTCTTCTTTCTCTTTTCCCTCCACCCTTTGCCTATATTCTGTTGTGTCTGGTCCTGTTCCTGTTCTTAACCCCGCCTTCCACCTTCATTGGACCCTAGTATCCCTTTAGCATATATAAGTGTGCAGGTGTGTACACATGGGTGCACCCACAAAGAACCCCCCTCAAACACACTTTTCCCTTGGCCCACTCCTCTGGTCTCTCGCATCTCTGTCTGTTAACCCACCCCCTTTTTATGCGACTGTCTGTCTGTTGGTCTACACGCCTGTCAGCTTACCTACCCCCCACTCTGGTGGCACTGCTGAGGTGACCATGTGAACCCCAGAGAAGTTCTTAAAACACAGCCTAGAGTTGACACAAACGGCCACCTAACCGAATGCTCTGTAAAAGCCACCAGTCAACAACGCCTGTTCAGCTCAGCAACCCAACAACATCCAGGAACCATCACCACCACAACTCCTAACCGCAACACACCCTACTCAAAGCCAAAGTGAGAGCATTTGGGTCAAAATTAAGGGAGAGAAGAATAACAGTGACCTCATTGTGGGAGTTTACTATAGATCCCCAAGCCAAACGGAGGACATAGATGATGCCTTCCTGGAACAGATGGCCAAGCATGCAAAAGGAAGGGAGATAGTAGTAATGGGGGACTTCAATTACCCGGATATTTGTTGGATGTCAAACTCAGCCAAGAGCATAAGGTCAAACAGATTCCTCACTGGCCTTGCAGACAACTTCATTGTCCAGAAAGTGGGAGAAGCAACAAGAGGAACAGCCATTTTAGATCTGGTCCTAACCAATGTTGATGACCTGGTTAGTGGGGTAGAAGTGGAAGGAAGGCGCGAGTGATCATGCTCTTCTGAAGTTTACTATACAGTGGTGCCCCGCAAGACGAACGCCTCGCAAGACAGAAAACCCGCTAGACGAAAGGGTTTTCCGTTTTGGAGGCACTTCGCAAAACGAATTTCCCTATGGGGTTGCTTCGCAAGACGAAAAAATCTTGCGAGTCCCCGTGGGTTTTTTTCGCTTTTTCCGCCCTTTTCCTAAGCCGCTAAGCCACTTATCAGCTGTTCCGCTGATAAGCCGCTTAACAGCTGATCGGTAGAAGCCGCTAGACAGCTGTAGCGCTAATCCGCTAAGCTGTCAATGGACTTGCTTCGCAAGACGAAAAAACCGCTAGACGAAGAGAATCGCGGAACAGATTCTTTTTGTCTTGCGAGGCACCACTGTACAGCGGAAAGGAGCAGCCAAGCATACTAGGACTCAATTTCTTGACTTTAAGAAAGCCGACTTCATAAAACTTAGGGAAGTGCTGGGTGAGATCCCATGGACAGTAATACTAAAAGGCAATACCAATGAGACGGAAACATGGAAGGTGCCTAAAGAAGCCAGGGTGGCTATCTAAAGAACTTTTAACTGAGTTAAGATTTAAAAAGGGTGTGTACAAAAAATGGTAAAGGGGGGGAACCACCAAAGAGGAATTCAAACAAATAGCCAGCACATGTAGACACAAAGTCATAAAAGCTAAAGCACAGAATGAACTCAGGCTTGCTAGAGAGGTTAAAAGCAACAAAAAAGGCTTTTATGGGTATGTTCGTAGCAAAAGGAAGAACAAAGAAACAGTGGAGTCACTCAGAGGAGAAGATGGTGAAATGCAAACAGGGGACACAGAAAGGACTGAACTCCTCAATGCCTTCTTTGCCTCAGTCTTCTCCGATAAAGAAAACAATGCCCGACCTGAAGAATTTCGAGCAAATGATTCAGCAGAGGAAACACAGCCCAGAATAACTAAGGAGATAGTACAAGAATACTTGGCTAGTTTAGATGTATTCAAGTCTCCAGGGCCAGATTAACTGCATCCAAGAGTATTAAAAGAACTGGCAGATGAGATCTCAGAACCACTGGTAGTCATCTTTGAGAATTCCTGGAGAACAGGCGAAGTCCCGGCAGACTGGAGGAGGGCAAATGTTGTCCCTATTTTCAAAAAGGGGAAAAGAGAGGACCCAAATAATTACCGCCCAGTCAGTCTGACATCAATACCAGGGAAGATTCTGGAGCAGATCATTAAGCAAACAGTCTGTGAGCACCTAGAAAGGAATGCTGTGATCACCAATAGTCAGCATGGATTTCTGAAAAATAAGTCATGTCAGACTAACCTGATCTCATTTTTTGACAGAATTACAAGCCTGGTAGATGAAGGGAACGCAGTGGATGTAGCCTACCTTGATTTCAGCAAGGCATTTGACAAGGTGCCCCATGATATTCTTGTAAAGAAGCTGGTAAACTGTGGTCTTGACTATGCTACCACTCAGTGGATTTGTAACTGGCTGAC
>JAXCMG010000120.1:65331-75767 GCA_034642415.1 Podarcis siculus
ACTCGATGGCCCTTGTGGTCTCCTCCAACTCTATGATTCTATGATTCATCAGTGCAAGTAGAGTGCATGAACCAGGAGGTAAAGGTTCAACTGGAAAACCTTTGTAGTACCACCGGACTAAAATGGGTTAATGCACTCCCAGTAGTTCTCCATACTATTTGGAGCGCTCCCACGTGACCTTTGAAACTATCCCCATTTGAACTCTTGTTTGGGAGACCCTCCCCTGTTTTGTTGTTGTTGTTTAGTCGTGTCCGACTCTTCGTGACCCCATGGACCAGAGCACGCCAGGCACTCCTGTCTTCCACTGCCTCCCGCAGTTTGGTCAAACTCATACTGGTAGCTTCGAGAACACTGTCCCACCATCTTCTCCTCTGTCGTCCCCTTCTCCTTGTGCCCTCCATCTTTCCCAACATCAGGGTCTTTTCCAGGGAATCTTCTCTTCCCATGAGGTGGCCAAAGTATTGGAGCCTCAGCTTCATGATCTGTCCTTCCAGGGAGCATTCAGGGCTGATTTCCTTAAGAATGGATAGGTTTGATCTTCTTGCAGTCCATGGGACTCTCAAGAGTCTCCTTCAGCACCATAATTCAAAAGCATCCATTCTTTGGCGATCAGCCTTCTTTACGGTCCAGCTTTCACTTCCATACATCACTACTGGGAAAACCATAGCTTTTACTATACGGACCTTTGTTGGCAAGGTCTCCCGTTTATAACACGCTATTTCCCCTCTCATAACTTGATGTGGGGGAAGCAGAACTTATTAATTATGTTGTTCAGCTTAAGAAATGGTTGCAACATCTCCACAAGTATGCTGCCGTAGAGGGACAGAATCTACCAATCGACGTCCCAGAACACTCCTTCCACTCAGGGGACTGGATCCTGGTAAAGGTGTACCAGAAGCTATTTTGGGAGGGTCCGTTCCAAGTGCTTACCTCACCCACTGCCATGAAGGTTGGAGAAAAGAACGCTTGGCTACACCACACAAGGTGCAAGGCAGCCCAACCACCCCAGGAGGTGCAGGAGAGCCAGGGAGACTACACCTTTGTCACCCCGCCTCCTGTTGCAACCTCCTACATAGACGAGGAGAAGGAACAGACCGGACCAGGTTGGGGTCAAGATCGGGCCCTACAGACCAGACCAGATACCACCTCCGAGCCCATCTGGACCTCCGAATTTGTCCCAGACGCGACTGCGATCAAGCTACGCCTCAAACGCCAGTGACAGCTCGCCGCTTCGTTTGACAGCTCGCCCCTTCATTTGCTTCATTTGACAGCTGCTTCGCTTGACAGCTTACCGCTTCATTTCCCCGCTTTGTTCTGACAACTCGCCACTCCATTCTCCTTGCCTTGCCAGCTAATCGAACATGGAACTGATCCTCGGCCTTTTAATCAGATTCAGGGGACAAATGCAATCCTGACTGAATGGGGGACTTTGCCTTCTGTCTCCCTGAATCACGAACTCTGTTGCGCCACTCATTACTACCCAAACTTAGTAGTACCCAGTACTGGGAACTCTATACAGGGGTCTGCCATTCTCACCCTTGACCATCAGTATTACCACCTGAGGTGCACCAACGGGACCTATCTACTTTATGGTCAGGGGGAGATCTCCAAACACCCGAATTGGACCGAGGTTGAAACCGGAGGGGCTACCCACGCTTATACAGATTCTCACCACCCCTCCTAAAATCTGATCTTTGGCTTCCAATGTCTTTATATGACCCCTGAACTAAGGAAACCTCAGCTGCAAGGACTTTGCCTAAGACGATTCTGTTGCTTATGGAATCTCGGACTTACTCGGGACTGGAAAGTGGCAGAGTACTTAGAAGGCTGGTACCACCCCATAACCCCCTCCCACACCCCTGTGTAGGACAATGCTGGCCCTTTGAGGTATGGGGGAATTGCTAAGGACAGACACCTCCTGAACACCACCAACCCATTACACCCAATTGGCACTGCACCTTGACAACTTGGCGCTGACCCTTCTTTCCTACGGCAAGACCTCCTTTTGTCCTGGGAACAGAACTCCTACATCCAACTTCTTGGTCAGGTGGCTAAGGAAACTCCCTACCAGAACTGTTGCATCTGCGCTCACGCACCCAGCCACCTCCAACAAAGTCTTCCACTAGTACCAGTAGCTGTAATGCTGGAACAATACCGCTCTGGAGACATTGCCTCCTGGAACTTAACTGCTTTGAACCTTACTCACCAATACTCACCTAACAGATCCAACCAAAGGACCCCTTTGCCGCCGCTTCACCAGAAAGGGGACCTCCACAGAAACTAGTACCTGTAACATCAACCTTGAGATCCTAGCTACTGGGAAAAGTAACTGTCGCCAACTCAACAGATTCCCAGACCTTTCCAAACCTCACCCTCACCTGGGCTGCCACAGTGGGTCACCCATCCCCATGGAGGCCAGAGCACTCGGACCTTATGCTTTTGCAGACTTTTGCATCTGGTAGAATAGTGTCATTCCTCAGTAGCTTATTCTGGGTGTGTGGACATAGAGCATACACAGTGGTACCTCGGGTTAAGTACTTAATTCATTCTGGAGGTCCGTTCTTAACCTAAATGACCGCTTTAGCTAATGGGACCTCCTGTTGCCGTTGTGCTGCCGGAGCACGATTTCTGTTCTCATCCTGAAGCAAGGTTCTTAACCCGAGGTACCACCATACCTCGATAAGTCCACACATGTCAGGATCCTGCTTTGTGGGGTACATTGTCCAAGAGAAGGCAGGGTCCTACTGGATAGTGGAAGGATCCTGAGTGAGAAGCAGGGAAGGGAAGACCTCCCAAGGTCAAAGACTGTCCCTTAGAGGGTGTAAGAGAACTTATGATAATCCTGAAGGACTTTAAAGAGGAGTCAGGATTGGGAGTAAATCTGGAGAAGTCTGAAATTTTATTTTGGAATGTAAATAAAGAGAAGGAAATTGCAAAAATGAGAAAGATGGATATCAATAGGGGGGAAATTAAATACTTGGGGGTAAATATTATTAAAAATATTGCTAAGATTCCAGGTGTAAATTACAAAGAAGCATGGAGGAAGATCAAGAAGGATATAAAATCATGGAAAAATAAGAATTTATATATTCTAGGTAGGGTTAGAGCAGTTAAAATCTTTCTGGTACCGAAATTAGAAGATCAGGGATTTTATAAATTAAAAGATATGTTTGATGAAGAAGGGAATTTAATTACAAAAAAAGGTTTTTTTAGAAGAAATAGGAAAACAATATTGGCTGAAAGTGCAAGGACTTTATGATTTAATAAAAACAGAAAGAGCAGAGGAAACAATGAGGACAGAAATGAAAATAGATATGGTGCTGAACAAAAGACAAATAACGGAGAAAGGGATAGCAGGGATCTTATATAAACTGATGATAAGCGACAAAGAATGAAAAGGATAATCCAGATTAAATGGGAGCAGGAAGGTATGAGCCATCCAAACAAGGCCCAAGAACTGATGAAGAATATAAATATTAGAATAAAAAGGTAAAGGTACCCCTGCCCGTATGGGCCAGTCTTGACAGACTCTGGGGTTGGTGCACCCATCTCACTCTATAGGCCGGGGGCCAGCGCTGTCCGGAGACACTTCCGGGTCACGTGGCCAGCGTGACATCGCTGCTCTGGCGAGCCAGAGCCGCACACGGAAACGCCGTTTACCTTCCCGCTAGAAAGCGGTCCCTATTTATCTACTTGCACCCGGGGGTGCTTTCGAACTGCTAGGTTGGCAGGTGCTGGGACCGAACGACGGGAGCGCACCCCGCCGCGGGGATTCGAACCGCCGACCTTTCGATCGGCAAGCCCTAGGAGCTGAGGCTTTTACCCACAGCGCCACCCGCGTCCCTAAATATTAGAATAGAAAAGTATAAAGAATTAAGTAGAATTTTTTTATTAAAATGGTATAGAACTCCGGCACAAATGGTGTATATAGTGAAAGGGTTTAGTCCCAAATGCTGGCATTGTGGTCAGGAAAAAGGACTATATTCACACATGTGGTGGGAATGTAATCTGATTACGGAATATTGGCAAAAGATTACAAAGGTAATTTTTGGATTATTTCAAATAAACATAGAAGTTAATAGGGATTTGTTATTTTCGGGGATACTGGGAAATAACAAAGTAAAAAGTAATAAGCAAGAGTTGTACAAGATTATGATTCTAGCTGGAATGGCAGTTATTGCTCTGGGATGGAAAGAAAAGGCCAAATGGAATATGGAATATGGAAAAATGGAATGATTATGTTTTTGAATACGTACAATCAGAAATATTTGCACATATAGTGGCAGAGGATAGATCGGAAAATAAATGCCAAAAAATCACAAATAAATGGGCATTTTACAGAAACTGTAAGGGGGGAAGCCAACCCTAACATACAAGCTCAAATGAACAGACTGTGTACATGGATGAAGAAGGAAGGCCTGACCGGGGGGAGGGGGGCTGGAGGAATTTTTTTATTTTTTTTAAAAAAATTGATTGATTGAATTTTGTTATGTAAGCCTTTTTTCAGAAACCATATATATTAACGTTATGTAGTTATGCACTGTAGCATGAATTTTGTTTTATAGTCTTTGTCTTATAGTATATAATAATGTTATGTTACAAAGCAAATTTAATAAAACAGGTTAAAAAATTTTTTTTAAAAAAACAACAGGTAAAAGATTGTGAGAAGGAAAGCTCTCAGGGGCGAGCTGGGAAGGCCGCTCACTTTCTGTGTGAGACAAGAGTTAAGGGTTGATTTTGAGAAAGGACACTGTGATTTCTTTCCCCTTTCTGTTTTGTTCCTATTTAGATTACCGTATTTTTCGCGCCATAGGGCGCACCGGACCATAGGGCGCATCCAGTTTTTTGGGGGGGAAATAAAGGGGAAAAATTATTTTTCCCCCAGGCGCGGGGCTGGGGGGGGGGGGAAACTCGAGCTTCCCCCGACCCCAGCCCCCAAACAGGCAGCTCAGCGCGCCCAGGCTTCGGCATGCAGGCAACTCTCCGCAAGCAGTGGGAGCAGGATCCCATCAGAGGACTGACTTGGAAGGACCTGGAAAGTAACATGTGCATCATTTTTAAAGTGCATGTTTCTTTGTTTTAAGGGCAGAAAACCTCATTCTTCCTCCAACCAATATCTGATCTGAGTCGCAGGCAGTGCAAGGCAGAGGGCAAAGTATTTGGAGCCTCATTCCAGGTTTGCAGAAAGCAAGACCTTGATATGCTAAGCATCTGGCAGCTGACCAGAGCAGAATTTCACTTTCAGATGCAGCAGCAAACCACTGAGCGAGCGCAGGATTTTAAAAGCTCATATCCAGGACAGTAAAAATGGCACTGGCCACAAGCAGAGCAGCCAAATTTACACACCAGGGAGAAGTCAATGGTTTGTCAGCAACTCAGTTTTATTCAGAGGAGACCCACGACCAAAGTCAGCCGTGTCTTTTACTTTCAGTGGGTCTACTCTAAGCAACACTAACCCTGGATAAACCCTAGCGCCCATGCTCCATTGTCTTGCAACTTTAGCTCCAAGCAGAGAATGTTTCATTCAACGTGGATTCCTGAAAAGAAACCGGAGATCTGCACCCACTGGGTCCCAAATCTATTCCCCATGTCAGCATGAAGGCTGGCTAACGAACTCACCAAGAGCTTGTGAGAACTTTGGTCCTAACTTCATGTCACACGCAAAAGGTGTGCAGCAAACAGTTCCAGAGAGCCACACCTTCTGCAGGGAAGCAGCTCCTGGAATGGGGGTGTAATTTGGAGCAAAAAACAGTGTATGTGTGGGGTGGTGGGCTCTTAGCATCCTTTTCTCCAGCCTGCTTCCCCCCCCCCGATTCTTTCCACAATATTTAAGGAGAGGGAATGCTTTCCTGCTGGAAAGCAGCAGGCAGGGAAAGCAGATAGCCTCAAGACCAGCCTTGAGAAGCCTGCAGCCTGGGGTCCAAATTCAGCCCTCCAGATCTCTCTCTGTGTCCCTTGAGAATCTCTCCCTGGGTGGAAAGCATCCTCACACTGTGAGAATGCCTTCCCTTCCCTGCACAAAGGGTGGGGGAAGGAGTGTGTGCACATGTGTGTGCAGCAGTCTCTGATGTGTGGGTGGCCAGCCCCTCTCACCACAGGCGGCTCCCTCAGAAGGTGGTTCGTGGCTTGAAAAGGGTTTTCCACCCTGCTTCCTTCCCCTGCAGCTGGTGGGCGGGGACAAGCACATCACAGTAGCTTGTGTGCAACACGTGTTCCAGCGCAGACATGCTCACTCCTAAGCATCCTGGCAGCATGGCTTCCCTTACCTCTTGGCAAGCTCATCAAGTTCTGCTCGCAGCTTCCCAATTTCAATCTGCAGCTTGGCCCTCTCTCTGGCCGTCTCATCAAGAACTCTCCGGGCATCCGCCAACTCTGACTCATAGAGGGCCTTGATGCCGGTCACCTGCACAGAGGGGAGAATCAGGTACCCCCACCAGCCTCTGGGGAATATACAGAGCAGCAGAAGGGTGGGTGCCATTTGCCCCCCCCAAAAAGCATGGAGAAGAGCCCCCCCAGGCCACAGCAGGAAAGGGGCAAAAGAGGCCAAGGCCACAGCAGAAGAGCAGTGTGGAAGCCACTTTCTCCTCCCAGAGCAGCAACATCTATTATCTTTATCCTTCTGCCCCTATTTCTCCAGAAATGCTTTTTCCTGCTCCTTTCTGAACAGCCTACCTCTCAGCAACTCTGCCATTTTGGGGGGTCCTGCCCATAGAATGATTCAGTGTCATCAGAAGCAACATGAAGTGCTCAGCCAACCACTAAAAAGAAATGTTGCCCTAGCAATAGGATTGGGTCCTTATTTAGCTTTTGGACGCCTTGGGAAAAGCAGACCAAGCGAGAGTGCTGTCCATATTCCAGCCACTCTGGAAGGGAGGCCAAGGACATCCCTGCGCAGAACTGAAGCTCTGAAATGGCGCGGCTCAAGGCTGCCCCAGGAAACAGGACACTTTGCCACAAGGCTTTGTCCACAGCCAGAGGAGCGGGAAGCCCAGCCCCACCTGCAGGGCCATGGGGTCCCCATCTCTGCTCAAGCAGGAAGCTGGAAGGAAGCAAGGGAGCAGCTGAGCTAGGGGCATGCAGGCGATGACAGATGCCTCCCGACAAAGGAGGCAGCGGCTTCTTCTTTTCTTGTCCCACCAGGCTTTCCGAACTTTTTGAAGGGACCAGCACAGAAAAGGCTCTGGGAGGCCGCTGGGGTAAGAGGGGCCTTCCAAGCGCTTTCGACCAGCTCTCTCACCCAAGCCCCGAGGCAGGAGGAGGGAAGAAAAGAGTAAGAGCGGAGAGGCAGCAGCTTCTCTGGCGGGAAGAAGCCGGGAGGGAGCGGCTGAGAGGGACCGACGCGAGGGGAGATCCTGCGATCCCCGAGGACAGCACACATGCACACCCACGCCCCCCCCCCAGGAAACCGCCAGAAGGTTCCGCCCCTTCTGCTCCTGGGACTCCCGGGGTGAGCTAGATGCCCTCGGGGCGACCTCGCCAGCAACGGAGAGCCGCCTGGCGTGGCGAAGCAAGGCTGCCGGGGCGGCGGCTCTTCTCGCCCCCGCTGGATGGCCGAGGTCGCCCTCGCGAGCCCCTCCCGAGGCACAACAGCCCGGCCCTCCTCCCTCCGCGGCGCACCTCTCTCGTGACCACCTCCTCCTTCTCGGAGACGCGCAGCAGCAGCCGGTCGTTCTCCAGCTCGAGGGCGCGCACCCGCTCGATGTAGTGGGCCAGGCGGTCGTTGAGGTGCCGCAGCTCCTCCTTCTCCTGCAGCCGCGAGATGCGCGTCGGCGACAGAGGGGTTCCGGCCGGCGGCGGCGCTCTGGGGGTGCCCGGGGAGGGGGCCGGAGGGGCGGCCGGAGGCGGAGAGGAGGACATGGCGGCGGCTCCTCATTCAATCCGCCCGGCGCTGGGCGGGAAGGCGAGAGCGAGGGCGGCACAAAATGGCGGGCCCGCGCGCCAAGCTCGGAGGAGTCGCCGCCTCATGCGGTGCACCACGGGAAATCGAGTCCTCCGCCCGGGCCAATCGGAGGCGGAGCTTCGCGGGCCTTCCGCAAAGCACCCTGGGGAACGTAGTCCTCTCCCTCATGGCCCTCGCAGCCGCCATTTTGTGTGTTTTCTCCTCGCGCGCTCGCCTCGAAACGCGTTTGTTGGTTTGGGTACGTAAGTTTAAGAGACACGTTATGGCGCAATGAAAGTGGTCTGTTGGTGGAGATGAAGTTTCCCGCCTTCCCCGGAAAGAGCGAGCGAGCGAGCGAGGCTGGCTCCTCCTCCCGTGCCTCCTCTTTGGGCGCCCTTCTCCACGTTGTCCCTCGGGCACAGGCTCCGCTGGAGGGGCCTCCTATCCGGCCTCCTGGTGAGGGAGCTGGCCTGGGGCCGAGGAGAGAAGCCGGCGGACTTTCCTGGGGGAGCCGCTCATAGAATCCCCTGCGGAGCAGCCGCGGCTCTTCCGCCCAAAGGAGGCTCCGCAGGCCAGGCGGGAATGGCGGCCCCGATCCCGCTTGACCCGTGGAGCTCGCAAGGAGGAGGGAGGGTCTCCCGAGGCCGCGTCTGGCCCAGCGGAGAGAAGGGCGGGAGCTCCCGGGGACGGCGGCGCCTCCGCTTCCTTTTATGTTTGTTTTTTTTAGCAAAGTAATAACAATAAATAAATGGAAATGTGCACCCCACCCCCGAGACCATTCCATGGTAATTATTCATCCTCCCAAAATTTCAGCAGTTCTTGCACAGCACAAATTCTATAGACACCTTCCATGGGCTACTTTTGAAATTGCATTTTAACCTGTATTTTAAATTGGTTTGTTTTTTCCTATTATGTTTTTACTGTAATTTTACTGGTGTTAGCCGCCCTGAGCCCGGCTCTGGCCCGGAAGGGCGGGGTATAAATAAAATTAATTTATTATTATTGGTCCAGGATCTGCCCTCTTGTCAAGGAGTTTGTACAGGTCCCCCGAAAGAAGAAGTCCTGGGGACAGAGGCGCTTGGGTTGCATTTGCCAAGGAGAGCAGTGCATGGTGAATGCCGGCTCTGCTTGCCAACCTGCCCTGAAAAGAGACCTAACAATTTAACCTCCGTGTTGCAAACAATAGTCATTAATCTCCAAGGCAACACGATGACCAACGACAATGATTCAATATCAATATACACTCTTTATATAGTATGAAATCACATAAACAGAAAACTTATGAATCTCTGAAAGTCACAAAATATCAAAATATCACTCTTAATGGATTCTCTTGAAAACAAAACCTTATCTGGTGAAAACTTTCATAAACTAAGCTGTACAGCCTGTTTTCACCAGATAAGAATCTGATACGTTGCTTCTTTCAGAGACTTGCATAGTCTTCAAAGACTTTTAGAGACTTATAAGACATGTTTATTTGGTTTTATTTCCTATTATATAAAGAGTGTATATTGATATCATATCTTTGCATTTGGTCATCGTGTTGCCTTGGAGATTACTGATTGAAAAGAGACCTGGCAGAGCAGTCATGTCCCCAAGAGGAGTGCTGTGCAAAAGGTCCCTCTGGTCTTGTGCAGAGGACAGCACCCCCAGAGTCCATCCCCACAGTTTTGCCTGCCAAAGCTCCATCTGCTGCTTCCAGACAGCAAAAGGGAGCTGAGTGCGCAGCAAAATTCCACATGGTGCCTGATGGGCACCAACCTGTCACAGGGCCAACCTAGGCCTGTTCCCCCACCCCAAAGTCTGCAAGAGCCGCTTTCTGTTTCTCCTGGGCAAGGCAGGCTTATGCCACGGGTTGGCTTGTCTTGGTGTGCAAATTGTGCTTTTCGCAACAGTTTCACAGGCTGCACGGGGGTGGGTGGTTACTGGTGGGGACCAGGCTCATTGTCCCACAGTTGGGCTCCTCCATAAGAAAGTAGCCTTCGGTGGCTGCTTCCTGCCATGCTGGGCCAAGCAAAGACATCCGCTTGCCTCTGCTTTCCATGCCAGCATTTGGCCTCCCTGCTTGACAGTTGGCTCCACACCTGCTTTTCCTAGGCTATTAGGGGCGAGGGAGCTTTCTTGGGGGGGCATCTGCAGCTGGACATCAGAGGAGCCCCCCCCCAACTAGTCTAACATTGAGAGTGCCACTGGGACCAACTAGATGCACACAAACATAGCAGTGTAGCAGCAGCAACTCTCACCCCACTCAACTTATATAAATCTCTGTAATCTTTGTGCAGCTGCCTTTGGCACCGGATGGCGTCAACCCTTGTGGCCAGGAGGCATTGGTAGCCTTTTGGATTTGCCAAAGCGCAGCTTAAAGCAGTTCTCCAAATTGCTCCTGGTCATTTCTGGCTGTTGAAGAAGCAAATTCTAGCATTTCACCATGTGCTGCAGCATGTGCACAGGACAGGGGGGCTGCAACATGTGCAAAGGGCAGGGGGGCAGCTGTCCCACCCCATCAAGTACAGTAGAATCATAGAATCATAGAGTTGGAAGAGACCACAAGGGCCAT
>JAXCMG010000120.1:76167-87757 GCA_034642415.1 Podarcis siculus
GCCCTCCGCTCCAGCACCTGACCACGTGCCATTCTTTGTAAATAGCAGCCTGTCTGGGCAGCAGAGGCTCCTTGAGCCTTGTGGTGGCCACTGCACATAGAGGCAGCTGGGGTTCTGAGCTTTGGTGCTGAGCGACTGTGGGGTGTAGCTGGGTGTGTGAAGGCTGAGCTGGAAGTGATCACCAGACATGAAACCAGACAGGGCTTCCTGTTTCCATGGCACAAAAGTCAGTACCTGGGTCCTTGACTGACAGCTTCTATGCTTCTGTGCAGCATCTGCATGTGGCTTAAACCATAGATGGGGACTCGTTGCGCCCCTTCCCACTGTGAAAATTATCTCAAGTTTGGGATTCTGTGACCAGGGCTGTGTGCTCTGGGCAGCTGTGAATAAATAATCCTCCCTGTGCTGCTGCGAGAGGCCCCTGGGCAGAGCCCAGGGAGGCCAGAGACCCAGCTGCTCCAGTCCCACCTGCCTGTGTTTTCTGAAACCAGCTTTCAGTTGAGCCTCTCTTCTTCGCCCTTGCCAATAGTTGGGACAAAGGCCTCTCTTACTGACTGGGGAGGCAGAGGGAGCAGCTGAAGCCCCTGTCAGACAAGGGGCAACAAAAGGAGCACAAAGTTCATGTGCCTCCTTTTAAAGAGGCAATTTATCAAGGCAGAAGCTTTCATGGGCCAGAGCCCACTTCCTCAGACACACATAGGGCAAGTTGGCATTGGACTCTAGGCCTCTGATGTTCCTACATAAGACATTTGTAAGGTGCCCAGACTCTGCTGGCTTCCCTCGTCATCCTCGGGATGGTGCCCTTGCCTCACACAGAAGGCATGGAGGCTCCAGATCCACTGCCATTCAGCAAAGATTGTGTGTGCGTGAGAGAGAGAAGTGGCATCCAAAGAGGTGGGTGCCAGGGGGTATTCACAGGAATGTCTGTAGCAGGGAATTGCATCAGGAACCCACCTCCTTCCTTCTCTCCTCTCCACACCCATCCACCCCATAGGCAGGGTCTGATCCTTTCACATAGACATGCAAAAACACACAGCCTGTGTGCTTGGCGGTGGCTGGTATTCTTGTAGAACGTGCTAGCAGAGGAAGGCCTGGCTCAGGTGCTGTGAATCTGCCTAAATAATAAATAGCATTTAGATCTCTCAGCCAGCAAACAGCTTTGACAAGCCCACATGGCTGACTGAGAGAGACTCCCACTTCCACAAAGGGGCTCAGATTGTGCAAAGGATTCTGTTCTCATCATCATATAACTGAGAAGAGGCACCAAAGCATAAAACAAACAGGAGATGGAGGTGATTATGTGATACATTGCTGTATTGTACATGCAGTCATACATATTAAAAAATGTGCACATTCTGTATAAACAAGGTATTCCATGGGGACAGTGAATGACTTTCCCACTCTTGGCTTTTTGAGCATCCACCACCCCAAACTCCAGCAAATTTCATCCACCCTCAAAATCAGTGCTGGGCTCCTTTCCTACTTCTTGGGCAGGGGGAAGGATGAAATAGTTTCATGGTTGTGATTTCCCCCTTGCCCCTTCCCTGTGTAAGATCTTACATCTCTGTCCAGTGTTATTCCACCAAAATGGAAGGAAGGGCCAAGTGACTGGGACTGTTTGAGAAGTCGTTTTTGAAGTGAGCAGGGTGCGGTGGAGAGGAGTCCAGAAGATGCAGAGGGGGATGGAGTGGGTACTGACAATAGATTTCTTCATGGCCTCCAAGTCAGAGATCCAGAGAGCCAAAGGCTACTCTGCCCAAAGCTGACTGCTCCCCCCCCTTTGTCAAACACATTATTGCAGCTCAAATCTTTGTAGTCTGATGCAAGTGGTCTCTAGACGCCAAGAGCCAGTGTTGTGTGGTGTTTAAAGAGCCACAGACTGGGCAGATACAGTTTCAGCCCGCTTGGCCAAACTCCACCTCTGAGCCTAGCCTACTTTCGCAGTGTTGGTGAGGATAAAATCGGTGTGGGGAGAAACATGTACACAGCTTGGACCTCCCTGGCCAGGCAATAAATAAATGTCATAAATTAATTGGTCTATGGAAACTCATGCCACACTAAATCTTGATCTTTAAGGTGCCTCCAGACACATACAGTCCATGGCTGCTCAGTGCCCTCAGGCCAGCACTGCAAAGGAAGCCACTTTTGGACTCTCCGCTTGGCAGTCCACAAGCCAGGATTTAGCTATGTATTCAGCACTCCTAGTCACACTTGTGTTGGCCCTCAAAATAGCTACATGAATCAGCTGCTGTTGCCATTTTACAGGTGGGTGAGAGGAAGAGGGCCAAATGTTCGAGGGCCAGGCAAACACACCTGAGAGCTTGGAGAGGTCTCTATTGCCAAGAGGTCACGGGGAGCAGGCTGAATTTCCCCTGCAAAATCTTTCTCTAGCCAAGCTTCTGTCTTTTCAGCATGCCCTTCAGTGGCGCACTGTCCCGACCCCAACTTTCACGCCTTGTGCTACCCTTTAGAGCAGACCAGGTGGTGGGAGGAGGAACAGACGGAGCGGAACTGAGTGGCAGCCTTCCCTCTATTTTATTAGCATTGATCCAGCAGCATCTCTGAGGAGTTCTGGCTGACAGACGCCTCCACATCTCTTGCCCTGGAAGGTCCAATCAGCACCATCCCAGCAAGCAAATGCGCACTTCTCCATCGCTGACCTGCCTTGCTCTCTAAAATACTAATTTCCTGTTGTCAGGACGATCCCAGTCTTCCCTGCCAGTTGGTGTTTTCATTGGAAACCAAAACAGATGCCAGTAAATATGTCAGCCAAAACCTTGTTTAGCAGAAATAATACATTATCATCAACAAGCATAATCTTCTAGCTCATGCGTGGATGGATGTGCAACCACACACACACACACCACTTCCCTTGGCAGGCAGAGCCTCGGAAGAGTCTCCTCTCCTGTGTGGCAGGCAGGGAAGGCGCAAAAGGGACCCCGTTCTTGGGATTTGCTGTAAGGCGCCAGCGGCTCCTGACTGCTCAGGCTTCTTTTGCAGCTGGGATCTGTCAGCCAAGGAGGGGAAGGGGAAGGTGACCCAACTGGAACCTGCCATGGGGCTGTGCCTATTTGGGAGAATCAGCCCCAGAACACATCCATCAGGGCCCTGGGCCAGCCACCTTCTTGCAACCTTGCCCGCTTCACAGGAAGGTTGTAGGGATGGCAGAAAGCACTTTGTACACATCCCTAACTGGGGCAGCTCAACCCCTTGCTCTGCCTTGGCCTTGGTCCAGCCACCCTTGGCCTTCCTCAGAGTCCACCTCAAGCCACCAGGACTTGTAGTGGGGCCCTTGGTGGGGCTCAAAGGTGGCAATTGATTCTTTCTGTCCAGAGTGTTCCTTGCTCCACTAAACCAGCTAACACTCCTCCAAGTGGCTTCTAGCCTTATTCAATGAAAAGAAGAGGGCAGCCTACATTTCACTTTACATCTCTCTCTCATCTACACACTCAAAGCTTGGCTCTCCCTTGGGGAGAGTGCAGGACAGTGCACAGTGCAGGAGCTCAGCCTTCTTGGGTCCGTGTACTGGGTCCTATCCTAGCCAGCCAAGTGGAAGAAGCAGGTTATTGCTTTGTGGAGGAGGGTCTCGGCACAGAGGGCAGTTGTCTGCCAACATACTCCTCATTATTAAAAATGTTAGACAGGGTTCTTACAAGGCACTGCATCTCCCCCAGCATAGCCTCCACCTTGCTGGCTCTGGTCTGGCGGGCAAAGGTAGGTTGGTCTCCCTCTTCCCTCCCTGCACAGGGAGTCCTCAGTCGCACAGGAAGATGCCTGTTAGGCGTGCATATAAATGGTTTAAAAACAAGCACTCAGCTCAACAGAGATTTCCAAATATGTCACTTAGAAAAATGAGAGAGAGGCGAGGTTCTTTAAAGCCCAAGAGTAATGCTCCCGTTACTTGAAAGATGCATAGTTGATGAAACAAAGGACAAAAGTCAGCTACAGCAAAAAGACCTGAACAGCCCCCTGTGTTGTTTGCGTGGAGCACGTTGTCCATGGGGGATAGAAGCCCAGAGACAGGGAGAAAAAGAGAGAGGCAGAAGCCCCTGGCCAGGGCTGCCCTTCAGCCTGGGGGAAGTCGCATGCAGTGCAGTGCCTGCCAGTGAACAGTGCAGGCTGTGGCACTGAGTGGAGGAGCTCCCAGCTCACTTGGCATGTGGATGGTGCTAACCAAACCCACCCTGCTAATGATGCCGCTCCCATCCACGTGCGAGCATCAGGACCAGGGCGGTGCTAGGTGGCCACTTGGTGCTTTCCAGGCGAGCTGGAGCTCTGTCCAGTGCTGCTACCACCCGGCCGAGCCGCATCAGGAGGCTCTGGTGGCAGCAGCAGGCTGTGCCAGGGTCTTCCCCACCTTGCTGGGTGCTGGCACTGGGCCAGCCATGATGGGCAATGCTGCCACTAGGTTCATGGCACCCTTGGCAAGTGTGGTGCGACAGAGGTCCCTCAGCACGGTCACTGCTTGCCTGGTCTAAGCCCTTGAAGTTGAACTGAACTGATGGCAGAGGAGGGGCAGCAGCACCCACAGCCCACTTTGGTTCTCCTTGCGGGTGTTCCCAGCAGGGCCCCCCTCCCAGCCTGCCAGCAGTTCAGATCATCTTCATGTTGAACTTCCTGGCGCCCCCTTGCCCAGCCGCTGTGGTTGGGCCGTCCACCTTGCGGAAAGAGTACTCCACTGAGAAGTGGTTCTTGTGCTGCCCACGGCCTCGACTCCAGACAAAGAGGAGGAGGAAGCAGAAGAGCACCACGCCCAGGAAGGTGATGCACCCCATGGCAGTGGACACCAGGATAGTCTTGAGGTCAAGTGTGAACTTTAAGAAGACCTGTGTGCTGTTGTGCAAAGTGTCGTTGAAGTCACTGAGGTGCAGGGTCCGGTTTGCATAAAGGGCTCCGTTGGCCAAGTGCCCCTTGATGGTCAGCGTGGCAAAATATGTGTCGTTGCCACCGGCATTGCTGGCGATGCAGATGTAGGTCCCACTGTCTTGGACCTGTGTGTAGCGGATCTCCAGCGTCCCACTGGGCAAGACGGCAATTCGCCCAGTGCTCCTGGTAGTGATCATCCGATGCTGAGGAGAAACCCAGACGATGGAGGGGGTGGGCTCTCCATCCGCCCGGCATAGGAAGGACACAGCCTGCCCTTCATAAGCAGTGATGTGCTGGAGCTTCCGGTCCCTGATTTTTGGCTTTTGGCAGGTGAAGTACTCAAAGAGCACAGAGTCTGGGAAGTCGCGCAGGGCGTCACCCTGGATCTCGGGTGGTGAGGAACACATTGGCGGTTGGCCGTTGAAGTTGAGCGTCTTCCGGCGCTGGAGGATCCAGAGGAGGCGGCAGTCGCAGACTAAGGGGTTCCGGTCCACCCTGAGTGTCTCCAGAGTGTTGACAGAGTGGAAGCTGCTTTCCTCCAAAGTGGACAAGAAATTGTTGGAGAGATTGAGAAGGCGGATTTGCCTCAAGCCATACAGCGCCTGGGGCTCTACCAAGGCCAACAAGGCACCCACCACGTGGAGCTCTCTGAGCCGGATGAGGTCCCGGAAGGCGCCCTTGGGGACTGTGCTGATGGGGTTGTAGGAGAGGTTCAGGTACATGAGATGGCCCAGGTTCCTCAAGGCAGCTGTTGGGACAGCAGTGATGTTTGTGTACGTGATTGAGAGTGAGGTGAGGTTGAGTCCTTGGAAGCCATTTGGTGATATGTCCTCCAGGAACGGCCAGTTGTCAATTTCTAGCTGCCAGAGGTTGCAAAGCTTTTTGAAGTTTTGGTCTTCCACTGTGGCAATGCTCAGGTGCCTGAGCCGGAGGGCCTGTAGGTTCTGGAGGCGAGAGAGCGACTCTGCGGAGATTTCTGTCAGGTTGCATTTTTCTATTGTCAGCTGCTGCAGGCCCAGGAGGCCAGAGAAGGCCTTCCGAGAGACATAAACCAGGTCATTGTCCCCAAGGTCCAGGATCCTGAGGCTCCTCAGGTCTTGAAATGTGTAGTCCAGGAGGATGACAATCTTGTTCTCGCTGATGTCCAGGACGGTGAGGTTGGAGAGCTTGGTGAAGACGCCTGGGGGGAGCAGCTTGAGCTGGTTGCCACGAAGGCGCAAGACCTGCAGGTTCAGGAGGTTGCTGAAGGCACCCGGCTCTACACTAGCGATGATGTTCTCACTGAAGTCCAGCTCCTCCAATAGTGGGAATGGGGACAGGTCCCCCGAGTTCAGGCAGCGGATGCGGTTCTTGTTAAGCTCCAAGATCTTGGTCTCCGTGGGAATCCCCTCAGGGATTGTGGTGAGGCGCTTGCGGTGGCAGCTGACGGACTTGATCTGGGGGATGCAGTCACAGCGTGCCGGGCAAGCCGCCACTGAGGCTGTACTCAGGAGGACACAGTGAAAAACCAAGACCAGGAAACAGCAGCAGCATGTCATGGTGCAGTGCATGGTCCTACAGGCATCCTACCATCTTCCCATGCACCTGCAAGAGAGAGGGAGAGGAGGGAGTTACAGACATAGGTGCAGCTGCTGTGGCAGGCCTCTGCCATGGGAGCCCCTGCCCCCCCAGCAGCCGCACCAAGGCCATTGGCATAGCCAGGATTTTTGTTATGGGAGGCAGGACTTACTTAGGTGGGGCAGGACTTTTCTGGTGGGTGGCAGAACCAATGGGATTGGGCAGTGAAATATTTCTTTTGTTTTACTTGATCTAGGGGGCAGTTGCCCCTCTGCCCCCTTTGGCTACTGAGACACATAGCAGCAAACAGGCCATGGAGGAGCAAGGAAAGGCAGGTGAGTTGGTGGGGATGAGACCAAGCTGAGTAATATGAATCATTAAAACTAAAGTGCGCAAGAGGCCCAGGCGAGAAGAGAAAAGCCTTCTTTAGCCTACCAGTTTCACTTCCTTTGAGGAAGAAGCCACCCCACCCCCGGGCTCTCGAGAGGGGAGCTGCCCTTGGCCTGTTCTGCAAGTCCCTTTGCATATGGGTGTGCCATGGCCTTGGGATGACAGCCACTCTCCCCACAGGCAGAGCAGAGAAGATGGGAGGTGCCTTGGGGCAGAGACCCTCCTTTCCTTTGCTTGTGCCCTGTACAAGCAACCTAGCTTACACACACAGCCACTGTACGATGCTGGCTTTGCTCTTCTGGAAGAAGCAAAGACTTTGCAGGTGTGTGTGAGAGAGACACACACCATAATTGGGATGGCTTGCAGGTGGGTGGGGCATGCCCACCTGCGTGTTGAAGAGCCCCCCCCCCCATCTTGCCCCCTCTCCAGAACAGAACCAAGCACTTGCACGTTTACATGTAGCAAAGAGGATTTTCCTTTTCCTGCAGATGACAAAATATCCTTGGCAGATTTCACATTTAAAAAACTGGTGATTGCAGAATCCATTCTTTGTAGATTATGGATTAATAGCAGCAAGAGCAGCAGCAGCAGCTCACCCTTGAGGAATAATAATGCAAAGCCCCCTCTTTAGGCAGCTAAAAATAAATTGGACTCAATTTTTCTTCCCTTTTCAGGGAGGGGAAGAGAAGCAGGAATTTGTTTTGCAGCCATTTAATTTCCTCCTCCCTTTCTTATATAATAACTTAGTGTACACTGAGGTCTTGAGGGTGGGAAGCAGAGGGGACTCAGGTGGTTCTGACTCAAGTGCAGAAGGGAGGACCCCTTCCCAAAGAATCTGACTGAGTTACCCTAGAAAAGTCTCTCTCTTCCTCAGTGGTCCTCTAATGTAAAATCAAAGGACAGGAACTGATCTCCCAGCACTGCATATTGGCTCCCACACTCTTCAACTTTTACATAAATGATATGGCGCCACACGTAGCACTGGCGCAATCCCCTACCCCATCAATTAGCAATAGGAAAATATCTTGTCTGCTGTATGCCAATGATGTGGTGCTCCTATCACTCCCGATTAGGTCTTAACAATCTGCTTAGCATTATTGCAAGCAGGAAGACTTCGCCGTGAATTACCCCAAGACCAAAATTATGGTCTTTGGGAAGTGTAGTCCCAGATTCAAATGGAAAATGGATCAGCAGGATCTGGAGCAAACACACTCCTTCAGATATCTGGGAGTTCTCTTCACTGAGGCGCTATCGTGGAAGGGGCACATTGAGGCTACGAAACTCAAAGCGCAGAAAGCTTGTGGCCAGTTACTAGAACCTGTGCTGAAAATCTTTGTCAGCAAAGTGGTTTCCCAGATGCTCCATGGAGTAGCGATATGGGGCATGGACCTAAAGGCTAACAAAGCCTTAGAAATAGTGCATAACAAATTCCTCAAGAAAGTGTTCTCACTCCCCAACGGGACCCCAGCTGCTGCTCTTCTTCGTGCTGAAGCTGACGTGACAACAATGCAGGCTAGAATTGCTTAAATTTGCCTAAATTATGTGAAAAGACTTCAGTCTCTTTTGGAGGAGAGATTCCCTGCTATGTCTTACACAGAACGGAAACAGACCAAATGCTGGAAGGTTGGCATCCAATGCCTCTTGTCCCAATATCAATTACAAATCTTCAGGTGACCACGAAGATGGATAAGAGGCACTTAAGAGACTGTCTCTTTAGGTCCGATGCAGAAAGCAATCTAACCATGATTGCTTCTACCAAGAGCTCACCATGGTTTCCACTTATCAAAACCGAGCATGCCTGAGCCAGATACCTGACAAAGTTCCCACTTGCTGTACTAAGAATCGCTTTTACAGAACTACGATTCCAATCAATGCCCTCGGTGGTGTTGGATGGGTGGTACGGCAAAGTGCATTATGAAGAGAGAGTCTATCCATGTGGACAACCCTGTGTCGAGGACCTGTGCCATTATTTATTGCAGTGCCCGTTATAACATAGACCCAAGAGACCGATTTATAAAACCTGTTTACGAATGGAAGACATTTGAATAGGTTGGAAAGGGTGAAATGGCTGCTGAGTGACACCAACGACTTTGTTACTTATAAAGCAGCACTTTACGTGCTGGCAGCTAAGAAGATCAGGAGGAAGGAACTAGACACAATAGCAATCAACTGCAAAGGGGATTTGGATATTTAATTTGGCACATCTTAGCTGAGAATCTTCTGCTATTCTATTCCATTTAATGCAACAAATAATTTTAGTAGCCATGACCATGGTTTTATTGTATATCAGTGCCCGAAGATTTTTATGGTTATTGGGGTGTGTGTGTTTCGTTCTCCTTCTGAATGATGCCATGGCCTATGGCTAATGCAATAAAAAGTTTAAAGTCTGGCAGGGCAAATCCACCTCGTTCTTTAGCATCTGTCAGTATCTTAAATTTTATTCGAGGTTTCTTGCCCTGCCAGACAAATCTTGATATATCTTTCTGCCACTTCTTGAAACAGTCCATCTTGTCTATAATTTGCAATGCTTGGAACAAAAACAACATTCTAGGCCAGTGTTTCCCAACCTTTTTTGGGCAAAGGCACACTTGTTTCATGAAAAAAATCTTGAGGCACACCACCATTACAGCCCCGTGACGTCAGCGCGCAGCGTCACGCCGGGAGGGACATGAATTGCTAGCAAATTACATAATCACCTCCTTGAGGGCTGGCTCATCTTCTCCGAAGGCAGAACCCCATTAATTAACAGCACAGACTCACACCATAGCCAAGACGAGGGGGGAAAACCTCAGTCATGCACAGTCATGCACATGTGGGGGCTAAATGAGGACGAAGACCGGGCAGAGAGCAGGGTTCAAATCACCCCACCTGGCCAGGACAATCCCTGGGTGCTCCCTTGGGCCACTCGCCTGACCCACCTCGCAGGGCTGTTGTTGCGAGGATAACACGGGGAGAACCACGCGCGCCCCCGGGAGCTCCTTGGAGGAGAAAGCGGGCGATGAATGCAATGCACGAAATATATGAGAGGCGACCAGGTTTTGCAGGTGAGGGGCCCCCGCCAGCCTCCGCTTCCAACACCCGGCGCAACGACGCCGAAGTTTCCCCCCTGGCTCGGCTCGGGGAGCAGCGCTGCTCCCCCCCCCCGGCTCCCCTTCGCCCTCCCGGCTCTCTCTGCCGCCCACTGGGGACCCCCCTCACCTGCCAAGTCCGGAGCGCCGGTGGAAGTTGCATGCATGCATGCAGGGCGCCGCGTTGCCATTGCATTGCACTGCACTCCATGCAACGCCTGCACGCATGCATTGCCTTGCACGCCCGCCAAGGGGTCTCCCCGCGGTCTGATGCGTCCCCTCCGGCGCGGATGCAGCATTGCAAAAATAAAAAAACCCCGACGCAGCCCTACCTGGGGGGCAGCTTCCGCCTCCGCCGCTTCGCCTCCGCGGGGATCCCCGGGCTCCATCCTGCCACCCGATCTCCGGGGGGCGCAGGCAGGCTGCGCGGGGTCTGCGCGGAAGAGCCCCTGCCCGCCCGGCCGCCGCCGCTGCGCTCATTCCATGGCCGGGAGAAGAGCGCTTCAAACAAAACGCCCGGCCTGCCAGGCCACGCTGGGAAACATAGTTCACGCACCCCGCGCGGGCGCGGAGCCCAAGGGCGAGGGGACTACGGATCCCGGCAGCCCCCGCGCCGGGGACGGAGGGGGAGAGGCCGGGTGCAGGGATGGAGGGACGGGTGGGCGAGCGAGTGAGTGAGTGAGTGGCAGCCGCCAAGCCTTGGCCGAGAGCCAGGAAGGGCCTCCCCGGAGGAGGAGGAGGAGGAGGGAGGCGCAGAGCGGGAGGGAGGGAGGGAACCCCAGGGGTCATCTAGTGACGGCGCCCCAATCGAAAATTTGACTTAAAAAAAAAACAAACTTTCAATTTTTTAATTTTTCCCGCGGCACACCAGGCAACATCTCGCGGCACACTAGTGTGCCGCGTAACAGTGGTTGGGAAACACTGTTCTAGGCAATACATTCATTTTTATAGCAGCAATTCGGCCCAGCAGTGATAACTTCAAATTTGACCAAATTTCTAAATCCTTTTTCACTTCCGTCCAACGTTTTTCATAGTTATCCTTGAATAAATTCACATTTTTAGCTGCCATATTAACCCCTAAATACTTCACTTTCTTAACCAATGTTAGTCCTTAAGACTTTAGACTTTAAACTTTACTATGAATCAGCCGCTTTTTGCTGGCTGAGAGAATGGCTGCTTCTTGAAAACACTGATGTGTTGGACTTAGAAGGTTTTAACAATGTATTTGGATGGCATGCATATTTGTGGTATGATAAGGTCAAAGCACATAAAGCATTTAAGACCCATATTGTTAGGAAATCTTTGTTTAATGTTTGGATAAGGTATAAGGATTTGCTTGAAAATAAAACCCCAAGGTGGTTATCTCCAATGGAAGCGGAAGCTCAGAAAAAGCTTAATATGGAGGCCAAACGGCCGAAATATTGGGAAATTTTGGAACAAGAGGGAGATAGATTGAAATTACAGAGTTTCTACAAATTAAAAAACAAAGTGCGTGATTGGCTCCATTATTATCAAATAATGGAGGCATACAATTCGGACAAAAAAATTGGATTTCAGGTGGAAAAATCAGAACTGGAAACACTGCTGTTAGATTCCAAAAGTAAGAACTTGTCTAAAATGTAGAACTTGCTGTTGAAATGGAATACCCAGGAAGAAACTGTGAAATCTGCTATGATTAAATAGGCACAAGATGTTGGACATAACATTAT
>JAXCMG010000120.1:102757-138033 GCA_034642415.1 Podarcis siculus
GTCAAGGTCGTTTTGAAGTGTGACCCTGTCCTCTGGGGTGTTAGCCACGCCTCCCAGTTTGGTGTCATCTGCAAATTTGATCAGGATGCCCTTGATTTAGAAATGGAGGAGGAAGAGAATTAAATTACACTGGCAGGAAGAGGTCCAGAGGTGTCAGAGTTGCTTAGCAACCAGAGGTTGTGGGTCTGTGATGCTAGAGCAACAGGCACCTTCTCCCACCAGGTGAGCACTGGGTGGGTAGAAGGAAGAGGCAGGCATTTTTACCTGGTGCATCACTCTGTGACCAACAAGTTTCTGTGGATGGCCCATTTGAGTGCCTGCTGTCCCCTGGGATACTTACAAGGCAAATGTCATGCAATTACACCCCCACCCCTCACCGATATACCACCCTAGATTCACAGAAGGCCAGTCTCACACCAGACCCAAATCCCATGCAGTCAGCTTTCTCTATGATCATATCCAGGTACAAACAGGTCATGGAAACCAAACCAAACCTATTATTCCAAACAAAACCAGCCTTGCTGAAAAAACAATTTACAGATCAAGCAGCCCCAAATTCATCCAAGCAAAAGGGCAGGTGTTCTGGATGAGCAATGATGCTGTAACTGTTAGAAAATCAGGAGTCTGTGACTCTTGCTTGGTCATTTTAAAATACTTCTGTTGCCCACAGTGAGGCAAAGAAAGATTAAACTGCAGAGCAGACCCTGCAATCCTGGATCCAGCCCATGCGTGCCCGGCTGAAAATCGGCTGCCCAGATAAATTTGTGAACATCTTTCAGTTCCTCCATGATAATATGACAGCAACAACTGAAGATAACAATAGCTCTCAGTGAACAATTCACAGTGAGATCAAGTGTTAAACAGGGTTGTATTATTGCCCCAACTTTATTTTTTATCTTCATTGCCATGATCCTACACATTGTTGAAGGGAAACTCCTCACGGGGTAGAAATCATATATCAAATAGATGGAAAGCTCTTAAGTAGGCTGAAAGCAAAGAGTAAGGTTACCATAACTTCTGTTATAGAGCTTCAATATGCTGATGACAACATAGTGTGTGCACACTCAGAGGATGACCTCCAAACCATCCTAAATATCTTCGCAGACGCTTATTAAAAGCTTGGCCTATTGCTCAATATCCAAAAAACCAAAGTGCTGCACCAACAAGCACAAAACAACCCCTCTGCAGCGCCAGAAATCCAAC
This sequence comes from Podarcis siculus, assembly GCA_034642415.1. NCBI lineage: Eukaryota > Metazoa > Chordata > Lepidosauria > Squamata > Lacertidae > Podarcis > Podarcis siculus. The sequence goes on from JAXCMG010000120.1 coordinate 103,961, forward strand.
TCAACGGTGTAACATTGGAAAACGTCAATCACTTCTCCTACCTGGGCAGTTACTTTTCCACAAGGGCCGACACTGATGCCAAAATCCAGCATTGCCAGAGCTCTGCAAGTGCAGTTTTCTTCTGATTGAAGTGCAGAGTGTTTGAGGGACATTTGCAGGGAAACCAAAATGCTTATTTACAAACAAAGCTATTGTACTTCCAACCTTACTGTATGCTAGTGAAACATGAAACTTATAAACGCCATCTCCAACTTCTTGAAAGATTCCATCAACAGTGTCTCCAAAAAATTTTACACATCACTTGGGAAGACAGGCAAACTAATGCCAGTGTGCTGGAAGAAGCAAAGATCACCAGCATCAAAGCAATGATTCTTCAACATCAGCTTCGTTGGACTGGTCATGTTGTTCGGATGCCTGATGATCGTCTTCCAAAGCAACTACTCTATTCTGAACTTAGAAATGGAAAGTATAATGATGATGTTCAACAAAAGAGGTTTAAAGACGCAAGGCAAATCTTAAAACATGTAGAATAAACACCGACAATTGGGAAACACTGGTCTGCGAGTGCTCCAGTTGGACAACAGCCGTTACCAAAGGTGTCATAGACTTTGAAGACACTTGAACTCAGGACGAAAGGGAGAAACAGGCTAAGAAGAAGACACGCTTGGCAAACCCACACCGTAATCAACTCCGACCCAGAACCAATGTCCCCACTGTGGAAGGACGTGTGGATCCAGAATTGGCCTCCACAGTCACTTATGGACTCACTCGGTTATGAGTGATCGCCGAAGAAGTTGCTTTCTCCATGAAAATCGAAAGAAACATTTGCAGATCGGCTTTGTTCATCCAAACAATGCAATCAAAAGCCAGTTTTAGGTAACCCTTTCATCAGGATAAATGAAATGGTTGCAATAGTAGTGAGCTCTTATTTCTGCTTGTTGTTAAGCAGAAACAACAAACTGGTGGAGGCTTCTGGCCTCTTATCATCATGAGAAGAGACTTAGCCAAGTAAAGGCAGCATCAAAAACTGCTGGGTCAGAGGAAGAGCATTGGCTGCGCCCACCTTGACTGAAAATATAAAAATCAGGCAGTTCATTGAACTTGTCTCCAACACACCCAGGTGGAGATGCTTGTAGAAACACAGGCATTCAAGGACCAGGCAGAGCTTTCAGCTCCACCCAATGGAAGCCTCCAATTTCCCTCCCTCCTGTCCCCTTTGAAATCTGATGTTGCACACTTTTCGCTTTGAGAGGTTCAACTCCTTTTAGGGAAGGAAGTGCAGGACTGGCACACAGGAATGCAACCTTTTGTTGCATTCTCCAAGTGGAAGTTTTCATCTTAGGAAAGCAGGATGGCAGAAGGGAAGGAAGGAGAGATGTGTTGGGAAGATTTCTGAGTTGGTTTTTTTAAAAAAATGAAATCAGAGATGTTTTGCATGTAGGACACTTCCACGTCTGGGCCACAAAAGATACATGCCTCTTTGCCATCACAAACTATCATTCTCAGGGTCTGTGAGCTGCCCCCCCCCCCCGCATCACTAAAAGGAAGATAGCAAAGCCCTCAAATGACTCTACAAGCTGCAGGCGAGAACAGATGTTCTGCCTGGGAGGTTTATCATGCCTGGAACTGATACATAAAATAGGAATGTATTGCCAGGTCAGCAAAGCAGGTTGAGCTCCGTGGAGCGAATGGGCTGAAGCAGCCATGGACAGGCTTGTGAAATGGAGTCTGCATGGAATTATGAGTTAAGGCAGAGGGGCTCTCTGGGTGAATGGAGAACTTGAGCCAAGCCATTCAGGCGGACAGCTGCCTGCTCTGCACCTCCCTGTCATGCAAGATTTGCCCAGCCAGAGCACAGGGCGGAAGAAGCACCACCAGCATACTCATCACGTACCACCCCCAGCCCAGGCGCATCGAGACGTATTTGGCGCATGGGCCTCTTTCTCCACATGCACCCCACTAGCCACCCTAACTGGGTTGTGCAAATTGCCCGATAGCAAATGCAATCAGCTTCCACCACTTATGTGAGAGGAGGAATTTGCTTTGCAAGCCAGCCTGAGCATCCAACACCTGTCTTCTGAAAACACTCACCGCTGAACTGACCAAACCTTTTATCCGCTTGACCACATACAGAGGAGCCCTAAAGCCAGATGAGGGAGAGGGTGCCTTTCTTTTTCCTACGCATCACAATCATTTATCCAGTCACTATAAAAACAAAGGAAAGTAAGACAACTCTGTGCTTATTTTCCATGCTTGGGGCGGGGGGGGGGGGAGGCAGCCAATGTCTGCCAACATCCAGTAAGGAACAAAGGCAGCAGACTGAGAAGTTAGAGGAGGATTTGCATAAATCCATGCAAGAGCCAGCCTCAGATTCATGCTTTGGAGACAGCGCCATGAGAAAAGGCTGACTGAAATCAGGACAAGTCTTTTGGGAGTGAGGGATCCAGGCACTGCTTCTTCCCACCACCACTCTGATAAGAAAGCTCTGCAGCTTCAAACTGGAACCATCACTGAGGCACCAGAGATCCATATTGATCAGGATGTTTGAAGGGTGGGGAGGAGAACTAGGCTTCCAGTGGCCTACTTGTCGCTGGGTTTTGAAAACCTGCAAAGACACAACATCCCTTCAAATTAGGCATGTGCTTTTTACAAAAATGCTTCCTTAAGTTTTTCTCTGCTCTGCTACATCAGGAAGCCCCCAGTTCTGATCTTGGTTCTGTCACTAGGTGGCTGTAGGTTCAGCCCTTCCCTCTGCAATATGGGGGTAACATAACCCTGACCCACATTACAGAAAGGGGGAAATAGAGGAAGGTTTAAGCAAGGGCTAGTGGTGGGGTCCTCTCTGACAGGAGTGCCCAGCCAATTTAAGACACTGCTTCTGAGTTGCTGCTTTAATGGAAGGGTGTGTGTGTGTGCTCATGTGCCTCTCAGAGAAGCTGTGCCTTACTGACCAAGAGTAGGACACTGAGCGCTCTCCTTTCCGCTTGTTGCAAGACTTCACACACACAAAACCACAAAGCCTTCCAGGCAGATGCCACCTTGGTACTTCTGGAGTGATGGAAGCAGGCAGCACAAAGGTGGCCACTTTGAGAGACCTGGACGGAGATCTTGGCCCTGGCAGGCCATGTTCCCCAGCTCAGCCAAGCCCCATGGCTACTTTCCTTTGTGGGCAAGCACATCCTTCCAGGATGTGGGGTCAAAAGGGCCTCCCTACCCAGAGCTAGAGGTGGCTACTGGCTGACATCTCCCAGCTGTGACCAGCAATGTTTCCAGAAAGTTGTGTTTCAGAGCCCCTAAGGTTGGAACTACATGCACTGCATGGTTTTCACCCACAGAAGCGGGTGCTAGGACATCCCGGAGGAGTCAGCTGACCACCCCTCAGGAAAGCAACACTCAGAGATTCTTCACTGGCTGATAGTTCTGGGAGGGGAGGAGGGTATATTTAATGCTAAGCATTCCAAAATACATTTGGCAGCCCAAGGGCACCTTTAAAGAGAGGTTTGCTTCTCATTCCCAGAATGCAACAAAATGTTGCCAGTTTCCCTAAGAATTGTTATCTGTGCTGGATAACACATATATAGGCGATGGCTGATATAGCCTCAGCAGGTACCTCTGGTCAGGAGAAGAGCCTCCCCCAACAGAGCCATCAACTTGCAAGGAGGGGATCCAAGGGGCAGAAAGGGATGTACTTAGGAGGGGGTGAATTTGGGAGCCAAGCTCAGCAGTTTCTGTGCTCCATTTCCTTCTGGAATGCTCTGCTTGACTACTAAAATAAAATTTATCACCCACCTTTTGACTGCAAAGTCTCCAAAGGTAGAAAGCAAACATGCCAAAATTTCATGAACTCCAGTAAGAACTAATTGGAGCAAGGGGGGGGATAGCTCTGTGGTCCTCTAGATGCTGTTCAACTACACTCTCAAAGCAGTGATTTTACATAAAGCAGTACAAATTATGCCTAGGCCCTAGAGTTGGACTCCCTGGCCTTTATGACCACCCGGATGACAAGAACCAGGCAGCTGGTTGCTGTTACTTGAGTCAAGGAAGCAGCACATTAAGCGTGGCACATTTACTAAACTTGCCTGCAATACTGAATACTCTGCAGGCTCAAAAAGATTATTGATCATTAACTCATGCTAAAGGCACCACAGAATTGCGGGACCCTGGCAAGGGTCTCCTGCCATGGGGCGGGGAGGGGTCTTCAAGAAGTTCCAGCCAGTCTAACTGTTAAACTCTGCAGTTTGGGCCTTGGGTGTGCAGCCACTGGGGGCCAAGCCTCCTGCCCAGGTTCCACCTTTTTCCTTTTCCTGCAGTGCAAGATTCTGCTCTCACTGCACTGACCTGATCCTGCATCAAAAGCCAAAAAGGAGCGCAGCAAATCCAGGTCAGGGCAAAGGTCCTGGCGCAGCCTTGCACACATCGGATGTTAGTGAAAAGAAGCAGCCTTTGTCCTCCCCTTGCAAACACCCATGGTTAGGGAGTCCTGCCCACCCCACCCCCAGCACTGCAACTCAACAGCAGCCAAGGCCCACAACTCAGCAGGGCCCAGTCTCCGAAAGCCCACCCCAGGTCAAATGGCCAGTCTCAGCCATCCAGAATAAGCCTAATCCCTGGAGGCAGAGAGCTGGCCTGAGATAATGAATGGTTCACACCACAGCAAGCCTCATACGGCCCACCCCACAAACAGCCTTCCTGCTACCCCCACAGCAAATGCTCTAAGCCCTGAACTGGGAGCTATTACTGAGGGAACAGGGTGCAAAAACACATTCGGGATTTCCAGGTCTCTCTTCAAGCAAGAGGAGCCACTCCTGGTGTCCCAAGCCATCCTTGCAATTTCCTGGCAGCCATGGTGGGATGGCGGGGGGGGGGAGCAGTTTCTTCCCCTGCTGCCTGTGCAGGAGCTCTTTTCTTGTCCCCAAAGAACATTGGCTGCTGGTGGCCTGCTAGCTGCCGTCTCCAAGTGAGGCAGGGAGCCCAGAGGAGAGCCAGGCGGAGCATCCATAAGCAAGCAGTTTACAGCTCCTGATACTGTTAGTCGAGGCAGCGTGCTTTTCCACAGGCCTGCCGGCAGCTGTGCCTCCATGGATGTTTTGCAACTCCAAGAGCAAGATGGGAGAAGGTTTGGGCTGCTCCCACCAAGCTCAAGCTGTCCCCATTTCTTTCTCCAAGCCATTTCTAGGCTGTTTCTGAGGATTGCTGATCCAAAGAGACTTACAGCATAAAAAAAGACAAGCAGCAACCACAAGGCATGGGTAACTATAAAGTCAATTACAAAAAAGAAAGGGAGAAAAGGGCAGTTGCTGAAACCATGGCAGACATCACAGCCAAGCCCCTCAGAGGACAGCAGCTGACCCCACAGAAGACCCTCGGGGATCAGCCTCTCCTGGCTCTACCATCTCCTCAGATAAAGGTCTGAGCCACCAATCAGAGCATTTGAGGGGGGTGGGGAGGCAGAGGACTACGCAGATCATGACCACAATAGTCACAGCTCCACACACATTGCACACACCTGCGAGAGGCACCTGGATGCATCACGACCCAAGGACTGCCTGAGCCCTTGGAAGCCCACCACTGCCAAGGCCTGTGGCTCGGCTTGTCTTGCTCAGCTCCATTTTCTACCTCTTGCTTCCAGTGCTTCAAAGAGGCACCGATGGTTTCCTGCCTGGTTTCCACATTTCAGCTCCCACCTGAAAACTGTCTCTCCTGCCACCGCTTCCTCTGGGAACATTCATCTGGAGGTGGCAGTTAATACCCAGTCTGCAATCAAAGGTGGAGTAAGAGGCATCACAATGAATCACAGAGCCTTGGCTTCTGCCTCATAACACACACACACACACACACACACACACACACACACACACACACCAACATCCCTCCCCATCTCCCTTAGGGAATCCAAGCCTAATTGCTTTATGGGGAGGATCTCTGATACCAACTCTGGACTCTCCTTCCACTGCCGCCACCATCCGCCCTGCCAGAAAATGTCTGCTTCAGCTGTGCTTCCCCCCCAGCAAGTCCCAGGCGGGCTTTGCTTCAGAAAGACCTGATTCAGGGGTCCGGCCAAGGAGATGAATGGGCTGGACAGGTGGGCTGGCTCTTTGGACTACCCCTTGGAGTGGTTGGGCCAGTCCTAAGGCCACTGCTCAAGTCCCCTCCATCACTGGAAAGATGGCAGCTGAACTGCCTCTCCCAAGGAATAGCACAGGCCTTGGGGAGGGGGACACTATTGCCTTGCAAGGCTTGCAGTGAATGAAGTGAACCTCCCAGGGTTCACACCCACCATTTTCCAGAGGTGTAGCCATGTTGGCAGCAAAAGCACCAGGAGCCACGGAGGCTCCCTCCCAACCATGGGGCCATGGGGCACCTGCAGGGGCCCCCACCCCAGTCTCAGCACCCCCTGCACATCCTCAGCGCTGACCAGATAAGCCACAGCAATGCTGACATTTCCACAGCAGTACCTGAAAGACCAACCAGTTAAACAAATCAGCTTTTGGCGGGGGACAAACGTTTTCCGACAGTTGGCAAGTATTTGTTTCATACATTTATTTACTGCAAATAAATGTAAAATACTTGGGAGTGCAAAGGATTCCAGGGTGTATACACCTAGGTGTAGCATGAAGGAAGAAATTAAAAGGAACTGACATACAAAAAATACAATCTGTCACCATTCACAAACCATCTAGCTAATTAACATCCAAAAACCGGAATAAAACCTGCTATCCTGATTCAGTAGTGGGTGATAGGACTTCAGTCTTGCAATTCAAGGCCCTGAAGTGATGCCCTCCCAAAGCTTTGCTGGTCTTTCAGGAGTCAAGGCAAAACTCTTGCCTGACTCAGCCTGCCCCCAAGGGCTGCTCATCATGAACATCTCTGGGCTGCTCCAAACTGCTTGGCGTAATGCTAGCTGGTTCTGGTCCCGCAAAGACTTGACTCCGAGTAGGAGGAGGAGGAGCCCGCCCCCTGCCATCCCTCAGCCTGTGAGGGGAACATGGAAGGGGAAACGGAGACCAGAATAGCATCATCCAGTGACAGAAAGTATATCTGGTTTTTCAGAAGCGTTTCTTCAGGTGGGCGTCAGCTTGACAGGCTCAGTGTGGCAGGGAAGGAAGGAAGGAAAAGAAAGGGGATGCTTGTTTGGCAGCAGACCCAGGGCCTCTTCCCTGTACCTGCTGCCACAAACTGCCGAGAGAGGAGATGTGGTGGCAGGACCCATGCTCTGTGAGGGGGGCAGGAGCCCCTCTGCCCACCTCCGGCTCCTGCAAAGCAGCTGATCTGTCTGCCTGCCTGCCCTTTCACCTTGCTGGAATCTGTAAGAAATGCAACTTGACAGGCAGTGTTCCAGCGTGGGATAGCTGCTCTCCTCAGGCCTGGGGGGGGCATCTTTGTGGGGCCCCAAAGGAAGTGCTTTTAAAGTGCACTGATGTGATCAGAACAGAAAGGCGGAGAGAAGGCAGTGGGGGAGGCTGTGCCGGTGCAGGCTAGAGGCCTGGCTGTTGGGCAAAGGGAGGGCAGGAGGGCAGAAGTGTGAGGAGCTCATTCTACTCTCGAGTAGGACCCTGGCAGAGACACATGCCTGACTGGCATGTTCCCTCCCTCCTGGTCGATCATTCGGGAGCTTCAAAAGCTTTCTTCTGCCTGAACATCACAACGACTGATGCCAACAGACATCGGCACACTTAGGGATCCGCAGAGTTCTTGCAGTCTGCGTAACAGACCTCAGCAACTCAGCATTTTGGCTAATCTACTTTATTTACAGGGACGCGGGTGGCGCTGTGGGTTAAACCACAGAGCCTAGGACTTGCCGATCAGAAGGTCAGAGGTTCGAATCCCCGCGACAGGGTGAACTCCCGTTGCTCGGTCCCTGCTCCTGCCAACCTAGCAGTTCAAAAGCACGCCAAAGTGCAAGTAGATAAATAGGTACCGCTCTGGCAGGAAGGTAAACGGCGTTTCTGTGCGCTGCTCTGGTTCGCCAGAAGCGGCTTAGTCATGCTGGCCACATGACCCGGAAGCTGTACGCCGGCTTCCTCAGCGAGATGAGCGCCGTAACCCCAGAGTAGGTCACGACTGGACTAATGGTCAGGGGTCCCTTTACCTTATTTACATATAAACACACACGGAGCACTGGAACACAGTAACACAAACATCCTGTCTCCGTCACTTCCCACACTGTGGAGTCAAAACATACACCGTCATGTGATAGACAACAATCCCATGACTGCAATCATTCTAACAAGAAGGTCCTTAGCCCTTGGATGAGAATACCAAGCGTGGGGTGGGGGGCAGACACCATTCCTTCCACGCTCACTGAATCATGGGTCAGTGAGGGGGGAGGGTTGGCATCCTGAGACTAAGGACCCCACATGCCAAGACAGTGGGAATCCAGGGCCCGGACTTAAGAGGGGCAGAAGCCCGGCGAAAGGTGGATTTTCGGGAGCAGCTAAGTCCCCCTTGAGAAAAGAAAGTAAGTTCATTGGTCCTGTTCCAGAGCCACAGGCATGGCTGTGGCCTGCCGGACTGCCTGCTGGGGGTGCAGCTGTGGGCCAGATGGGCACCTGCATGCAGGCGCGGGGGGGGGGGCTCTGTGCCCCACGGGGACTCCTGCATCTTTTGCATGCTGGAAACCGGCACCTCCTGTTTCAAAGGCTGAGAAAGGAGGTGTCTCTGCCCTCCTCCCACACAGAGACTGGCAGCTGCCTATTCCCCAAAATGGTACGAGTGGGGTGGATGGAACAGTGGAAGCAGCACCTCTAAGGGGTCTTTGGGGCCTCTGCTCAGGTGATGGTGGGAGAGATGCTCCTGAGAGTGGGGGCCCAAAGGCATGGCTGAGTGCTAGATGGCTCACGGATTCAGAGAAGTCACCCAAGGGGAAACCCTTGAAGGGACACCATTGAATTGGTACTTTGTGCTCTGTGAAGGAAGGAGACTCTTTGCCATTTGGGATTGGGTGCCAAAGCCTGGGTTGCAAAATGGTTGATTTTTGCTTTAGCAGTGGAGAAAGGATTCTGAGCAACGGTTTGCAAGCACTACGCTGAAAGGAGAGCTTGCAATCTCTATCACATTTGCCCTTCCAACAACCTGGTGAGGAAGACCATTAATCAACATCTCCACTTGGCCCATGAAGAAAAGGAAGCTGCCCCATGCACAGCATCCAGGTCCCACTTGCTCCCGGTAGACCAGGCTGGGGATCAAAGCCTCTCAGAGAGGAAACAGGGTGAGGTTCACAAGTAACTCAGAGCTCTTTGTCATGGCTAGCAGGGCAACACTTTGGGAAACTGCCATGCTGAAGTACAGTGGTACATACGCTTCAGGTTACAGACTCCACTAACCCAGAAATAGTACCTCGGGTTAAGAACTTTTCTTCAGGATGAGAACAGAAATCGTGCGGCGGCAGCATGGCAGCAGCAGGAGGCCCCATTAGCTAAAGTGGTGCTTCAGGTTAAGAACAGTTTCAGGTTAAGAACAGACCTCTGGAATGAATTAAGTACTTAACCTGAGGTACCACTGTATTTGTTTTGTCAGAAGAGGTAAACTGCAGATAAACACTTTAAAAACAGCCTCCCATAAAGCTTAGGCAGTCATGGCCAGAAGTCAATTTGATGTTCTCAGCTGAGCCATCCATCCCATCCCTCCCCTCTCCTTCTTTGCAGCACTTTCACCTGATGTGATGCCTTCGCAGCTGCTCTAAGCGGAGATTTGAAAGAGATATTGAGTCAATATGAAATCTAGTCTGTTTCCATCTCCCCCACTTCCAAGACACTTTTCTTGCAAACACTTGCTGGTCTCTTCCCAGACTTCTTATTTTTCAGAATACATTTTTTTAAAAGACACAATACTTGGACAAAAGCATAGGTCGAGGGAGCCGGCGTACAGCTTCCGGGTCATGTGGCCAGCATGACTAAGCCGCTTCTGGCGAACCAGAGCAGCGCACGGAAACGCCGTTTACCTTCCCGCCGGAGCGGTACCTATTTATCTACTTGCACTTTGGCGTGCTTTCGAGCTGCTAGGTTGGCAGGAGCAGGGACCGAGCAACGGGAGCTCACCCCATCGTGGGGATTCAAACTGCCGACCTTCTGATCGGAAAGTCCTAGGCTCTGTGGTTTAATCCACAGCGCCACCCAACAAAAGCATAGAGGTCTTTAAAAAGTGCAAGACAAATTCATGGGGCAAGCAGGTCAGCCAGTGCTGATGTCAGCTGAAACAAGAGCCTCCCAATTCAGGGAGAGCTTAAAACTTCATGGCGAACCAACAACAAAGCAAGCCATCTTCCTTTGGCCCACCATGATTTCTGCCAAGGCAAGTGCTGGGCAAAGTGGGTCTTGGTTCTGAACCTGGAAGGAGCTGGTGTTCTCCCCACTCTTTGGTTCCTTGGCCAGCTGAGATATCCCCCATCAGTGGGGCCTGAACTGGTCTAGGGAGACCCTCACTCAGATGGTGTCCACCACTGTGGTCTCCTTTATCTCTCTCCCCCACCAGCTGCCAGACCTGGGTGAGGTTCACTGGTGTTGCCCATGGCTCTTAGGAATAACGGAAGTGGCCTTATTCCAAGTCCATCTTGCTCAGCACTGCCAAAACTGACCAGCAGCAGCTCTGCTGGTTTTCAGCACTGGAAATCTCACCATCAGGATTGAACCCGGGATCTCCTGCATGCAAAGCAGAATGCCCCCCTGATTTGGATGCTTTAGCTGTGATTTCTGCATTGTAGAGAGTGGACTAGATGACGCTTGCAGTCCCTCCCAATTCTACAATTCTATTATTCTAAGGCAGAATGAAGTACAAACAAGCAGGAAATGGCCTCCTCTTCCTTTGTGGCCCCAGAGCTGCAAGCCGGCTTCCGTACAGAGGAGCCCCCTAAAGCTGCCCACTGCGGGGGTCCTAGAACAGGCTTGCCTCTGCATTGCCTCATTTCTCCAGACCATTTCTCCACACCAAAAGATTTCCCAAAAAGCAGAAACAAGTCCTCCAGACTGCGAGGAGCACAAACCAGCCATGAAAAGACCTCACCGCATGGATCCATTCAAGCCCTCACTCTCTCCTGCTTCTAAATACCAAATACAACTTCATCCAGACAGGCCTGTCTCTTTCCAGGCTTACAAATTAAAAGGGAACTTCTCAGCAATAGGAAATGTGTTCAGAAGCGATTAGCGAGCAAAAAACGATGCTGGGGTGTTGACAGCTAGTGATCCAAACAAAAAAGCCACAAAGCATCTCAGGGAGGAGGTGACAGGAATCAGAGGAGAAGAGGCCGTCTCTGTAGCAAAGCCTAAGGGGGCAAAGGAAGGCTGCTCACGGCACTTCCTTGGAGATCAGACACAACTCAGGCAATCTGCAGTGAGGGCTCTGGAGGGTTCCCCTGCCCCAACTCCGCCATGGGTTCTCCCATTCTCCACCAGAGCAGTGGCTCTGAGGAAGGGGTGCTGAAGCCACACACAGCATCCTGAACAGCTCTTTGCACACCAAATGCAGCATCTTATCACCAACAGTAACACTCAGGCTTGGAGTCAACAAGCTCTCCCAGAAGAGAAGTGCTTGCTCATTTCAGCTGAATCAGTTTCCAAAGGAAGCTGCCAAAATAACCTGGAAAGCTGGACAAGTTGCCAAATGAGAAACAAACCCAAGGCCATCTTCTCACCATTAGAGCAGGTTGGCAGCCCTCAACACTGGAAGGTGCTAGTCCAGGACCACTGGATGTGGAAAGGAAGCCAGAGGAAGCACTTGGCCAGGTAAGGCCATCAAAGAGGCAGGAAACGAAGACCCTGAGCAAGAACAGTGACAGCAGCAGCATCTACCAAAAGGCCAGAAGGCACAAATATTCTCCACTGGGGAACAGGAAACCAAACATCTGTTCCAGCCTTCAGTTAGAATATGTGGGGGTGGGTAGGTAGGTTGGAAGGTATGTATAGATGCAGAATAAAAAAGCAGCCATAAATATCTTTATCAAGGCATCTTAAAATGAAACTTGGAGGGAACCATCTGTGCCCTAATTCACAATTTGCATGCCTCACAGGACTGTCTTGCAGCTCTTTATAACTCACAGGGATTCACAGGGACTCTCACACATGCACCAACCCCTCCAAAAACAACAACTGCTAAGCACACTTGTGGCCTGTTTTATGGCACTTCCTGGTGTACTAACTGTTTTGGGTCCTTCAAAATTCAGTCTTAAATGAAGAAGGGAAGCCACCAGGACCCATGAACATCAGCAATTCAAACTCGACCAGAGGGTCTGATGACTTCCTAGTTCAAGTTATTCTAATTGCAGAAAACACCACAATCACCAAGAGGCTTGTGGCAGGCAGTTCAGGATGACTGATATACTGCAGGAGAGGGGTTATGGGCTGTATGGGGAGGGGCACATCCTGCTCCTTTTGGGGGTTATTGTCCACTTTTGCCCCCCCCCCCTGCTCTCAGCTCTCACCTGTGGCTCCTGGAAGGTGTCTGCATGTGACAGAGGTCACAATTCCAAGAACGGCCTAGGGAACACAGTGGGAGGCAAGCATGCAAGCAAGCAAGCACCATGTTGATGATATTGGGCGAGTCTGGATCAGGGCAGATTGTGCCCAGCTGTGACCCCCTCAGTGCACAATTCAAAGAGGTTCCACACAGATTAGAAACCGTTACTGAAGAAAAGTGTGTGCGTGTGTGCGCTCACCCCCAGCACAAGGGGAGAGCTCCCCTTTCACGTCCGCAGCACCGACTTGCTCAAGATGAGTCAGGAGCAGGACCCAGGAGTTCTGTCTCTCCTCCCCTCCCCTCCCCTCCCACCATGTGCCGCGGAGAACCGCCATCTGTGCGCAGGGAGAGAAAAGGCCAAGTATTTGCAAGGGGAAGGGGGGGGGAGCGCCCAAAGGGGGCAACAGGGTCCTCGGTCTGAACAAATGGCGGGGAGGATCTGGAAGACCAGAAGAGCCCTGCAGCAACCGAATGAGGCCACAGGAGGCCCACTTCGGCCAGCACCCTCCCTCTCCCCTCGCAGCTCACGGGGACGCGGGCAGGCGGCCCTTTCCTCCCTGCGGCTGCGCAGTCGCCTCTCCCCGATGCGCGCCCCCTTTGAAGCGCCGCGACGCTGCTCAGGATCGCGCCCTTTACGAAGAGCAGGAGAAAGGAGCGCCGGGTCTGCGCTGCTCGACCAGGGGACCGAGGAGGAGGCCTCACCGAGTCGCAGGGACGCGATTCCCGACTGAGGTCCCTGGGAGCCCGCGCAGATCCGCAGGGAAAGCAGCTCTCCGAGCGCATGCGAACGAGGAGCCGGCACACGGCGAGGCCTGGGCGAGGCACCCGCCTCGGGGCTTTTCTCCTCCCGGCCGCTTTCCAAGTCGGCTTCTCCGGTCCAAAGAGCCGGGCCGCTGCTTCCAGGCGCCGTCCGAGCCCCGAGTTGTGGCCTCGCTTGCTGGGGAAGGGGCAGCGTCGCCCTCAGCCGCCTCGCTTCCTTCCAGGAGAGCCTCTCCCGCCCGCCCGCTCGCCCTCCCGCCCCCGCCCGGCTCGGCCCTACCTGGGCGGCTGCTCTCCGCGCCGCGCTCCACGCCGGGCGGCTGCGGCGGGGACGCGCGGGGGCCCGGCTGAGCGCGCCCCGGAGCCGCCGCCGCCGCTCGCGAGTCCCTGCGAGAGCCCTCGGGCCTGACTCCGGCGTCGCCAGGGAAGGGAAGGGGCGGCTTCCCACAAACGCGACGCTCCGGAGCAGCTTTGAGGGGCCGAAAAGAGCTCAGAAGTCCGCCCGCCCTCGCCCCATTTGATCCAGGTTGGCCCTCCGGGGAGAAGGAGCCTAAGCCCCGGGCCCGTCCCGCGGAAAGCAAACCCGTTGCCGCGGGCTGGACTCTGGGCTGACCTATGCCGCTGCCTTCCCAGCCCCCCAAGCTGACTTCCTGTGGGCCTGTGCTGAGGAATGGAAGCAAGCCTTAGGGAGAGGGGGCCAAGCTAGGGGGGTGAAGAGAAGCCGGGAGAACCGGCCTGAGGCCTGAATTAGCGGGGGGGGGGGGCTTCCCCCGTTACTTGAGGGTGTGTGAGAATTGGAAAAGGAGTGGATAAGCCATTCAGAGATATTTGTGCCTGAGAGTGGGGTCTCCGCAGTGTCCCGCAAATTGCAGGTGTGCCCCTGACTCAACATGGGCTGCTGCTTCTAATTAAAGTCCATTTTGGGGGCTCAATCCGGACCCAGTGGCAGTTTATTTCTTGGGGTCAAATTCTAAAAAAAGCTCAACAACTTCGATTCCCAAAAAGTTCAACAACTTTGGGGTCAACAACTGCAACCCTAAAAAAACTCAACCATTTTGGTCTGCCCTCACTCATGTTCACGTAATCAAATCTGGCCCTCTTTGAAAAAAGTTTGGGCACCCCTGCTTTAGGACAACTGGGTCCTAGTCAGCCCCACGCCCGGGCACAGTGCCATGACAGGGAGGGCTTACAGGGGCACTGCTCACTGCTTGGCTGAGTCACCCCCAGGGCTTGTGTCGTGGGCGAGGTGCCCTTGCCCCCAGACCAAGCCAGATGAAGGCATCACCCTGCTGGATCTTGCAGAACTCGGAGCCGGTGGTGCACGGGGAATGAACAAAGTTAGGTTGGGGGCAGGAGATAGGGCAGGCCTGAACCAAACTGTGCTGAGAAAGAAGCCCTGCCCTCTGAAAACAGACGCTTGGCCGCTTCTCCCTGACATGCTGGACCTTTCCCCTCTTGCACAGGGGAGCATTTAGCTGGAGGCCCAGGGAACCTCTTCCAGTTGAGCCCAAGGCCTCGTGCTGCTTTTTGTGAAAGTGGGGAGGGGGTGTGGTCTCTGTGGATAGCAAGGGAGACATTCCCACCCCGTTTCTGCAGATTTTGGGGCTGGCTTTGTTTTTAAGGGTAGCTGGGAGAAAGAATCTTTGTTCGCGTAGCACAAAATCCCCAGCACACACCAAACTCCACAAAGGGGTTTGTTTAATTGTCCGTTGCTCTGGCCTCCTGCAAGCGCTTCTCTTGCTCACTTTGCACAGAGAAGACTTGAGGCCACCCCACATCCAGCCCTTCGGCACAAGGCAGAGCCCCCCCACCCAGGGGCCAAGCTACGGTGGGAAGGGACGTTGAGGCAGTGTCTCTGGCCAGACTGTCCAAGGGAAACGCTTTCTTCCTGAGGCAAGGATCCCTGTCTGTCCATCCGTCCTTCAGCCTGTGTTCCCAAGAGGCGGCTCGGGGTCACCTGCCCTCCTTCCACAAGAGTCATGGCCAGAGATCATGGGGTGAAAGAGTGGACAGGCCAGGAGAGGAAGGGGGAACTTCATCCTGCCCTTTTTGTGAAGTCCAAGTGAGGCAGGCGAGCCTCTTTATTCAGAGAAAACATGTTCTAAAAGTGCTTCTGTTGGTTTAAGGCATAGGATCTTCCAAGGAGAGTTGCTTTTCCATCTCCCGGCCAGGCCCCACTTCCCTGCCTCTTCCCTGAGTCACGCCTTGAGGTTCTGTGCAATCCAGCCCCGCACGGCTGTCACTCGGGCGTAGACCCCCGGGAAGTAAGGGCGGGCGCAGCCGTAGCCCCAGCTGGTGATGCCCGCCAGGAACCACCTTCCCGAAGCCTCTTTGCAGGCCAGGGGGCCGCCGGCATCACCCTGCAGAGAAGGGAGAAGGCACTGAGTGTCCTTGGGAGCGGGGACGGGGCTCTGGGGCAAGGGGACTCCCCAGGCCCTGCAAACTGCCTTCTCTCCCTCCTCCCCTCTCATAAGCACCCCCAGCTCCAGCCATTTCTGGCCAGCTGTGGGCTTCCCTCCCATCCCACCTGGTGCAGCCAGGGCTGAGGGGGAGGTGGTGTGGGCCCTCCGGGAGGGGCGCCCAAGACTCACAGAGCAGCTGTCAACGGAACCCTGCAGGAACCCGGCGCAGACCATCCGGCTGCTGATCTGGACGGGGTAGAAGCGGCGGCAGTCCTGCTCCGCGATGAGGTTGACGGCCGCCTTCTGCAGCTGCCTCGCCATCAGCCCTGCAAGGGAGGGCAGAGTGGAATTGGGCTTCCTGGCAGCGAGAGGGGGCAGGAGACTCACAGTGAGGAAGGCCCAGGGCCCAATCCTGCCCTTTGCCTGTGGGCACCCCATAGAGCCAGCCAGCTGATCTGAGGCTGCTTGGCTGCCTGGGTTTTGAGGGAAGCCGGAGTGGTCTGAGGGCCAGAGCTGCCTCTGGGGCGCTCCCCCACCCAGCCAGGAAGAGGTTCCCTCCTACCTCCCTCCTTGGTGGAGCCCCAGCCGGTGATGACGCAGCGGGCGCCCTGGCCGAAGAGGTGGGCGTGGTCTGGCAGGCAGATAGGCTTGACGGTGCTGGTGAAGCTCAGCGGGGAGGCCAGCTCCAGCAGCGCCACATCGTAATCCAGTGTGTAGATGTTGTAGAAGGGGTGCTTGTGGATCTGGAACACCTTCTCCACCCGCCCGTCCAGGCCGCTCAGGAAGGGTGTCCCCAGGACGGCCACCCACATCTTGGGGTCGCTGTAGCTGAGAAGGACGGTGCACCTGGGACCCTTGGCCAGCCCAAGGCCTGCCCCGTCTCCCCAATCTCCAGGGAAAAGGGGGGGCAGGGCTGGCCCAAGACATTTTGGCGCCTGAGGAGAACCACCCAGTGGCTCCCTCCACTTCCCAGCCAGGAGTAAAGATCTACATCAGGAACAAGGGTGGGAGGAGACCAGCAGCCCTTGGAGACTGCACCTGCTGCCCCAATGGATCCTGCCACCTGACGCAGTTGCCTCACCTCACCTCTTGAGTGGGCTGGCCTTGGTTGGGGGCTCACAGGAAAGGGGATGCCTGGGATCCAAAGGGAGGGAGGTCTGGCAGTGCCCTCCTGTGCCATGAAAACATTGCTGGCTTGGGGAGGCACAGAGGATGGGGTCCTCTTCTTCACCAGCAAGGAGCTTGTTCCTGGAGCAGGGGAGCAATGGCTGCAGAAAGACCCCCTTCCCCCCCCCCCCCCCCCCCCCCCCCCCCCCCCCCCCCCAGCCCCCCAACTCACACATCGAAGCAGTGGGCAGCCGAGAGAAGCCAGCGGTCAGCCACCACCACCGCCCCACACTTGTGCTCCTTCCTCCGCAGCCACAGGCTCGCTTGCCACGGCCACTCCCCTCGTGCTGCGCCACTGCCCCCCACGATCTTGCTGAAGGCCAAAGCTGAGGTTGAGCCACAGTCTAGGTGGGTGGGAAGAGAAGCAGGCTGAGAGGACACCCTTGTGAGCCCCCGCCACGTTGCTTGCCCCCCCCACCGTCTGGTTGGGGGTGAGCAGAGCTAAATGTGGACTAGGGGAGAGGGGAGGTCACTTACTGCAGTTGGCCTCGTCCCTGCCGTTGCTGCAGTCCATGACGCCGTCACATTCAGGGTTCGCTTTCCCAATGCAGACTTTGCCAGAGCACTTGAAGGTGGATGGGGTGCAGGGCACAGCTGGGGTCAGGTAGGGTGGGGAGCAAGTTAATGGGGGAGATGAGACCCTCCACCCTCTTGGCCTGCACAGGGGTCCCCCAGCTCGCTCGCTGGGCACAGCTGTGTGGGCCACAAAAGGGCTGGGCACAGTGACAGGCCCAGCCCAAAGGAGAGGCTTCCCAGTGGGGCAGCGGCCATGTTTAGTCTCTCACAGCAAGAAAGATGACCCCTGCAGTGTCCTGCACCCCCTGCCTTGGAGGGCAGGCTCCTGAGGGCATCAGCCTTCACCTGGCACCCTGCTAATAATCACAATAATTTATTATTTATATGCTCAGCCTCTGCCCATTCGTGCCCCCGCCATGTACCTGCGAAGTGGGTGGCTCTCGGGGTGTTGGTTGGTGGCCTGGCTGTGCTGGGGGTGACCCTGAGGCTGGCCTGGGTGGTCCTTTGACTAGCCAAAGGCAGGCTGGGGGAGGAGGAGGAGGCGCTGCCACTGGTTGTGGTGCTGGATGTGGTCGCGGCCTTGGTTGTGGTGCTGGGGCATGGTGAGATGGTTTCCAGGATCCAGGCCTTGAGCTTGGTGATGCGGGCGTAGACACCGGGTCTCCTGGCCTGCGCACAGCCGACCCCCCAACTGACCAGCCCCGCCAGGTAGAACACGCCTGGCGTCTCCTCACAGGCCAGGGGGCCCCCTGAGTCGCCCTGCGGGGAGAAATGGGAGCAACCAGCTCAGCAAGGGCTAACAAAGCTTCGCAGACAGGAGAAGCTCCCTCTGGAGTCTCACAGGGGTCTCTTCTCAACTCCGCCCTCACCAAGCCCCAGAGGCAAAGTGGCCCCCAGTGTGTCTGGAAAAGAGCCCTGGGGCCCCCAAAGAAGGTCCTTTTAACCAGAGTGGCCCGCTCTGCAGGGGGAACGTTACACTTCAAAACAGGGGCCTTCCAATGAGCGCCCAGCTCTGTGATCAGGTGCACTTTGGAAGCTGAGTGGGAATGGGGCATCCCAGGCTGGCTACCCTCAGTCCCCCTCACCTGACAGGAGTCAACCTTCCCGTCCAGGAACCCAGCACAGATCATCTGCTCTGTCAGGGAGAAGTTGTAGAGGACATTGCAGGTTTTCTGGTCAATTATTCCCACAGAGGCTCTCTGGAGGTTCTCTGGCTTGGAGGCTGCAGGGAGGGGAGGAGCGAAGGTCAGGCCAGGGGGCAGAGCAGTGTCCAGTAGCTCCTGGAGGGAAGTTTCCAGGACACCCATGAAAGGAAGAGGGAAGAAATATGGGGGTGGCCATCTTCAAATATCTGAAGGGCTGCCGCATGGAAGGTGGAGCCAGCTTGTTTTCTGCAGCTCTGAGGGGCAGGACTCAAACTGACAGGTTCAGCTTGCAGGGAAGGCAATTCTGACTAAACATTAGCAAGAACTTTTTGAAGACATGAGCCATTTGATGGTGCAACAGACTCCCTTGGAAGGCGGTGGAGGTTTTTGAGCAGGGATCTGTCAGGGATGCTTGAGTTGAGATTCCTGCATTGCAAGGGGCTGGACTAGTGGCATGCCTCAGAACCTCCTCCAACTCTACAATTCTGTGAAACAGACTGCTCCTGCACATGGAGGATCCACATACAAAAGTGTGTGTGTTGTTTTTAAAGCTGAACGTTCTGGAATATCCCTTCCCTACTAGCTCAGCAGCCTGATTTGCATGCAGAAAGGTTCAGTCGTGGAAGGAAGGGACCCTGAGGGTCATCTAGTACAATTCTGTGCAATGCAGGAATCTTTTGCCCAATATGCGGCTCAAACCCATAAACCTGAGATTCAGAGTCTCATGCTCCACCCACTGAGCTATTTGTCCTCTGCAGCATCTCCAAGCGGGGTTTGGAAAAGGCTCCCTGCTTGAAACTGCTGCTACCAGTCAGTGTAGACTGCAGGGAGCTAGATGGATTCAACGGCCTGCCTCCTTGGCTCCTGTGCTGCCTGCAAGGGGGAGGGGGAAGTGCTTACCATTGCCTTCCTGGAGGCTCCCCCAGCCGGAGATCATGCACTTCCTGCCCACGGGGAACTTGTGGACGGCCAGAGGGAGGCAGATGGGCTGGATGACCTTGCCGAAGGGGAGGGGGCGCTCCAGCTCCAGGACGGCCACGTCAAAGTCCAGCAGGGCCGGGTTGTAGGAGGGGTGCAGCACCACCTGCCTTACGCTCACCTTCACAGAGCTGCTGTCTGCCGCCGACAGCCAGGTGGTGCCTGCAAAGGCTGTCAGGTACTCCACCTTGGTGCTACCAGCAGGAACAGAAACGAGACACAGGCGCAGACATACCATTAGTGGCGGCCAGGCCAGGGGCAGGTGGGTGAATGGGGGGGGGCTCATCTCTGGGGGTCACCATGCCCACAAAGGGGTCTCTCCCCCACCCAGCTCCTTCCTCTCCTCCTGAGTCACAACAGCCTGTCAGTCAGTAATCAGCCAGTTCAAAGTTGCAGAGAACTCTTTCTTTGCAAAAACACAACCTCCACAGACTTGGCTGAGCAGGATCCCAGTGGTCTCACTGCATGAAAATCAGTTGCCAAGACTGAAAGTCCCCACAGCTTTCAAGCAATCGGAAATTGCCCACTAAGCCTCCTCCGCCCAACCCAGGACCCTCTTGCTGTGGGTGGAATTTCTCCTGGTTCTGGGGAAATGGGTGGTTTGGTGTCCCCCAGTGCCAACTGATAGTACGGATTGGTGACATCAATTGCCCTTAACCACACTAAGCTACAACCATTACGGCACCTGAGTCCCCATTTGCAGAAGTTCCCAGGATCCATTTCCCAATTTCGGAGAGTGGAGGGTGCTGATTGGAAAGTGAGGCACCCTTCTTCCTCCTTTTAAGCAGAGAGTGGGCAGGCATGGAATCCCAGAACTGTAGAGTTGGAAGGGACCCTGCTCCTCTATGCCAACCCCCTGCAATGAAGGAAGAGGCAACTGTCCCAAACGGGGATCAAACCTGCAACCTTAGTGTTGTCTGGGATTCTTTAGCTGCAGTTCCTACATTGCAGGGGGTTGGCCTGGGTGGCTCCTGGGGGTCCCCTTCGAACTCTACAATTTGGACCTGAGGCAACCACCTTTCTCCCTACTTACTGGTTGAAGCAGTGGGCAGCTGAAAGGAGCCACCGTTCCCCGATGATGGTGGCCCCACAGAAGTGGTGCAGCCCCTCCTTCAGGCTGACCTGCCAGGGTACCTCCCCGCGAGAGGCATCCAGGCCCCCCACAATCTTGATGGGCTTGGAGAAGCCGGGCCGGCGGCCGCACTCTGCACAAAGAAAAAGATGGGTGAGCTTGCGACGGCTGTGCCCCAAGCCCCAGGAGGAGTCCAGTTGGGCCCTGTGCAGGGCAGGGGGCTTTCTACCTTGGGGCCGCGGTACTGTGGCAGCTGGCCTGCCCCCGGTCGTGGTGGGGCTGGGTAGGGGTTTGCCAGTGGTGGTGGTGCCCTTGGTGGACACCAGAGGGAGG
Organism: Podarcis siculus; assembly: GCA_034642415.1. NCBI lineage: Eukaryota > Metazoa > Chordata > Lepidosauria > Squamata > Lacertidae > Podarcis > Podarcis siculus. Next base: position 124,780 of record JAXCMG010000120.1, read on the forward strand.
AGGGTGGTGGAGGCCGTCGAGGGGAGGGTGAGGCCTGGTGGGGCCGTGAACGTGGCCATGGTGTCATGGATCCAGTTCCGCAGCCTGGTGACCCGGGCATACACCCCTGGGCGCTTGGCCTCCGCACAGCCAATGCCCCAGCTGACGATTCCGGCCAGGAAGAAGCGGCCTGAGGGCTCCTCACAGACCAGTGGGCCCCCAGAATCCCCCTGTAGGTGAGAAGAGGAGAGAAGAAGGGCACTGTGGCATGCCAGAGGCCTCCTCCCGGAGCTCCCGCTGCAGCCAGACACACCCTCTCCCAGAGGCTGCTTCTGGCCATACCTGGCAGGAGTCAACCTTGCCCTCCAGGTAGCCGGCACACAGCATCTGGTCGGTGAGGGCGTTGCTGTACAGGCTGGCGCATAGTGTCTGGTCCAACAGCTCCACCACAGCCTTCTGCAGCAGCTCCGGCTTCACCACTGAGGAGAGAGGGAAGGTGGAGCCCAGTGGCAAGGCCTGAGGGCAATTCAGGTGGACGCATCCTGACAGGGACTCCTGCCAGTTCCAGGCACCCTGAGCTCTCCAGGGCAGGGCAGCTGAGGGGCAGGCACTGAACTGAATGGCCATGGGGTTGTTGAATTGCATTCCACACAGGTCCCACTATCAGAATGCAAAGCATTCTCACGAAATCATTTGCTAGGTCTGCGTTTGCATAACAAGGCAATGATTTTCATCAGTTCCTATGGGTTCATTTCTAATTTTGACCCAAAAATTATTAGAAAACCCAGGAGGAAATCCTGAAACTTTGCAAAAGGCAAACAAGGAAGCAGGAAATGCTCTCTTTAAATCCACACCATGTTTTCTGATGGAATGGCTGCTGTGGACAAGCAAAACAAAAGAAGTCAGGATTCTTTAAGGCTGCTTGTTTCCTTGAAGTACAAAATGCAGCTCTGGCTGTTTGGATATTTGAATCCACAGCTTGTATGGTGAGGTTTTGGTATGAATTTGTCACATTTGAACAAGGATTTTTTAAATTTTTTTTGTCTGAAGGAGAGTTTGGATAACTGGACCTGTGTGTAATTCTTCTGATGAACTTGTTGCTGCTCTTCTTTTCAAAATGTTGCTGTGCTTTCCCTTATAGTAATTGCAATGTCTGTTCACTCGCTTTTTAAAATGCTGCTGCTATTGCGAGCTCCACATTTCTTGCTGGGAAAGGAGAAGAACAATCTTAAATCAAACCAAATCTGTGCTAAGGGTTGGCTGGTATCTCAGGATTAACAGAGAAAATGGGGGTGCTCAGTTCCTCCTGCCCCAAACAATGTTCCTTTGGGTGAAGCTGGCCAGGGGCAACAAGAGGGAAGAGGAGGTGGGGAAGGAGGTGGAGCAGCAGCAACAACCTCAACCTTTGTGCAGAAAAGCAACCTTAAGGTCCCCACCTGCCCCCCAGTAGGGAGCAGCACACTGAGGGAACAACTGAGGCTGGAGTGCTCAACCACACCAAGGCTCACCTTTACCTCCCTGCCTGTGGCAAAACTACCCACTGTACAATGCTGTCTGTGAAGCCAAGGAGAGCTCCTCAGATGGATCCCTCAGGGGGACAGTTGCCCAATTCAGTGGAGAGCTCAGCCCCTTTTGCCCCCTGTAGTAGCCCTGCCTGAGCCACACCACCCCCATCTCCACAGGAGCCCTGGGAGGTAGGCTCGGCCGAGCCGCGGCCCCCACTCCTTCTTCCACTTTTGCCTCGCCAAAGGTTGTGCTTACAAAAGTCCTCCTTGAGGTAACCCCAGCCGGAGATGGAGCACTTCTTGCCAGAGGGGAAGATATGGCTGGAGGCCGGCAGGCAGGCGGGCTGGACGTACTTGCCGAAGGGCAAAGGCTCAGAGAGTGCCAACAGCGCCACATCATAGTCGGCCGTGTCTGTGTCATAGGAGGGGTGCTTGAGGATGTGGCTCACACCAGTCTTCACCGCACTGCTCTCGCTGCCGCTCAGCCAGACAGTGCCTGCATGGGCCGTCCAGGTGCCCGGATCCTGGAACCTGTTGGCAGCAGGAGAGCTTAAGGGCACATCAATGGACTCCTTGCACCCTTCCGTCTGCCAATAGACTGATATTGATTCAATGGGGAGATTTTGACATGGGCCACTTTGAACAATGGATAGGAGATGGCAGCTCTTGCAGATACTGTGTGGATAAATACAAATATATCTGGAATGTGTTTATTAAAAGCACCATGACTTGTTAATAATGTTATTGTTTGAATAGCCACACTTCCCTCACCGGCACAGGCAGAACCTGCCTTCTTGGCTGCTGGACCCACACTTGGTCTCATCTGCTCTGTCCATCGGAGTCTGTCTTTGCATGCAGGGTGAGCCCCTGACACACCAAAGGCCTGAGACCCAGCAGCTGCCCCACGTGCCACCCACCCACCTCCAGTCTCTTTCCCTAACCCTGCAAGGTTCTCAGCACCAGAGAGCTGCCCACTTGCCACAACCCAGCAAGGCATGGTGCACTCAGTCTCTTACGGGAGAAGCAAAGAAATGGGTCCGGCCGGGCTTACTCGTTGAAGCAGTGTGCTGCAGACACCAGCCACTTGGCAGCCAGGATTGTGGCCCCACAGAAGTGCTCGTTGTTCTCCCGCAGGCTGACTTGCCAGGGGAACTCCCCCCGAGTGGCCTCCGACCCCCCGACAATCCGGTTGGCTGCCTGCATGGCCGGGCGAGACCCACAGTCTGCAAGAGACAAGGGGTGGTCAGCAGTCCCCACTCAGGGGTAGAAATGGTCTGCAGTAACTCCAACATGCCACCAGGTGGCAGCAGAATGGTTAAAAAGAGGCTGCAGGTACAATTATCTGTCCCCAGGTGGCAGCAGTAAGCAGAGGGATTCAGAACCCAGAGAAAGAAAATCCTTCACTTGGTGAAACTATGGACTACGGCCACCAGCTTGGACGGCTTCCAAAGGGCTGTTCTTATGTTCATTGATACAAGGAGGTGCCAGCAGCAGGCAGTAAGAAGCATTCTCCTGGAGGGGGAGTCCATTTCTGAGATGGCAGCTCCCACCTGCCACTTCCAGTGTTCATCTTAACACCTTCCTTTTTGCACATTTAATTGTTTAATGCAGGGGTCAGCAACCTAAGGCCCATTGGCCAGAAGCAGCCTGCAGAGGTCGTTTGACAGGTCCACGTGCTGCCCGCTCACATGCTGCGCTAAACTGGCGCAGCATGGTGCGGGGACTCGCTTCCACGGTGCCGAAAATTGCATCTGCGCATGTGCAGACGCCGAAAATTGTGGGTGCATGTGCTCATGCACGCGCATGATCCAGCCCACAGAGGGATCTCTGCAGGACCAATCTGGCCCAGGCAAGGTAAACCTTGCTGACCCCTGGTTTAATGCAACCACCAAAGAGGCCCCTTTGCTTCACCCTTGAAACCACGTGGGGGAAATCCCCGCCAGGATATGGAATGAAGAGAGAGACCCAGGGGAGACCACCCCTGGATGGGAATGTCCCAGCACCCCTAGAAGAAGGAGGGGCAAAGGAGGAAGGAGAAGACTAGGACCCACCGCACTCTGCCTCATCGGAGCCGTCCAGGCAGTCACTCCGGTCATCGCACTCCACGTTCTCACGTGGCACACACTGGCCGCTGTGGCAGGTGAAGGCTGTCCCTGGGCAGGTGCCTGCAAGGGTGGTAGCAGGATGGGTCCCAGCCTCTTTCCCCCGAGGCAGCTGCTCTTTGGGGAGGGCCAGGTCCTCGGGGGAGCCCTGTGGAAGCTGGACCTCGCCTTGCCATGGGAATCCCCAAGCAGGTCCTGAGCACAACAGCCTTTTCTCCTGCCTGCTTAACTGGCCGTCTGCTTCCCGCAGAGCCAGCATGGCCAGAAGCCATAGATAGCCCCTTCCTCCCCCTCCCCTCCCCCTCCCCCATGGCTTTGCAGAGAATAAAACTGTTTTGCTCTCCACCCACGTCCTGAGCTCACAAAATGTTAAAAGAAGCCTACCTGATTTCAGTCCTGTTCCTGGAGGGGAGTCACTGCTCAGCCCTGTGTGTGTGAGAGGGGGGGTGGTGAAGAATGGGGGCTGGTCTCCAAAACCCAAATGCTCCCCATGGAGGCCACTCTGGCCCAGAACTGGGTCCCCTCCTCTCCTGAAATCCCCAGCAAGTCTCTTGAAGCCACAGGGCTCTGGACCCATGCCTGACCCTTAGAGTACATGGCTCCCTGCCCCCCCCCCCAATCCTGGGAGCTGTAATTTAAGGGGGCTGGGGTTGTACCTCCATGAGAGGCAAACTGTAGTTCCTGGGTTCCTTTGGGGGACAACTTGTGCTTAAGGGGAGATTATTGGGTTGTCTTGGTTTTTACTTTTATCATGTATTCTGTGTTTTTATATTGTAACTTTATCTTGTGCACTGCCCTGAAATCAACAAGTATAGGGCAGTATACAAATATTTAACAAAATCATGATGAGGACAGGTGTGTGTGTGTGCGTGTGTGTGTGTGTGTGTGTGTGTGTGTGGACAAAGCCCCCGCATTCATTGCCACTGCTCCCCCTACACAGAGTGCAAAGATTTTCTAAGCTCCCTCTGGTCCAGCAAGGCCATCCAATGAGGAAGCCTCAGCTCTCCCCTCACCTTCCTTGCTGAGATGCAAAAGCTGCCATCTCGCCCCCAGGGTGAGAAGGTTGCAGGGACTGGCAGGAGTAGGAGGCCCCTATCTGAATTTCTGCACTCAGGCAGGGACTGATCTTGCTTGCATCCTAGCCTACCTCACATGGGGGTGATGAGAAGAAGGCAAGGCCACCTGCATGCCTGCCCTCCCTACCCCTGGACAATGGGCGAGGGATGATGCCATGCTACCTGTGAGAGAGGCTGCCCAGATGGTGCCGTAGGAGGGCAGGGCGATTCCTCCATTGCCCAGCGCAGCTGCCAGGCCCCTCTCCAGCGCCTGCTCTTCTGCGTCTGGGCTGAGCGGCTGCGAGGAGAACCATAGGCGGAAGTGGACGAGGATGCTGGCATTTCCCTTCCTGCCAAGTGGAGACACAAGCGCAGGAGGTGGGGGCCAGGCTGCTTCCCCTCACCTGCAGCACCAGGGCAGGGCGGGGCAGGGCAGGACACACTCCATGGCTTAGCCTACCTGTATTGCAAGACGGAGCACCTGTCACAGGTCCCTTCCAGGGCTGAGTTCTGAAAGCTGCTTTTAAACTGAGACGGGACAGAAAAGGGGGGGGGGCAAACGGGTGACTGTCATGACTGGTTGAACGCAGAGGAATGGTGGGAGGAACTAGCTGGGGGAACCCCCAAGAAAGAAGGCCCAGAGCCTGGGGGGACGAGGACGAGGTAGAAGAGGGAGAAGACGAGGAAGAGGTAACAGGGCTTTGTGAGCAGGGAGAGTCTGTGGCAGAGAGGAGTCCAGAATCGGAGGCAGAAGCTGAAACAGGAGAGGAAGGAGGCCAAGAGGCAGAGAGGAGTCTGGCTGGGAAGTCAGGGGGGGTCTCCCACTCCTGTGCCAACAAGCTCTCCTCCCCGCTGTTCTCCCAGAACAAGAAGAGGCATGAAGAGGGCAGGGGAGAGGTTGGCTGCATGCAGGTACAGTCTCTGATTGCCTGGGGTGGAGGAGGCTTAGATAGATGTGGGGAGATGGGGATCTTTAGCCTCAGCAACTGCTTCATGGGAGCAAGACCTACCAGAGGTGAGCTGCTGTGTTCATTAGGCCTGACACTTCTGTTTTTGCTAAGAGAGCATGAACTCCAGCTTGCTAAGTGTGATTTACAGCTGGCTCCCCACTGTCAGCGAACCTCCCCCTGCACCCCCAGCAGGAAAAAGTGGTGATGTGGCACCCTGTGCAAGGCCAAAATTTGGCGCCCCCACATGGATCTTATCAGTGATTGATGTTTTCAATTTTGTGTTGCCTCACCTGCAGCCCCCTAAATCCAGTATTGCTCCTGCCTTGAAGGGATCAGAAATCAAAGCCTGCCATGGCCACCCCAAACCCCCAGCTCCTCCAGTGCTTCATCTGCAGAACCACCCACCCACCCACACCCCACAGGGGCTCTTCTCTCTGCCCTCACCAGCCTCTCCAGGACGGGGGTCAAGGTGCGGCGATAGTTGGAGCTCGGGCACTGCAGGCTGCTCTCATAACGGAGGCCCTGCAGCTCCACCAGGTGATCTGCCAGGAACTCCTGCTTCACCAGGAAGGCTGCAGAGAGGAAGAGGCACAGGGTGGGTTGGTGCAAAAGCACCAGCGTTGGGGGGGGGGGGCAGAAGCCAGGACAGAAGCACCCCAATCTGCACCTGTTGGAGAGGACAGGCTGCCAAGCAGCACATAAACATTACAAAATGAATGAAGTACAGTGGACACTTGGGTTGCGATCCATGCTGGAGGCAAGTTTTCAACCCACAGCATTCGCAACCCGCAGGGTCTGCACACGCGCAGGTTGTGATTCGGCGCTTCTGCGCATGTGCGACTGCCAAAACCCAGAAGTAACCCGCTCCAGTACTTCCGGGTTTCAGCGCGTCCATAACCCGAAAAAACGCAGCCTGAAGCGTCTGTAACCCGAGGTATGACTGTAATGCTAATGAGATATTGCAATTAATTCAAGTGTAAACACCTGACAAAGAAGGGAAGCAGAGTACACAAATTTAAGAAAGTAAGGCAAGTTTGAGAAATGAATCAAATTTTCGCAGGGATGGACTCACCCATCAGGATCGCACCACAGCTGGCCGTGATGGCACCCAGGAGGATGGAGACCAGGGTCAGCCTGCAGCGGGTGCTGCCTCCCCCAGCAACAGGGCGGCACTTCTCTCCCCCCAGCACTGGTTTCCCAGCAGGGACTACTGGCGGCTCCATGCTTGTCCTGCAGACTGCAGAAGTTCTACATTGGGGGAAGAAAACGGGCTAAAATGGCTTTGGCAAGGGATTCTTGACCCTTTCAGATTTCAAGTATTCAGATTTCTGGAAGATTTGGTTAGACACTGTGTCCCTCCCACTTAGGTCCACCTTCCCCTTCCCGTTTTGGACACATGCCAGTAAGACATGTGGAAAGGATCCTGGGGTCTAAAGTGGACCACATGAGTCCACAGGGTGATGCAACAGCAAAAAAAGCCCTAACATTATTCTAGGCTGCATACGCAGAATACAGTGGTACCTCGGGTTAAGTACTTTATTCGTTCCGGAGGTCCGTACTTAACCTGAAACTGTTCTTAACCTGAAGCTCCACTTTAGCTAACAGGGCCTCCTGCTGCTGCCGTGCCACCGGAGCAGTTTCTGTTCTCATCCTGAAGCAAAGTTTTTAACCTGAAGCACTATTTCTGGGTTAGCGGAGTCTGTAACCTGAAGCATATGTAACCTGAAGCATATGTAACCCGAGGTACCACTGTAGTGTCCAGATCAAGGGAAGTCATAGTGCCGCTATATTCTGCCTTGGTCAGACCACACCTGGAGTCCTGTGTCCAATTCTGGGCACCACAATTTAAGAAGGATGTTGACAAGCGGGAAGGTGTGCAAAGGAGGGCGACCAAGATGATCAAGGATCTGGAAACCAAGCCTTATGAGGAATGGTTGGAGGAGCTGGGTATGTTTAGCATAGAGGAGTCTGAGAGGAGATAGGAGAGCAATCTTCAAATATCTAAAGGGCTGTTCCATGGAAGAGGGAGCAAGTTTGTTTTCTGCTGCTCTGGAAGGGAGGACCTGAACTATTGGCTTCAAGTTACAAGAAAGGAGATTCTGACTCAATATCAGAAGATGCGGTGCTGACCTGGTTGCATCTCAATGAGCCGCTTGGCGCTCAGCCCTTCTCTTGTCCCTGGGAGAATCTGCAGGTGCCGCCTGGGGATGGGGAGCCTTGGGATTGGGGCCCCTGACAAGGCAGCCGAGGAACAATTCTCCTTGAGCCATTTCTTGTGGAAAGCAAAGGAGAAATGGAATGAAAGCCGTCCTGATCATTGGCTGCTGCAGCCGTTATTGGGGCTGAGAAGAATTCCCTTCTTCGGAAACTGGGGGGTTGTTATCCTGCACTTTCATTGTGAAAGGGTTGGGGAAATGCTTCTACTTCTGGGAAGATACTGGGATCTCATGGGGGGGGCTGCTTTCAACTAAATGGCACAGACAACTGCAGTTGGGGACTAATCCTTGGGAGCGCCTCCAACTCCTAGGGGCTGTGGGGGCTTCAGCCCCCACAACAGAATATTTCAGGGAGCTGGGCCCCCACAAAGTGGATGGGCATTTCTACTCGGATGGTGTGCACACACTGCATCATGTGGGGAGGGGCTTACCTGGGTCCCCACAATATTTTACTCAAGTTGGCACCCCTGCCTCCAACACATGACAAGCTTGCTGGATCAGGCCAAAGGGAGCCCATCCAGCCACCAGCCACAGCAGCCAAATACCCCAAAAGACCTGGAAGTTCAGATGTTACATAAGGACATCAGAAGAGCCTGGCTGCTGGATCAGGCCAAAGGGGGCCTGTCTAGCCCAGTATCCTGTTCTCACAGTGGCTGACCAGGTGCCCAAAGGGAAATCTGCAAGCAGGAGCCAAGCACAAGAGCAACTCTCCCCTCCTGCGGTTTCCAGCAATGGGCACTCAGGAGCCCCCCAGAGCCCTCTCCTCCTCCATGAACTTGTCCAGTTCCTCTTTTAAAGACAGCCAGATTGGTGCCATCCTTGTCTCCTGTGGGAGGGAGTTCCAGAGTTTAACACTACGAGGATAATGGCCTTTTCTTGAGAGATTCTTGAGAGAGATTGAGGAGCTGTTGGAAATTTGGAAAGCGGACCCTCCTCACCCACAGCTTCCTGCATCTAAGGGGAGGGACCCAATGTGAGATGGGGGGTGTCAGAAGGAATCAGAGCCCCCAGGGGAAACTTGGGGAAGGCTGGGAGGGCATACCCTCCAATGAAACGACATCTGAAGGCAGCCCTGTTTAGGGAGATTTTTAATGTTTTATCGTGTTTTTAATATACTGTAGGGAGCCGCCCAGAGTTGTTGGGGAAACCTAGAAAGATGGGCGGGGTATAAGTAATAAATTATTATTTATTATTATTCTTATTAGGGACATCCTATTCCATAACAACAACAACAATACCCGCCTATCTGACTGGGCTGCCCCAGCCACACCGAGCGGCTTTCAACATATATAAAAACATAATAAGACATTAAACATAAAAAAACATCTCTAGACAGGGCTGCCTTCAAATGTTTTCTAAAGGTTGTATTATCTCCTTAGCTCAGGGCTCACATAACTAATCATACCCTCCAACATTTCTCTGTTGAAAATAGGGACGTCCTAAGGAAAAGCGGGATATCCCAGGATCAAATCAGAAACCAGGATGGCGTCTGTATATCTGGGATGTCCCTGGAAAATAGGGGCATTTGGAGGGTCTGGGAGGGCAGGCAAATGGAAGCGCTCAAACATCCTCTGGCACCTGCAAAGTAAGCGCAGAGGATCCCTGGGCACCGTCTGGAACTCTGGTAGTGAAACAGCCCTCTCTGTGTGCAGGCCTCTTGGCCTCCCCCAGGTTTAGCTCCATCAGCGCCAGAAGAAAGGCCTCTATGATTTCTCTGCCCAGCCCTGCCAGGGATCTCCCCAGAGAACAAAGCCTTTGTGGTTTCTGCTTTGTGAGAAGCGGCAGTTTCGGCCAGAGCAGACTGCTTGGCATGTGAAGGCTAGCCAGAGGGCCGGAGTGGGCAGCCCCGCTCTTGCTTTTGCCTCCATCCTCCAGATCTGCCAGGTGGGGCTGGCGATGCCCCTGCAAGGGGCGCTGGAGGCACTTCTTGGCATACGCTCCCTGCACTGACTGCCAAACAGCCATGGCCCTCCTGGGTTTGGAAAGCCCTTTGGGCATCAAAGCATCCCTTCATGAAAACCAACTTGCCACTGCCAGGAGGCATGGGAGGTGTCTCTGCACTCAGACCATTTCAGCCACAAACACACAACCCTGAGATTAAGAGTTTAATGCTCTACCAACTGAGCCAACTCTTGTCACTGAAGAATCTGTCCAGCAGATTTGCCATCAAAGCACAGCAAGAAGGGCTATAATAGCTGAGCTTTGATCATCAGCAGCAGCTCTAGGAAAGGTTGGCAGAGACCCGCCCTGAAGAGCTGCTGCTGCCAGCCTGTGTGGGCAATATTGAGCCTCATAGCCCAGGGGCCTGGCAGCTTTCCATGTTGAAAAAAAAGATAAGGGGGTCGCTAGTAGTTTAACGTGCAAATGAGTGTGCCTGCATGCATCCCCACCAGGTAGGATTCCCTGTCCCAATTCATAATCTACAGTCACACCCCAACTCTGGCCTTTTGCCTCTCCTTGCTAAAATTCCTCCTGGCCAGCTATATGGCTCAGCTGCTTTTGCATCAGCACAGCAAGTTTTGAGGACCCTGATCTGTGCTCAGATTCTTCCCCCACGTCCAGGGGCTTCTTCCTGACCCTTCAGGTACTGAGTCCATTACCTTGATGGACTTTACCCTACTAGGTAAGGTAATAGCTCTGGTCCAAGATGAGTCCAGAGTCAGGGTCACAAGGATGTCAGGAGAGCCCTGCAGAAACAGCAAGCAGCTGGAACAGCCCCAAAGTGGGGTCGGCTGCTCCAGCACCCTATTTTTACACACAGTGGCCACCCGGTGCCCTCCAAGGGGAAGAAGCCCCCAAGCAAGGCCTGAGCGCAGCAAAAAACCCCATGTGTGGCTTGCAAGAATAGATGGAAGGATATTTTGAACTTTTAGAACATTGTGACGTTCAGGAAGGTTTTTGTTTTTAAGTAGTGGGTCTTGGCAGGAAGAGCTGGATATAAAGTCAACCAGCAAACAAACATTGTTTGCAATGAGGCTGACTAGCTTGGCTGCCCTTTTGGAAACTGTCCTGGACTGGAGCAAAGCACCGTCTTTCTCTGTCTCAAAATGTTAGTTTCCTGATTTGCCATCAAGAACAGTAGAGTCTGACAATCCACCCACTGTTCTCTCTTGCAACCATCCTTCAAGCTTTTGGGAAGGTGAGATCCTTCTAAGGCAACAGAAACAATTCCTGACTTCTGATGAAACGTCTGAAGGCACCACCAACAGCTGGATCAGGCCACAGGAGGCCCCTCTGTTCCCGCACCGTTTTCACAGTCACTGGCCAACCAGTTACCTCTTCTGGAAAGCCCCCAAGAGCAGTAACTCTCCCCCCAGCTACGATTTCCAGAAACTGGGATTCCACTGGCTTTGGCACTTAGAGTCCTCCTGGCTAGTAGCCACCAATAGCCTTAGGCCCCATGAATCTGTCTGAGTGTCAGAGGTTGGTGGCCATCGTTGCGTGAAGAAAGACTTCCTTTTGCCTGTCCTGAGTCTCCATGCCAGGCATCGTGTCATGCCAGCGGTTCTCCCAGGGTGTGGCACGAGAGGATGGCAAGTGTGACAGGAAGATTCCAGGCCAATCCAAGAAACACTGAAACTTTTCTGTGTACGACGGCATCAAAATAATTTTGTTTGGCTCTACAGAGAGAAACAGGATCCATGCCTCTTGTCAAAAGCATTGACTATGCTTCCACAGTTCTCCGCAGCATATTGCTGGAAACAAGAATTTCCAATTCTGACAAATATGCAAGGTCAGAGATGAGAAAGGCTTCTTTGTGTTGACAAGAGGAGAGCTTGCTAGTCTCAAATTAGACCTGATATAAGTGAGATTGCCTAGCCAAAGGAAGCTCACACTGAGTTTGTATTCACACTTAAAGCACACCTGTAAGAGGCTGGTTTATAACTACATTTGGGGAAAGGTTCTTGTTCTTATGTAGCCACGTTGTTTTTTTACTTTCTGGATGTGCCATGATCATGTTATAAAGAAGTTGCGTTCTAGGTTATAAATCAAGCACTGCTAGTTGATACGCTGGAAAACAAAACTAAGCAGAAATAATTTCTGTGGCGCGAGCAAATTGTTATTCTGAAAGTGGCCCAGAGAGAAAAGTTTGAGAACCACCAGATTCTGAGGCACTTCTCTCCTGCCTCTGCTTCCTCGCCTTTCCTTTCAGCTGAAAAGCCCCCCAAGGTGGCAACTTTTCCTCGAAGGGGAAATCAACCAGAGGTCCTTGCCATACATTTCTGTCTCTCTTGGGCGCACCGCCCCTCCCCCCACCCCCATGAGCCTCCCCAGCACCCAAGGGTGGTCTTTAAGGGAGTGAGGCAGGGCGCCCTCAGGTCGGGGACTCACCTGCCTGGCCCAGGGCGGTCGTTTCAGCAGAGCTCACCTGGCTGCAGCCACCGGCCATGCTCCATCCGCTCCCCTCTGTCTCTGGCTCTGGAGGGGAGGTTTTGTTGGGCAGGGAAGGTGAGAGGAGGAGGGGGAGGGGGAGGAAGGTGTGGGTGTGGGAGCTTAAAGGTACAGGCCAAAAGGAGCAGAGCAGCAGACCCCAGGTGAGGATCCTTCGCTGGCAGCGCCTGGCCACGTGGGATGCCATCTGCAGAGCCCAAAGTCCATGGGGCTGCTGCAGCTGCTGCTTCCAAAACATTTTTGTTCTCCTGAGCATTGATTATGGAATTTCCCATGCTCAAGGAGGATGGAGGGACAGTTTTCCCTCAAGGGAAGGCTGAAGATTCTTGAGTGCTTCATTTTGGGGATAGGAATGGAGTTTGCGAAGGATGGGTGGGGCGGGGAAGGAGCCACTACAGAAGGTCCCAGTTTCAGTCCCCACTGGCATCTCCAGGTCAGGCTGGGAAACCCTGGAGAGCCTCTGCCAGTCAATGAATCCTAGAACTGTGGAGTTGGAAGGGAGCACCAAAGGTCATCCAGTCCAACCCCCTGCAATGCAGAAATCCTTTGCCCAACATGGGGCTCGAAACCATGGCCCTGAGATTAAGAGACTTACGCTCTACTGACTGAGCTATCTTACCAGCATAGACAATGCTGAGCTAGATGGACCCTGTGGTCTGGCTTGGACCAAGGCAGCATCCTAGGTTCTTGTTTCAACCAGTCCTTTGTTCAGAACCATTATGACTAGAATCTTTCTCTCCTATAATTCTATTTCAGGAGAGTTATAGTCCACTTGATTGCAAAAAAAAACCCTTCAAGTCTTTGCCTGCATCATGTGTGGACTGGGGGCTGCCCTGCCCTGCACTTCGTATCAGCACCCACTCACTCACTATATCATCACCTTGTCATGGGGAGTGGGCTTGCACGTTCCTAGGACCCTTGTGAGTGCAGCCGTCAGGAGTCTCATACTCCCAGCAGGGTCACCCAAGGCAGCAAGGTCAAAGGGAAGGAGCTAGATAAAGCATGATTCACCAAACTGGGAGGGGTGGCTAACACCCCAGAGGACAGGATCACAC